>LR738713.1:711782522-711801822 GCA_902687465.1 Secale cereale | reverse complement strand
CCCCCCCCTAATGTCGAAGTTATCGGGGAGGGTGTATATCGACAACGACATATCCGATAAAAAAAGAGGAAGAAGAAGAAAAAAGGAACCGCTAGAGGAGAAGATCGAAGAAAAAAAAGAAAAAAAAGGAGAAGAAGAAAGGAATAGAGGAGAAGAAGAGAAAATTTCTCTTCTTCTCCTCTATTCCTTTCTTCTTCTCCTCTTTTTTTTCTTCTTTTTTCTTCTTCTTGTTTATTTATCCTCTTCTTCCTCTCCTCTTCTTCTTTCTTTCCTCTTCTTATTTTCTTCTTTCCTATCCTTCTTTTTCCAAATTTGTAACTTTTGCATATATAAAACTTTCTATATATATTTAGCATATATAAACAAAAAACTATATAGCCACATACACATATACATCACATGCACATCACATACAGCAACTATACATCACAATTGTAACTTTCTATATATAAACAAAAAATATTCTATGAAAAAAAACATTTTTAACATATATATTTAGCAAATTCCTAAGAAAAATAAAAAAAATATAGCCACATACACATATACATCACATACACATCACATACAACAACTATATACACATAAATATATACACATATATGCAACTATATATATACACATACAAAATATATACACATATATATATATATATATATATATATTATATCACATATGAAAAAAAAATCTCCTCACATCGCGGGGTAGGCAGATGGCGCCGGCGACGAGGAGCGCGGGGGCAGAGGGCGCCGGCGACGGGCGGCACGACGGGGGGACGGCGCGACGGCGTGGGGCGGAGCGGCGCGACGGCGCAGGGCGGTGATGGCTTCTCGCCCCTCGTTGGTTACCCCAAGTGGAAGGTTGAGATGTAGCGTAGCGGCAAATTTCCCTTGGCAAAGATACCAAGGATCAAATCCCGTGAGACTCCGAGGGTCGACAAGTAGGTGTCAACGGCGCCAGAAACTTAGCGGTTGACAGGACCTGCACACAGATACAGATAACTTTGCTCCCAACGAGTACAGAGAGGTTGTCAATCCCTCCGGCCTTGTTGTTTACAAAGGATCAAACACAAGAGGTAATAATGATAGCTATGACTGCAACTAGGAAATAGAAACAGGAAGTAAATATAGGGTGTGATCAGTGGTGGTAATATGGACCGGGGTCCCATGATGTTCACTAGTGATGTCTCTCTCCCAAAAGACGATAAAACAGCTAAGCGAGGTAAACAAATTACAGCTGGGCAATTGACAGGATTATGTGCGCAAACCAATGCTAACTATGCTGCAAAGAAAGGTAGAGGCTCAAAAGCATGGGCGGTACGCCAAGGCAAGTAGACCGAAATCCATCTGCATATACTACTAATCATCCACCTTGAGATATCTATCCAGAACAACTCGCTGGTATTAAGTTGCGAATCCCACCCAAAGTGTAAACTCAAAGCAACAGACAACTGCATTAAAAGAACTTTGCGTAAAGTAAACAATCCTTGCACCCGCAAGTACAAGCACCATTGTTTTCCCCCTTGTGGCAACATCACATCCCCTAGACTCATGTTTATGTCACTCAAGCTAGTCATCAGGGGGCATGAACCCACAATCAAGCATAATGCTCCCTCTTGGAGTAACTACCTACTACTCGGCCAAAGCAATAAATAGCAACGGAGAACATGCATGAATTACTCAAGAACAAATATATAAAAGAGGTGAATCAAATATATTACTCAAACACAATCTGAACATAATCTCATAATCCATCAGATCCCAGCAAACTCAGCAGAGCAACAGCATAAAGATTACATATGTGCCTCGATCATGTAGGGCAGCTCACGAGGTCTAAACCATGAAGAACAAAGAGGGGAGGAGAACATCACGTAGCTACTGGTCATGGACCCATGGTCCAAGGGGGACTACTCACAACTCATCCGGGAAGCATCCATGGTGGTGGAGAAGCTCCCGGTGGTGGTTCTCCCCTCCGGCAGGGTGCCGGGAAGAGTTCTCCTGATGCTCCCGATCTTGGAAGCGCTGCGGCGGCAGAACAGAGGCGAGATCGTGAAAAAGGGTTCCGTCCTCGAGGGTTTCGAGACGAGAGGAATATATATGCGAAAGGGGGCAACCAGAGGCGGAGAGGGGGCCCCAGGCACCCCCCTGGCGCGGCCAGGGGTGGGGCCGCGCCGGGTGGCCGCCTGGGCCACCCCTGGCTCCCCTCTGGCCCCACTTTGGTTTTTCTCGAAGCTTCATGTACGCTGATTTTTCCTGTATTTTTCCCGGAATTTTTGGAGCACTTTTAATATGGGGGAAACCTGAAATAGAAAAACAGCAGAAAACAGGAACTGGCACTGTGGTGCACTGAGTTAATAGGTTAGTCCAAATATGATCAAAAGTGTATGGAAGTGCATAAATATCATAGCAATATCACACAAAAGAAGCATGGAGCAAGCAGAAATTATAGATACGTTTTGGACGTATCAACATCCCCAAGCTTAATTCCTGCTCGTCCTCGAGTAGGTAAATGATAACAAGCATAATTTCTGTGGTGACATGCTACCAACCATATAAGAACTTTTTAAGTAAAGCAATCAAGGCATGTAATTCAATTCAAGTCATAACAAGCAAGAGTCTATATTAGCATTGTAACAAGTAACATAAGAACATAAAGGTGCAAGAGCTCTCGCTGTCCGTGACTCGAATGTCTCCAAATGGTGTTTGCGTGCAAGAAAGGGGATAGGGATATACGAGAGAGTAAAACATAGTTTTTGTATTGTTGAGAACTTAATCTACTAAAGTTTCACACTTGGTCTTCTTTGGAATCTTATCTTGACTCATCCCCAGACCACCAGCCAGGTACAAGTCAAAATGATCCACTCCCTTTCGATATTTTGAGCACTCATGCAATGGATGAGCGTAAGCAAGAAAATTGACACTTAGGATGGCAAAGAGAGAAAAATGATGAAGGGGGAAGACAAAAAAGGTGTGAAAGGCTCACATCAATGAGGACAATCATAGGCGAGAGAAAGCCAAATGATAGATATGATGTGAGGAGTAGGGATTGCCATGCAACGGATGCACATATGAGCTAAGGTAAGCTCTCCAATGGAACTAGTGGCGGTGCATCCAACTTGCTTGCTCAAGAAGACCTAGCGCTATTTTGAGGAGGCTCATCATTGGAATATACAAGCCAAGTTCTATAGTGTGAAGGTCCCCACATAGCTATATGCATGAATGATAATCTCTATGGAGTACAAGGTATAAGATGGAGTACGAGTGTGGATCTCTCAAAAAGAATAGTAGTGTGCCCCCTTCTCTCTTTTTATTTCTTTTTCTCTTTTTTCTATTTTTTTTATTTTTTGTGGCCTCCATGGCTCTTTCTATTTGACTCTCATTTGTCCTCTTTGGGATCTTTTGATTTTGTCCTCTTTGGGATCTTTTCCTCACTTTAGGGGCAACACTCTATATATTACAAGAAGTATAGAAGATCTTTCACACTTTACAAAAGTACTCAACATAAAGAAAATGAAACTATTATGATGTATGCAAATGTATGCCTCTGTCGGTGTAGCAGGATATGCAATGATACTAGCGCGTCACGTAGCAATGATTAGGGCAAGGCCCAACTAGCATGCGGCTCATCGATCAAGCAAAAAGCATGTATGGCATGAAGATCAAGTCATGAGAAGATGGATGTTGCATGGCAATGTATCTCGGAAAGGCTATGGAAATGCCTTAATAGGTAGGTATGGTGGCTGTTTTGAGGAAGGATATAATGAGGCTTATGATGACAGAGCGTATCGTGCCAAGGATTTGGATGCACCGGCGAAGTATGCACCAACTCTCGAGGTGAGAAAGGGCAATGCACGGTACCGAAGAGGCTAGAAAAATATGGCTAGGTGGAAGTGTCAACTTTCGAATACTCACATTAGTCCGAAGAACTCATGCACTTATTATCAGTAAGTCTCAATCTAATTAGGAGGTTCACAAAGAGACAAGTACCCCGAGGAGGAGTGTATGGGGGTTTGGTTATCCTTGCGCATCCTCGACTCATGGTACGTGAGTGTACTCTAATATTCGATCCCTCCAAAGATTAGTGATCCATTTAGTAGCTAAAGTTCTCAACTATTTTGTAGGTTTTCTAAAATAAACACGGATTGCCCAAAATACGACATCTATCACTAATAGGCTAAAGCTCTTGACACCAAAAGTTCAGACATTACTCATGGCAATACCTCAAAACTATTGCAAGTTACTACTAAAATTAAATAGCAACCTCAATTACCTACTTTAAGTTAAGACACACAACTCAGTGCAACAGGAAAACTCTCTTAACAAGATAGACATGAAAACTCAAGAGAGTTCAGCAACCAACTAAACAAAAGCTCTTTAAAAAGAAAAGCATGAAAACTAAGAGCTAAACATGACAGCAGCTATGGAAAGACAAAGAACACACACAGCAAAGAGAAGCATGAAAATCCCATGTTGTGTTCTAGGTTGAAGTGGAGCGTGTTTCTCTCCCACACAAAGAAAGCTGGGTTCTAACTTGTTATGAACAGAAAGCAAAGATAAAGAAAACTAAAAAGGAAACTAAGAGCAAGACGCTCCAAGCATAGCACATAACGCATGAAGTGATTAAAATATAGTGGAACGAAAGACGAACTGATAATTGTTGATGGAGAAGGGGATGCACGGGGGCATCTCCAAGCTTAGACGCTTGAGTCTTCTTGAATATTTCTTGGGGGTGCACGGGGGCATCCCCAAGCTTGAGCGTTTGACCCTCCTGAATCTTCTTTTATCATCTTCCCTCGCACACTTGAAAACTCCCTTCATACATAACTCATCATAATCTGATTAGCGAGGTTAGTACCCATAATAAAATAATTTTTCCCTACTGGAAATAAGGATAATCTTGAAGAGCTACTGTTTCTCAAGATTGCCAAAAGGTTTTTGCGAAGAAAAAGCAAGCTCAAGGTTTGCAAAACGAAGAAAAGGCAAAACAGGACAGATTCTGTGAAAAACAGACCAGCAGGTAGTAAATAATTTTTTCGGGGCACTTCTGCAACTCAAATCAAAAAACTCAGAACAGACGCTCGAAAGCCAATTGTATAGAGCACACTGTCAAAATAATTCAGACCAAAAAGATGATCTGGTGATTTTATACGAATTTTTCTGTCCAAGGACAGAATCTGTTTTCTGGACAGCACGTCACAACTTTTGAACTTTCTTACAATCAGAGGCTAAACTTGGCACAAAGCTGAAAAGAAAAGATACAATGATGATGCTACTGTAGTAACAACATCAAGACACAACAAAAGCAAAATAAAACCTTATTCGTTGTGGGCTGCCTCCCAAAAGTGCTTTCTTTTATGCCTTTAAGCTAGGCATGATGCAAAAAGAGAAGATCAAGTTTTATCAAGAGTAAGAGAATAGCTAGCCCGTGTAACGGACTCAAAAGGCAACTTAACCTTCTTTCTAGGGAAGTGTTCCATCCCTTTCTTGAGAGGGAATTGGAATTTTATATTCCCCTCTTTCATGTCAATGATAGCACCAACGGTGCGAAGAAAAGGACGCCCCAAAATAATTGGACAAGAAGGTTCACATTCAATATCCATAATAGTAAAATCAACGGGAACATAATTGTCATTGACAATGATAAGAACATCGTCGATCTTCCCCAAAGGTTTCTTTACGGAAGAATCAACAAGACGAACACCAAAAGAACAAGGATCAAAAGATTTCAATTTAAACATATCATACGTTCTTTTGGGCATAACGGAGGTACTAGCTCCAACATCACATAAAGAATAGCAAGAGAAGTTATTCAACTTAATTTTAATCATAGGATCCCAACCATCTTCTAGCTTTCTAGGTATGGAGGCTTCTACCCTAAGCTTCTCCTCCCTAGCTTTGATGAGAGCATTAGTGATATGCTCCGTGAAGGCAAGGTTAAGTGTGCTAGTGTGGGGATCTCTAGACATCTTGTGAAGAAAACCAATAACTTCAGAAAGGGTGCAATTATCAAAATCAAGGTCACTACTATCAAGTAAAGTGGTAGTGGTGTCCTTTAGGCTCACTTGTTTGGTAGCTTCTATGGTCATAGGAGTTTCTTCTACGGTTGAGGTCATAGCATCACCATTAATAGGTCCAATGGGACTAGGAGTGCATTGGGTGCTAAGAGTTTGGATATCCTCAACAACTTGGATAGTAGCAACAGTGTGGTGGGTAGGAAGGTTCTTAATCCTATCTTCTTCCTCCTTTTCTCTAGCCCATCTCTCTTTAAGTTTAGCCATCATCCTAATGTTCTCATTAATTTGCACTTGAATAGCATTCATAGGAGTGGTCTTCCTCTCCTCAAGAGGAGAAGTTCTAATTTTAAGCAACTCTACCTCATGGGCTAAATTGTCTACCTTCGAAGAGAGATTATCTAGTTTGTTTAGTTTTTCTTCTACACTCTTATTGAAGGTTTTTTGGGTAGTGATGAAGTCTTTAAGCATAATCTCTAGTTCAGAAGTGGAGTTCCTGCTGCTAGGATAAGTATTGTTGTTCCCATAGGAATTAGAGGGGAACGGTCTAGGATTGCTACCAAAGTTACTCCTATAAGCATTGTTATTGAAATTGTTTCTAGAAATAAAGTTCACATCTACTTGATCTTGAGCAATCAAAGAATTTAAAGGAACATCATGAGGATCAATAGAAGATTGCTTGGAAAGTAGAGACATGATCAAGTCAACTTTTTCATTTAGGGAGGAAATCTCCTCGACAGAGTTTACCTTCCTACCTGTTGGAGCGCGTTCGGTGTGCCATTGGGAATAATTGGTCATCATCTCGTCGAGAAGCTTCGTGGCAGCACCAAGTGTAGTTGACATAAAGGTTCCTCCCGCGGCCGAATCTAACAAGTTCCGCGAGGTAAAGTTCAAGCATGCATAAAAAGTTTGGATAACCATCCAAGTAGTCAAACCATGAGTAGGGCAGTTCTTGACAAGAGATTTCATGCGTTCCCAAGCTTGGGCAACGTGTTCATTATCCAATTGTTTAAAATTCATTATGTTACTCCTTAATTGGATAATTTTAGCAGGGGGATAGTACTTCCCAATAAAGGCATCCTTGCACTTGTCCCAAGAATCTATACTATTCCTAGGCAAGGATTGAAACCAGATTTTAGCTCCTCCTCTCAAGGAGAAAGGAAAAAGCTTAAGCTTAACAATATCACTATCTACTTCTTTGTACTTTTGCATATCACAGAGCTCAACAAAATTATTTAAGTGCAAAGTAGCATCATCTCCAGCACCGGAGAATTGATCTTTCATAACTAGGTTCAGTAAAGCAGGTTTAATCTCATAAGAAGGTGCTGAAGTGGCAGGTGTAGCAATAGGCGTGCAGATAAAGTCATTGTTGTTATGACAAGTGAAGTCACACAACTTGGTGTTCTCGGTGGAACCCATAGCAGCAGCAAGCAAGATAACTATTTTTGTGATTTTTGATAAGGGACACTAAAGCAAAATCTGAAAGGTAAACTAACAAGACTAAAAAGCAAAGATAAAAGATAGCGTGCAAATCCCCTATCTTGAAGAGTGGAGTCCCCGGCAACGGCGCCAGAAACTTGCTTGATGGCTTCTCGCCCCTCGTTGGTTACCCCAAGTGGAAGGTTGAGATGTAGCGTAGCGGCAAATTTCCCTTGGCAAAGATACCAAGGATCGAATCCCGTGAGACTCCGAGGGTCAACAAGTAGGTGTCAACGGCGCCAGAAACTTAGCGGTTGACAGGACCTGCACACAGATACAGATAACTTTGCTCCCAACGAGTACAGAGAGGTTGTCAATCCCTCCGGCCTTGTTGTTTACAAAGGATCAAACACAAGAGGTAATAATGATAGCTATGACTACAACTAGGAAATAGAAACAGGAAGTAAATATAGGATGTGATTAGTGGTGGTAATATGGACCGGGGTCCCATGATGTTCATGTAATGCCCAGGATGGAGTTATACCTCCCACGTGTCGAGGCACGACTTAAAGGCATAAGTCCATCCTAGAATGATCTCAAGTTTGGTATCTTTGCACAACTCATGTAAAAGAGGGATTAAAATGCAAAAGGAGATAGTTGGCTTACACTCGCCACTTCACACAATACAATACATAAGCAATACATCATTCAGAACATCACAACCCGACTACGGGTGAAGAACCAAAAGAAAGATACCAAAACAACATAAAGCCACAGGTCAGGATCGAATCCTAGTAGAAACCACTACTGAACATCGAAACGTCACAAGCAAACGGACACACTCTTCAACGAGCTCCTGGTGAAGAACTGATCCAACTCCTGCATCAAACTTGGCTGAACCTGCAACTGGTGTGGTGAAGTAACTGTGAGCCACAGAGGACTCAGCAATCCCGTTCCCGGGTAACAAGACTATTTAAGCCTTGGGTGAGGTCAAGGCCGAAGAAAAGAATATGAGGTGAAGGATAAAAACAAGAGTTTGCAGCAGCAACTAGCACTAACTTACGTAATAGAGAGCGAGAAGAGAAGTGCATCGGTCGAAAGATGATCACGAAGTGATCCTAACTAAAGCCGGTCAAACATAACCCCACCGTGTTCAACTCCCGAATCCCTATTCGGAAATTGACAGTCACGGTACACACGCTGGTAGTGTATTGAAACATTGTGTCAAGTTATCTACAACCGGAATTAACAAGCTCCCATCTGCCACATAACCGCGGGCACGGCTTTCGAAAGTTCAAAACCCTGCAGGGGTGTTCCAACTTGGCCCATCACAAGCCCACGATCCGCGGAGTCGCAACTCCATAGGTGGGAAGACCCGAGTATTCTCGGAATCCCGTGCTCAAGTTAAACCGAACTAAGGTAAGGCTAATCCAGCAAATCCTCCCGGCGTGCCGACACCCTGATAGTAGCCGCGCGTATCTCGTCTCAGGCCACGACCGGATGGGTGATGCTACAGGACCCAAACCTCGAGTTTCCCCGTGGTGGTTCCCGCAGGACCCCCGTTTGGGACCAACACCATCGGCACTGGCCCCCCCTGCTATGTAGAAATAAAGGATCCTCGAGGGAGCGACCCTCTATGCAAATTTAATTAATTAATTAAGTTGTTATTATGAGGCAAATAGTACCAAATGTTGGGACTTGCTGGAAAAGACTTAGCACTTAGCGGTTTATCAAGGGGGTCCCATACACCCCAACCGTGTTAGGAACGCAAAATCAAGGAACATAACACCGGTTTATACGGTTCCTAACGGCACGAGTGGAACAAAACACCAAGCAAAAGGCTTAGCCTTCCACCCTTGCCAGTATATAGATGATTTCATTTTTTTAAGCATTTATATAGTGTGATATAACCCAACCAAACTTCAACATGAAGCAAGCATCTTCAATCTTCACCTGCAACTAACAATGCTATAAGAGGGGCTGAGCAAGCCTACGTATAGCCAAGCAACGGTTTGCGTAGGTAGGGTGGTTAAACATGGCAATTGGTTACAAGTAGGAGGCTGACAAGAAGAACATGGGCATCGAGGCAAAACTATAGATCGAGACTTCTAGCAATAGGCAAAAATAGTAATGGTATCCGGGTTCGGTCATCTTGCCTGGGATTCCACAAGGGAGAAGAACGGATCCAAGAAGAAGACGGAGCAACAGTCAAGCGGATCCTCACAACTCCGGAACGAAACCGAAGCTAACAAGAGAAGCAACCGGAAAGAAGCAAACAACACGGTAAACACACATATCAAAAACATGGCATACGATGCACAAGCAAGCATGATGCATGTCCGGTTTAAATATGCATGGCATGGCAAAGTGCACAAACAAAACTACAAGTTAAGTGGAGCTCAATATGCAACGAGTTGCATATTGGCGAAACACCACATTTAATTATTTAGTTGACTCTCATTAAATTACAAGACAAGATTAATTGTTATTAACATGGCAAGAGGTGAAGCATAAAGAAACTACACTATTAAGACATTTTAAATGAGGCCGGAAATAACAACAACAAGTCCGGAAAATCCCCATGAGCATGTTTAGTGATTAAAAGCAAACAACAATAAACATTTAAGGTTGTTAACAAGATGCGGATGATATGATCAAGTTTATGCAAGTTTTATTAAAAGGTTGACTTAAAGGAGATATGAAGCATTGTCACCGTGGTGGAAAGGAAGGGGGCCACGACAACGATCCGAAAATGATGCAACGACATCATATCGGTACCGGTAACTCGGTGAGAGACCGGTGCAAAAGATAACGGAGAGCGAGTCAAACGAGATGATGGGGTGATCCCGTAACCGGGTTCCCACGAGTCGGTGACGAGGCAACCGAGGAACATGACAAAAGGTGGAACGGGCACGAAGCACACACGGGAAACATTTCATACAACACAACAAGCAAGCATCACACGGGTCACGTCTCGGAGTTATACCTTCGAAGCGTGCGTTTCGGGGCGGTTCGAGATCGTCGAGGAACGTAGGGGAAGTAGTTGTACACGGCCGTAGAGGGAAGAAGTCGTTCCGTAGAGGGAAGTAGTCGTTCTCGTTTCCGAAGAGGAAGTAGTGGTTCACGTCATCGTGTCGTGGTACTTGGCGAAATCCTCGTTTCCGGGCGACGGTAGTGGTACACGCGACGGTAGTCGTTCGGGTCGTCGTGGTACTTGTCGGTCATGTAGAGGTACTTGGCGTTCGACGGCGTCGTGGTACTCGTTCACGTAGTCGTACACGGAGCTCGTAGCGGTCAAGTCACGTGTCGTGGAACTTGTTGCGTCGGGTCTTGGCGACGGTAGACGTTCGGGCCCAAAAGTAGTAATACTTGCATCTCCATGATTATCTGAGATTAACATTACAGCAACAATACAAACAAAAAAAAACAAGAACAGGGCGGCAGCGACAAGGCGAAAGAACACAGCAGCAGCAGCGGTACGAGGGGCTACAGGGGCTCGGCCCTCGGCGACGAGGCTCCAGGGGGCTTGCTGGAGAGGGGAGCCGCGGGATCCGGGCCAGGGAGGCACGTCGGGCTCCTGGCCTGCTGCAGAGGCGAGGCGAGGCAGGCAGCCTGCGCGGCGGGTGCTCCTGGGAGGCGCTGCTGGATGCCCCGCGCTGGAAGAAGAGGGCGCCCGGGCCGGGCGGCTCGCGCAGGGCAGAGGGAGGCGCGCTCCTGGCTGGCCTGCCTGGGCTCGAGGCACCGCACGGGAGGACGAGGTGGAGGCGGCCAGCCTGAGGACGGAGGGGCCGCGGAAGCAGAGGCGGGGGCCTGGCCGAGCGCGGCTTTCCTGGAAGGAGACGGAGGGGCGCCTGAGGCAGGCCGGTCGAGGGCTTCTGGAGAGGAGGAGGGGATCCCCTTGGCGCGGCGGCGACTTGGCGACGGAGGCCTCTGGTGCGGCCCCGGGTCGGCTTGGAGAAGCGGGGGGCGACGAAGCACTGGTCGAGGCCCTGGGTTCCTGGCCTTGGCGCGGAGGAGGCTCGCGGGAGATCGGGGGCTCGAGCTGCTGGAGGGGAAGGGCGCTCGGCCGACGGGAGGCTGCGCCGGTGCTGCTGAGATGGAACGAGGGAGGTGGTCGGGCGCTACGAGAAAGGGGATCGAGAGGAAACGGGCTCGGGCCAGAGAGAGCATCGAGCGAGAGGGAGAGAGCGATGCGTGAGGGACGAGGGGAGGTGAGCGCGGCGGCGGTAAGAGGGAGAGGGAGGAGCTGCGGCTCGAGAGGCTAGGGTTAGGACGAGGCCGGGCCAGGTTGGGCCAAAGTGGGCCGCAGGGAACGAGAGGGCCTGTGCGAGGAGGAGGCCTGGAGAGGAAAAAGGCCTAGGAGGAGAGGGAAAGGAAGGAGGCCTCCTCTTCTGCTATTTTTTTAAAATTAAAACAGAATACAACAACAAGAAAGAAAAGGAGGGAGGTGCTAGGAATATGCTTAGGACAAGAGGTTAATATTCCTGGACTCACAAAAATGTCAGGAATTAAACAAAATTGAAGGAGGGTTTTTGGAGGAACCTCGAGCAACGAGAAAAGAATTACCGGCAAGATTTTGGAGGTGAAACTCGAAGTGAAAAGACAATGGGGAAATTATGCACGTGTGTTATGTTGATTCCGAAGCAATGGAATATTTATTAATATAGCTCCATATTTATTTGGAGGCTTTTCTATGTTATAAAGAGAAGACATCTTCCCTCGATTTAAATGGACCGAAGGTCCACACGATTTATTTAGGTTGAGATGCAAAATAAAATATGACATGATGGCATGATGACATGATGCAATGCAAAATAAAATAAGACAAGCAAAATAAAACACACGGACAGCCCGGAACATCTGGAATCTTCTGGAAGCTTCTGGGATCTTCTGGGACGTCGGTCTCGGGCGTCACAACTCTCCCACACTAACAGAGGATCTCGACCCGAGATCCTAGAGATAGCACCGGGTAAAAACGGAAGAGGGAGAGGTAAAACAAAGTTGCTTCTTCGAGAAACGAGTGAAACCAGGAACCTTGAGAGGTTAAACAAGTTGAAAGAAAGAAAGCAACGGAGATGAACGAAGTTAAGTGCACTCCGTTAGAAAAGAGTAACTAGGAGCATTATGAGAACCTTGGAGGTTGAAAGACATGAAACAAGAGCTTATGAACCAAAAGAATATGAAATCTCAATGGTATAGCCAAGGAATAAGAATGACAGAATTTGGACAGCACTCCGTCTGAAAATGGAAGGAATTGAACAAGAACTAGAGAAGATGGAGTGTTACTTGATGAAAAGAACAACATATTGTCTCCGAAACAATGAAAGAATGGCACAAGGGGTTAAGAAAGATTCAGACAGCACTCCGGTTAAGAGACAGGCAAAACATTAAAAGATGAGGGAACTAGAATTAAGAATACCACACTCCGGTTAAATAGATAAACAAAGGAAAAAGAACATGATCTTGATAAAACGATAAGATGGTTTGGAGAGAGCAACATTACAAAGCCTCCGGAACGAAAGAATAGATGCTAGATCGTTGGAACGAAAAGATCGAAGAAGAAGATGACAACTTCTCCCATGAATGAATTAGAAAAATCCTCCTTACGGAGAAGGGTTGAACAGAGTTGAAGGAAAATCAACAACGAAAAGGAATAAGCTTCATGTGGGCTTATGGAAAACATCTCAAAATTGAGAGGTGACAACCAGCCACTAACGGAAACGATTGATTTGATTAAGATCAACAAGGAGATGAAAAACTTAATTCACCAGAATGATAAATGAAGAACTTGGGTCATTATAAGCACCACAATATCAACAATCCTTAGGTAAAGCTTTAGGTGAAATAGAACCCAAGATTACTCCAGAGATAAAAGAGGGGTTGAAAGGATCTCCTAAAGAGAAGAAATGATGGTTTTAAATATCTCATACTTGAAACTCGTGAATCATAAAACATGAAGGAATTAACAAGAATGACATAACACCATCTGAAAAGATAAGGGAGCAGAATTGCAATTGGAAGCATGATGAAGAATGGTTGAGCTCAAACAAGAATCTTGATGAAGACTTCAGGGATGAATTAAAAACATGATGATGAACCACCATGAGAACTCCGGTAATGAAAGCATGAGAAGTGAAAGATGAAAAGAATAAGATTCAAGGCCTGTGATGAAATAGATGGAGGTTTGAAATGATATAATTGAAATGACATGAAGCTCCGGAAAACAAGAAGAAGAATTTAGAACCAAGGATATTATATGATGAACAAGATCCAGACAAAAGAATTAAATCACCTTGAAGGAATAAGAATAAGAATTATGTCATGCATATCCTTCACCAATTTAAATTGATGACAACCAAAGGATTTGGCATACTACTTATTCCCATTGCAAAGAATTAAAGAGATATCTAGCACAAGCTTGGATAAATCTTCAACAAAGCACCGGTAGGATTATGAAAAGAACAAATGAATTGACACGATAACAGGGAAGAGTAAACTTGAAAGAACCACCGTAAGAATATGGAGACGAACGAAGAGGCATCAATGAAGAATATGTGGAGGTTGAAGTTGAAAACTGAGAACGAAGAAATATTCTGAAATGATGGCCTTCGGAGGATTACAAAGAAAAGAATTCATGAAATGCTTCGGATGGGTATGAAAAATAATTCCTCACAATCAAAACGACAATGAGGATGGCAAGAAGCTAGAACCACGAATCTTCAAGAAGACGGGTCAAGATTTAAGAGAAACACTTCTCCGATCTTCAAATGTTGAGAATGAAGACGAGAAAAGCCATAAGAATTGTTGAGCACTCCGGAATGAATAATTAAAAAGGTTGAACCAATGATGAACAAGAATTTGAAAGCGAACTTGGGGAAGGCATGTGACTGATGGAAATCATTCTTACGTCACACTTTGAAAAGAATTTAAGTATACTCCAGAAAATAGAAGAGTCAGGTAAGATCCTGGAAAAGACCTGTGGGTTAGGGCCCACTAAAGAAATCACCGTTAGAAAAGATTGCTTAAGAGATATTGCACCGGTTGAGTTAAATGGCTTGAAAAAAGAAGACAAAGCTCAAAAATAGCTTGAATGGATTAAGAATGGAATTATGAATCTTCAGCACTCCGGATAAGAATAACAAGAGGAGAATGATTAATTGGTGCACCGGAATAAGAAAGCATTGTGAAAAGAGGAAAAGGATAAGATCAAGACCAAATCTTGAATTACATCCACCTGCAGAATTAGAGAACAAAAGAATGATGAACTTGAAGCTCTTGAGCATCTTCACGATAAAGCACCGGATAAGAACATTGAAGGAAAAGAATGAAGAAACATCACATGAATAAAATGGATACTTCATCTGAGATTTTCTGGCTCCAAGAAGAAAAAGGGAGGGAGGGTGGGGAAAACAAGGACAACTTGGGATGAAAGAAACAGACAAATCGTCAGATTTCTCAACGACGTCCGTATGGAATAACTTGAAGAGAAGGCACACCGGTTGAAAAGAATTAACATGAAGATCTTGATGGTCAAGAAGAATTAGCACTCCCATAGAAATATGAGAACACCGATTAGGAAAGGTATGGAATCAACATTTGACATCGAAGCAACTCGAATACCAGAATCAAAACAAAACAAAGGATAGATGTGTTTATGAAGAAGATTATGCTGCAACACATCTATCAGAACAGAGAATTGAACGAATGAATTCCGTCGGTACATCAACTGACGAGAAGCCACTCGGGAGAACAAAAAAAAAAAAAAAAGGAACAAGGATCAGATGGAACAAATACAAGATAGAAGTTTCATTCCACATCTTCGTGCTGAAAGCTCATGGAACGTGTTACAAAAGGGTTTTGCAATCCCCGGATCAGCATAGCCAAGGACCCTTTAAGATGCAACTCCCGATCAGAACAAGTCCATAAAACCACTTCACTCAATGTAGAACCCCAAACTTCATATCGAGCATCCGTTGGAAGAATGCCTAGAACTACTAGATGAACCCACCTATAGATTTCCGAAAGTTTCCAATTATGCAATCAGGTGTTGGGGATACACGGGAAGCACCGCGCAATCAACTCTAAACCTACATCCAGGTGTATCCATCCTTCAACACATAACCAGTCTTTCTCGGAAACTGTTTACCTCGGACCTTCGAAAAGCATCCACTATAACAAGCTATGGCAATACTCTCGAACTACCTCCCCAGTACTGGGTGATGTCGGGGTTATCTTGCCACTGGCCGTATAGGAGAGATTTTCGATGTCGGCCGTCTTAAGTATTTAGTACTGCCGCGATATGCTTGTGTCAATGATACCCCGAAGCTCAACTCCTCGGGAACAGGAGGCATCGAGAACAATATCCTTGTCACAAGAACATCGAAACAATCCCAGAATACTCGCGGGATCCTAAAAAAAATTTGTGCAAATTTTGAAGATAGGAGAGACAAGAGTATACGTCAGGAGTCCTCACCAGAGAGAAAGGGGATGAGAAGCAAAGAAATCCTACTCTCCGATATAATATAGGACTCAAAAAGTTTTCAGTGTGTGCCTAGACTCAACCGTCAACGATTCGATCAATCAGTGGGGGCTTCTAGGTCGGAGAAGGCTCTGATACCAACTTGTAATGCCCAGGATGGGACTATACCTCCTACGTGTCGAGGCACGACTTAAAGGTATAAGCCCATCCTAGAATGATCTCAAGTTTGGTATCTTTGCACGACTCATGTAAAAGAGGGATTAAAATGCAAAAGGAGATAGTTGGCTTACACTCGCCACTTCACACAATACATTACATAAACAATCATCATTCAAAACATCACAACCCGACTACGGGTGAAGAACCAAAAGAAAGATACCAAAACAACATAAAGCCACAGGCCAAGATCGAATCCTAGTAGAAACCACTACTGATCGTCGAAACGTCACAAGCAAACGGCCACAAGCTTCAACGGACTCCCGGGTGAAGAACTGAACCAGCTCCTGCTTCAAACTCGGCTGAACCTGCATCTGGTGTGGTGAAGTAACTGTGAGCCACAGAGGACTCAGCAATCCCGTTCCCGGGTAACACGACTATTTAAGCCTTGGGTGAGAACAAGGCTGAAGAAAGAACGAGAGGTGAAGGAACAACAAGAGTCTGCAGAAGCAACTAGCACTAACTTACGCAAAAGAGAGCGAGAAGAGAATAGCATCGGTCGAAAGATGATCATGAAGTGATCCTAACTAAAGCCGGTCAAACATAACCCCACCGTGTTCAACTCCCGAATCCCTATTCGGAAATTGACAGTCACGGTACACACGCTGGTAGTGTATTGAAACATTGTGTCAAGTTATCTACAACCGGAATTAACAAGCTCCCATCTGCCACATAACCGCGGGCACGGCTTTCGAAAGTTCAAACCCTGCAGGGGTGTTCCAACTTGGCCCATCACATGCCCACGATCCGCGAAGTCGCAACTCCATAGGTGGGAAGACCCGAAGAATGATGAACTAGAAGCTCTTGAGCATCTTCCTGATAAGCACCGGATAAGAACATTGAAGGAAAAGAATGAAGAAACATCACATGAATAAAATGGATACTTCATTTGAGAATTTCTTCTCCAAGAAGAAGAAGGGTGGGAGGGTGGTGAAAACAAAGACAACTTGTGATGAATGAAACAGACAAATCGTCAGATTTCTCAACGACGTCCATATGGAATAACTTGAAGAGAAGGCACACCGGTTGAAAAAGGATTAACATGAAGATCTTGATGATCAAGAAGAATTAGCACTCCCATAGGCATATGAGAACACCGATTAGGAAAGGTCTGGAAACAACATTTGACATCGAAGCAACTCGAATACCAGACTCAAAATAAGAACAAAGGATAGATATGCAACATGATCTTCATAATATCATCCGAACAGAGACTTGAACGAATGAATTCCACAGGTACATCGACTCGACGAGAAGCCACTCGGGGAACAAAAGTAATTAAAAAGGAACAAGGATCAGATAGAACAAATACGAGATAGAAGTTTCGTTCGACATCTTTGTGCTGAAAGCTCATGGAACGTGTTACAAAAGGGTTTTGCAATCCCCGGATCAGCATAGCCAAGGACCCTTTAAGATGCAACTCCCGATCAGAACAAGTCCATAAAACCACTTCACTCAATGCAGAACCCCAAACTTCATATCGAGCATCCGT
Organism: Secale cereale; assembly: GCA_902687465.1. Classification (NCBI taxonomy): domain Eukaryota; kingdom Viridiplantae; phylum Streptophyta; class Magnoliopsida; order Poales; family Poaceae; genus Secale; species Secale cereale. The sequence goes on along the minus strand of LR738713.1, from coordinate 711,784,209 downwards.
TGGAAGAATGCCTAGAACTACTAGATGAACCCACCTATAGATTTCCGAAAGTTTCCAGTTATGCAATCAGGTGTTGGGGATACACGGGAAGCACCGCGCAATCAACTCTAAACCTACATCCAGGTGTATCCATCCTTCAACACATAACCAGTCTTTCTCGGAAACTGTTTACCTCGGACCTTCGAAAAGCATCCACTATAACAAGCTATGGCAATACTCTCGAACTACCTCCCCAGTACTGGGTGATGTCGGGGTTATCTTGCCACTGGCCGTATAGGAGAGATTTTCGATGTCGGCCGTCTTAAGTATTTAGTACTGTCGCGATATGCTTGTGTCAATGATACCCCGAAGCTCAACTCCTCGGTAACAGGAGGCATCGAGAACAATATCCTTGTCACAAGAACATCGGAACAATCCCAGAATACTCGCGGGATCCTAAAAAAAAAATTTGGTGCAATTTTTGAAAGTAGAAGAGAAAAGAGTAATCGTCAGGAGTCCTCACCAGAGAGAAAGGGGATGAGAAGCAAAGAAATCCTACTCTCCGATATAATATAGGACTCAAAAAGTTTTCAGTGTGTGCCTAGACTCAACCGTCAACGATTCGATCAATCAGTGGGGGCTTCTAGGTCGGAGAAGGCTCTGATACCAACTTGTAATGCCCAGGATGGAGTTATACCTCCCACGTGTCGAGGCACGACTTAAAGGCATAAGTCCATCCTAGAATGATCTCAAGTTTGGTATCTTTGCACAACTCATGTAAAAGAGGGATTAAAATGCAAAAGGAGATAGTTGGCTTACACTCGCCACTTCACACAATACAATACATAAGCAATACATCATTCAGAACATCACAACCCGACTACGGGTGAAGAACCAAAAGAAAGATACCAAAACAACATAAAGCCACAGGTCAGGATCGAATCCTAGTAGAAACCACTACTGAACATCGAAACGTCACAAGCAAACGGACACACTCTTCAACGAGCTCCTGGTGAAGAACTGATCCAACTCCTGCATCAAACTCGGCTGAACCTGCAACTGGTGTGGTGAAGTAACTGTGAGCCACAGAGGACTCAGCAATCCCGTTCCCGGGTAACAAGACTATTTAAGCCTTGGGTGAGGTCAAGGCCGAAGAAAAGAATATGAGGTGAAGGATAAAAACAAGAGTTTGCAGCAGCAACTAGCACTAACTTACGTAATAGAGAGCGAGAAGAGAAGTGCATCGGTCGAAAGATGATCACGAAGTGATCCTAACTAAAGCCGGTCAAACATAACCCCACCGTGTTCAACTCCCGAATCCCTATTCGGAAATTGACAGTCACGGTACACACGCTGGTAGTGTATTGAAACATTGTGTCAAGTTATCTACAACCGGAATTAACAAGCTCCCATCTGCCACATAACCGCGGGCACGGCTTTCGAAAGTTCAAAACCCTGCAGGGGTGTTCCAACTTGGCCCATCACAAGCCCACGATCCGCGGAGTCGCAACTCCATAGGTGGGAAGACCCGAGTATTCTCGGAATCCCGTGCTCAAGTTAAACCGAACTAAGGTAAGGCTAATCCAGCAAATCCTCCCGGCGTGCCGACACCCTGATAGTAGCCGCGCGTATCTCGTCTCAGGCCACGACCGGATGGGTGATGCTACAGGACCCAAACCTCGAGTTTCCCCGTGGTGGTTCCCGCAGG
>LR738713.1:711696912-711778727 GCA_902687465.1 Secale cereale | reverse complement strand
CACATCCCCTAGACTCATGTTTCTGTCACTCAAGCTAGTCATCAGGGGGCATGAACCCACAATCAAGCATAACGCTCCCTCTTGGAGTTACTACCTACTACTCGGCCAAAGCAATAAACAGCAACGGAGAACATGCATGAATTACTCAAGAACAAATATATAAAAGAGGTGAATCAAATATATTACTCAAACACAATCTGAACATAATCTCATAATCCATCAGATCCCAGCAAACTCAGCAGAGCAACAGCATAAAGATTACATATGTGCCTCGATCATGTAGGGCAGCTCACGAGGTCTAAACCATGAAGAACAAAGAGGGGAGGAGAACATCACATAGCTACTGGTCATGGACCCATGGTCCAAGGGGGACTACTCACAACTCATCCGGGAAGCGTCCATGGTGGTGGAGAAGCTCCCGGTGGTGGTTCTCCCCTCCGGCAGGGTGCCGGGAAGAGTTCTCCTGATGCTCCCGATCTTGGAAGCGCTGCGGCGGCGGAACAGAGGCGAGATCGTGAAAAAGGGTTCCGTCCTCGAGGGTTTCAGGACGAGAGGAATATATATGCGAAAGGGGGCAACCAGAGGCGGAGAGGGGGCCCCAGGCGCCCCCCTGGCGCGGCCAGGGGTGGGGCCGCGCCGGGTGGCCGCCTGGGCCACCCCTGGCTCCCCTCTGGCCCCACTTTGGTTTTTCTCGAAGCTTCCTGTACGCTGATTTTTCCTGTATGTTTCCCGGAATTTTTGGAGCACTTTTAATATGGGGGAAACCTGAAATAGAAAAACAGCAGAAAACAGGAACTGGCACTGTGGTGCACTGAGTTAATAGGTTAGTCCAAATATGATCAAAAGTGTATGGAAGTGCATAATATCATAGCAATATCACACAAAAGAAGCATGGAGCAAGCAGAAATTATAGATACGTTTTGGACGTATCAGGCGGGGCGACGACGCGGGGCGACGGCGAGCTCGAGAGCAAGGCGGCGTTGGGGGCGGGGAACAAGAACTGAACGAAATTTTCACAAGTGTTGTTTATATAGGAGGCGTATTAGTCCCGGTTCGTGGCACAAACCGGGACTAATACCCCCCTTTAGTCGCGGTTGGTGCCACCAACCGGGACTAAAGGTCCCTTTTCAGCAGCCCAAAGGGCGGGAAGGAGGGACCTTTGGTCCCGGTTGGTGGCACCAACCGGGGCTAAAGGGGTGTATTAGTCCCGGTTGGCGCCACGAACCGGGACTAATACCCCCCTTTAGCCTCGGTTGGTGCCACCAACCGGGACCAAAGCCCTTGTCCTGCCCCGCGGCGCAAATATTTAGTCCCACCTCGCTAGTTGACAGGGTCTCGGAGTGGTTTATAAACCGCACTACGTTGGCTGTGTTGAGCTCCTCTCAATTGCAGGCTTCTGGGCCTAACTCTGCGCGCTGCCCTGTGAGCTTGTTGGGCCTTATAGTCCAGATGCATCCTGGGCTGTAGGCCTTGCAGGCTCACTGGGCAGTGCCCAATTTTTTTTATTTTTTTTTCCTTTTTTGCTTTATTTATTTCAAAGTTGTTTTTTGCTGTATTTAGAGTTTCTTTGTGAATATTATTGCTTTAGGTAAAACAAATTACAAACTTTCTGTTAGTGCAAGTAGTATTCAAATTTGAATAGTTTAAATTTGAAATTATTTATTTTCTTTGTTGCTTTATTTATTTTATTTTGTTTCTACTTACAACAAAATACTTATTGTTGCTATTTTTATTTTTTTGCAAGTTTTTTTGTTTTGTTTTCTGCATTATTTATTTTCTTTTGTTTTTTGCTTTATTTTATAATTCTTTCTGGTAAAACCAATTACAAACTTTCTGTTAGTGCAAGTAGTATTCAAATTTGAATAGTTTAAATTTGAAATTATTTGTTTTCTTTGTTGCTTTATTTATTTTATTTTGTTTCTACTTACAACGAAATACTTATTGTTGCTATTTTTATTTTTTTTGTAAGTTTTTTTGTTTTGTTTTCTGCATTATTTATTTTCTTTTGTTTTTTGCTTTATTTTTTAATTCTTTCTGGTAAAACCAATTACAAACTTTCTGTTAGTGCAAGTAGTATTGAAATTTGAATAGTACAAACGGACAATGGTATCATACTCATCTGTTACAAAGTTGGCATGGCATCATCATAATAGTTGCGGAAAACAGTCTTCACTTTTTCTTCGCTTGTGTCATTTGCTTATTGCGCCGTAACCATGGATAATCTTCATCGTTTATCAGGATGGTTGGGTCAGCCTTGACTTTGAAGGGAGGAATTTCATGAAACTTTTCATAATCTTCGGATATGTCTGTCTTGCCCTCCACTCCCAGGATGTCCCTTTTTCCTGAAAGAACTATGTGGCGCTTTGGCTCATCGTATGATGTATTCGCTTCCTTATCTTTTCTTTTTCTCGGTCTGGTAGACATGTCCTTCACATAGATAACCTGTGCCACATCATTGGCTAGGACGAACGGTTCGTCAGTGTATCCAAGATTTTTCAGATCCACTATTGTCATTCCGTACTGTGGGTCTACCTGTACCCCGCCTCCAGACAGATTGACCCATTTGCACTTAAACAAAGGGACCTTAAAATCATGTCCGTAGTCAAGTTCCCATATGTCCACTATGTAACCATAATATGTGTCCTTTCCCCTCTCGGTTGTTGCATCAAAGCGGACACCGCTGTTTTGGTTGGTGCTCTTTTGATCTTGGACAATCGTGTAAAATGTATTCCCATTTATCTCATATCCTTTGTAAATCAATACAGTCGAAGATGGTCCCCTGGACAACAAGTACAACTCATCACAAACAGTGTTGTCACCTCTGAGACGTGTTTCCAACCAACTGCTGAAAGTCCTGATGTGTTCACATGTAATCCAGTCGTCGCACTGCTCCGGGTGTTTGGAGCGCAGACTGTTCTTGTGTTCATCGACATACGGGGTCACCAATGTAGAGTTCTGTAGAACTGTGTAGTGTGCTTGAGACCAAGAATATCTGTCCCTGCATATTATTGAGTCCCTTCCAAGCGTGCCTTTTCCAGTCAGTCTCCCCTCGTACCGCGATTTAGGGAGACCTATCTTATTAAGGCCAGGAATGAAGTCAACACAAAACCCGATGACATCCTCTGTTTGATGGCCCATGGAGATGCTTCCTTCTGGCCTAGCGCGGTTACAGACATATTTCTTTAGGACTCCCATGAACCTCTCAAAGGGGAACATATTGTGTAGAAATACGGGCCCCAGAATGACAATCTCGTCGACTAGATGAACTAGGACGTGTGTCATGATATTGAAGAAGGATGGTGGGAACACCAGCTCGAAACTGACAAGACATTGCGCCACATCACTCCTTAGCCTTGGTACGATTTCTGGATCGATCACCTTCTGAGAGATTGCATTGAGGAATGCACATAGCTTCACAATGGCTAATCGGACGTTTTCCGGTAGAAGCCTCCTCAATGCAACCGGAAGCAGTTGCGTCATAATCACGTGGCAGTCATGAGACTTTAGGTTCTGGAACTTTTTCTCTGGCATATTTATTATTCCCTTTATATTTGAGGAGAAGTCAGTCGGGACCTTCATACTGAGCAGGCATTCAAAGAAGATTTCTTTCTCTTCTTTCGTAAGAGCATAGCTGGCAGGACCTTCATACTGCTTCGGAGGGATGCCGTCTTTTTCGTGCAAACGTTGCAGGTCCTCCCGTGCCTCAGCTGTATCTTTTGTCTTTCCATACACGCCCAAGAAGCCTAGCAGGTTCACGCAAAGGTTCTTCGTCACGTGCATCACGTCGATTGAAGAGCGGACCTCTAGGTCTTTCCAGTAGGGTAGGTCCCAAAATATAGATTTCTTCTTCCACATGGGTGCGTGTCCCTCAGCGTCATTCGGAACAGCTAGTGCGCCGGGGCCCTTTCCAAAGATTACGTGTAAATCATTGACCATAGCAAGTACGTGATCACCGGTACGCATGGCGGGCTTCTTCCGGTGATCTGCCTCGCCTTTGAAATGCTTGCCTTTCTTTCGACATTGATGGTTGGTCGGAAGAAATCGACGATGGCCCAGGTACACATTCTTCCTGCATTTGTCCAGGTATATACTTTCAGTGTCATCTAAACAGTGCGTGCATGCGTGGTATCCTTTGTTTGTCTGTCCTGAAAGGTTACTGAGAGCGGGCCAATCGTTGATGGTCACGAACAACAACGCCTTTAGGTCAAATTCCTCCTGTCTGTGCTCATCCCACACACATACACCGTTTCCATTCCACAGCTGTAAAAGTTCTTCAACTAATGGCCTTAGGTACACATCAATGTCGTTGCCGGGTTGCTTAGGGCCTTGGATGAGAACTGGCATCATAATGAACTTCCGCTTCATGCACATCCAAGGAGGAAGGTTATACATACATAGAGTCACGGGCCAGGTGTTGTGATTGCTGCTCTGCTCCCCGAAAGGATTAATGCCATCCGCGCTTAAAGCAAACCATACGTTCCTTGGGTCCTTTGCAAACTCCTTCCAGTACTTTCTCTCGATTTTTCTCCACTGCGACCCGTCAGCGGGTGCTCTCAACTTCCCGTCTTTCTTACGGTCCTCACTGTGCCATCGCATCAACTTGGCATGCTCTCTGTTTCTAAACAAACATTTCAACCGTGGTATTATAGGAGCATACCACATCACCTTCGCAGGAACCCTCTTCCTGGCGGGCTCGCCATCAACATCACCAGGGTCATCTCGTCTCATCTTATACCGCAATGCACCGCATACCGGGCATTGATACGTCCAAAATGCATCACTATTTTATATCGTAATTTATCCTTATTCATTGATATATTTCACATTACGATGATGTTCTTATGTTGTTTTGTCCTATTTTACACAGTTTGCAACTTTTCGGTGCCGAAGCAGCAGACGCAGGATTCAGCGGTAAAAAGTGGACGCTGAGTTGCTGAAGAAGAATACCTCCAAATTACCTGAAAATCGACGGAGGGTATTTTCCAGAAGGATCACGAAGATACGCAAAAGAGCAACTAGAGGGGGGCCACAGGATGCCCAGGCGGCCACCTGGCGCGGCCCCCACCCTGGCCGCGCCGGGAGGGCGCCTGGAGCCCCTAGCCCACTCCAGGCTGCCCCCTTTGGCCTATATACTCCTCGTCATCCAGGAACCCTAAAAAAGAAAGTTTTGACGGAGTTCCGCCGCCGCTCCGTGGCGGAAACCTACAGAGAAGAAAAAGCCATCTCTGGCGGGCAGATTCCGCCGGGGAGATCACCTCCCGGAAGGGGAGATCATCGCCATCGTCATCACCATCGTCACGGACATCATCGAGATCATCATCAACATCATCCCCAACATCAGCACCATCTTCATCTTCATCCAATCTCATCTCACAATTGCAACTTGTGTTGTAATCCGTACTATCTATCCTCTCTACCCTATCGGTGTTGATTACTACTTTGTGATGAATGCTATTGAGTTTTGTTGGGGAAATATCATTGTGTCCAGATTGTTTATCATCCATCTATCTCCACTGATCATGATCTCTTTTATGTCTTGTGAGTAGTTACTTTAGTTCTTGAGGACATGGGAAAAGTCTTGTTGTTAGTAGTCATATGATGTTGAAGTAATATGTGTTGTTTGATACTTAAGTTGTGTTGTTATTTTCCTAGTGGTGTTGTGTGAGTCGAACACTCAACACTTCGCCTTATTAAGGACCTAGGGGAATACATTGTGTACAAAGAATGCTTACGGTGGGTTGCCGGAGTGACAGAAACCTGAACCCCAGTTCGCACGCTTTTGCACAAGGGAACAATGGATCATCGATCGTATTGCTATGGTTAGGCTTTTGCCTTAAATACTATCTTGTATTTGCGGATGCTTGCAAGGTGTTTAATCATAAGAGTGCACTCATCTTAGTCTAGAGGGTGTACTAGCATAGATCCACCCACTCAACACTTATCAACACATCACATAGTACCGATACGGAATATGGCGAAAGCACATGACTACCTCTCCCGTGTGTCCTCAAGAACACTTTAGCCTTTATAAGTTCAGTTGCTAGGCCTCTCCTTTGCTCAGAAAGGATTGGGCCACTTGTTACTCTCCAGTTCCTTTTACTTTGCTCGCTTTTACTTTCCTGTTGCTTATATCAAGAAAACCCCTAAAAAGTTATCTTTCAGTGCTTGCAGTTATTCCTTGCTCAGAATCACTTATCAATACCTTCTGCTCCTCGTTGGGTTCGACACTCTTACTTATCGAAAATGCTGCAATAGACCCCTTACGGTTGTGGGTCATTGATGGCTTCTCGCCCCTCGTTGGTTACCCCAAGTGGAAGGTTTGAGATGCAGTGTAGCGGTAGTTTTCCCTTGGCAAAGATACCAAGGATCGAATTCCCCTGAGACTCCGAGGTTTAACAAGAAGGTGTCAACTGCTAACGGCGCCAGATACTTAGCGATTGACAGGACCTGCACACAGATACAAATAACTTTGCTCCCAATGAGTACAGAGAGGTTGTCAATCCCTCCGGCCTTGTCGTTTACAAAGGATCAAACGCAAGAGATAACAGTGATAGGTATAACTGCAACTAGTAAGTAAGAACAGAAAGTAAATAGCGGATGTGATCAGTGATGGTAATATGGACCGGGGTCCCATGATGTTCACTAGTGATGTCTCTCTCCCAAAAGACGATAAAACAGCTAAGCGAGGTAAACGAATTACAGCTGGGCAATTGACAGGATTATGTGCGCAAACCAATGCTAACTATGCTACAAAGAAAGGTAGAGGCTCAAAAGCATGGGCGGTACGCCAAGGCAAGTAGACCGAAATCCATCTGCATCTACTACTAATCATCCACCTTGAGATATCTATCCAGAACATCTCGCTGGTATTAAGTTGCGAGTCCCACCCATAGTGTAAACTCAAAGCAACAGACAACTGCATTAAAAGAACTTTGCGTAAAGTAAACAATCCTTGCACCCGCAAGTACAAGCACCGTTGTTTCCCCCCTTGTGGCAACAGCACATCCCCTAGACTCATGTTTCTGTCACTCAAGCTAGTCATCGAGGGGCATGAACCCACAATCAAGCATAACGTTCCCTCTTGGAGTTACTACCTACTACTTGGCCAAAGCAATAAACAGCAACGGAGAACATGCAAGAATTACTCAAGAACATAAATATAAAAGAGGTGAATCAAATATATTACTCAAACACAATCTGAACATAATCTCATAATCCATCGGATCCCAGCAAACTCATCATAGCAACAGCATCAGAATTACATATGTGCCTCGATCATGTAGGGCAGCTCACGAGGTCTAATCGGTGAAGAACAAAGAGGGGAGGAGAACATCACATAGCTACTGGTCATGGACCCATGGTCCAAGGGAGACTACTCACAACTCATCCGGGAGGCGTCCATGGTGGTGGAGAAGCTCCCGGTGGTGATCCTCCCCTCCGGCAGGGTGCCGAGAAGAGTTCTTCTGGTGCTCCCGATCTTGGAAGCGCGGCGGCGGCGGAACAGAGATGAGATCGCGAAAAAGGGTTCCGTCCTCGAGGGTTTCGGGACGCGGTGTAAATATATGCCAAAGGGGGGCATCAGCGGAGGTCAGGGGGGCCCAGGCGCCCCCCCCCCGGCGCGGGCAGGAGGGGGGCCGCGCCCCCAGGGCGCCTGGAGCCCTGGTGGCCCCCCTCTGGCCCTACTTTGGCCGCACGGAAGCTTCCGAAGCGCTGATTTTTATATATTTTTCCCGGAATTTTTCTGGCAATTTAAGTAATGGGAAAACCTGAAATACAAAAACAGCAGAAAACAGAAACTGGCACTGAGGTGCACTGAGTTAATAGGTTAGTCCAAATATGATCAAAAGTGTATGGAAGTGCATAAATATCATAGCAATATCACACAAAAGAGGCATGGAGCAAGCAGAAATTATAGATACGTTTTGGACGTATCAACATCCCCAAGCTTAATTCCTGCTCGTCCTCGAGTAGGTAAATGATAACAAGCATAATTTCTGTGGTGACATGCTATTAACCATATAAGGACTTTTCACAGTCACATGACAAAAGCTTACTGAGACAATGAATCTGTAGTAATTAAGTTGCCTCATGAGAAAATCACAAAGAACTGAAAGTTTTACAATATGATACTGAAACATCAAATAGATTTGTAGTGAGCATGGTGTGCAAATATGATAAAGTGGTACCTCGCTTGCCCCCTTTAGTGAAGCAAAACATAAATGCAGGGGCACCTCCAAGGTTTAAGTGACGACTAGATACAATGATTTCAGAATAAACGATATCATAATCATGCAAAAGACAATGGTACTTTGGGACAATGCACATTACACTCAGAATGACAATCATGCTCTCAATAGTTGGTGCTTTAAAGAAGGTGGAGACTCTCGAACCGTGGCTTTTGATGGCAAGGTTGAAAACCCGTGGTCGGAAACAAAAACTAAACATGTACCAGAGCTCTTGGTTTTTAAAAACAGAGGTAAAAATTATTTTTTAGAGAAGCATATTTCGTCAACGAATGCTAGCAGATAACTCAATTACTTCTCGAGCTGGACAAGTTTTGAGGAACGGCTCCCGCACGAGGACGATCACATCCTCTTAATCTCCTTTGTTTATCACTGCCAAAATTTTCTGATTTCTCATGAACAAAGCGTGAAGGAGGGTTTGTTTGTTGTATATTTTTTTAATGAGCCGGGCGCACTCTATGCCAGTTCCTTCTCGTATTAGGGGTTTGTACATTAGACATGCAATCCCGGGGTGAAGCTTGTCCAACCTAAAAAGATCATGAATTAACTACTACTTCGTCATGAGCTAAAACAGAGGCACAAAAGAGAAATGCTTTTTTGATTAATTTCGAGATGGTACAAGATAGTCTTTGTTAGGAATGGCAGGTAAATACCATGTATAGGAAGGTATGGTGGACTCATATGGCATAACTGGTTTAAAGGATTTTGGATGCACAAGCAGTCAGTCCGCTTAGTACGGGTGGAGGTTAGCAAAAGACTGGGAGCGACCAACTAAGAGAGCAATGACGGTCATAATCATGCAGAGCGACAAAGCAACATTGAATCGGGCATGGTAGTTATATCGCTACTCAGAAATTAAAGATCATCAAGGCTTGATGGACTTTCTTTATAGTCTTAAATATGCGTGAGCATATGCCAAGTCAATCAAAATAAATTCTTGGAGGAAGATATCACTAAACCATACCACATCATAGGCAAACAAATCATGTTGGTACTCCAATAACACATTGAGAACCCCCCAGCTATTTGAGACTAACCATAAGAAAACATGAACTACTAAACACCATTATGCACATAGCATTTTTATCATGGACATATCAACCAGTGCAACAGAAGCCAACTCTCTTAACAAGATAAGCATGATAACTCAAGAGAGTTCCAGCAACCAACTAAACAAAAGCTCTTTAAAAAGAAAAGCATGAAAACTAAGAGCTAAGCATGACAGTAGCTATTGAAAGACCAAGAACATACACAGCAAAGATAAACATGAAAATCCCATGTTGTGTTCTAGGTTGAAGTGGAGCGTGTTTCTCTCCCACACAAAGAAGGCTGAGTTCCAACTCGTTATGAAAAGCAAGCAAAGCTAAAGAAAACTAATAAGGAAACTAAAAGCAAGACGCTCCAAGCATAGCACATAACACATGAAGTGATAAAAATATAGTGGAATGAAAGACGAACTGAGCGTTTCTTGAATATTTCTTTATAGTCTTCTTGAATATTTCTTGGGGGTGCACGGGGGCATCCCCAAGCTTGAGCGTTTGACACTCCTGAATCTTTTTATCATCTTCCCTCGCACACTTGAAAACTCCCTTCATACATAACTCATCATAATCTGATTAGCGAGGTTAGTACCCATAATAAAATAATTTTTCCTTGCTGGAAATAAAGATAATCTTGAAGGTCTACTGTTTCTCAAGATTGCCAAAAGGTTTTTGCAAAGAAAAAGCAAGCTCAAGGTTTGCAAAACGAAGGAAAGGCAAAACAGGACAGAATCTGTGAAAAACAGACCAGCAGGTAGTAAATAATTTTTTCGGGGCACTTCTGCAACTCAAATCAAAAAACTCAGAACAGACGCCCGAAATCCAATTGTATAGAGCACGCTGTCGAAAAAATTCAGACCAAAAAGATGATCTGGTGATTTTATACGAATTTTTCTGTCCAAGGACAGAATCTGTTTTCTGGACTGCACGTCACAACTCTTGAACTTTCTTGCAATCAGAGGCTAAACTTGGCACAAAGCTGAAAAGTAAAGATACAATGATGTTGCTACAGTAGTAACAAACATCAAGACCACTAAAACTGAAAGAACAAACTGAAAGCAAAGATAACAAGGGTTGTCTCCCTAGAGCTCTTTCTTTATAGCCATAAAGATAGGCTTAAGACTTTAATGATGCTCTCGTAGGAATAAGAGTTGAAGAACAAAAGAGAGCATCAAGAAGCAAATACCAAACACATTTAAGCCTAACATGCTTCCTATGCATAGGAATATTGCAATACAATAATTCATTGAAGCACAAAGCAATAAGCATAGGAAGACAAAACAAGTGCAGCTTCAAAACCTTCAACATAAAGAGAGGGAACTTGATATTATTGAAATATCTATAAGCATATGTTCCCTTCTCATAATAATTTTCAGTGGGATCACGAATAAACTCAATAATATAAGCATCACATAAAGCATTGTTACCATGATCCACATGCAAAAAGGTATCATTACTCTTCATATAAGCAAAATCTTTCTTATTAGGAATAGTGAGAGTAAAGCAATCATAACCATCATGGTAATCATTGTATTTAGGAGGCATATCATAATCATAATAAATTTTATCCTCAATAGTAGGTGGACTGAAAACATCATATTCATTATTGTAATCATATATAGGAAGCAAAGTATCATCAAAGTAAATTTTCTCTTCAAAAGTTGGGGGACTAAAAATATCATGTTCATCAAACGTGTCATCCCCAAGCTTAGAGCTTTCCATGTCATTAGCAATATTGATATTCAAAGAAAGCATACTAATAACATCACCACCATCATGATTGTTATGCAAATAATAAAGTTCCATAAGTTTTTTAATTTTCTCTTCAAAAACATCATGTCCCAAAGCAAGGTAGAGCTTATAAAGCTCTCTCATATTTTTGTTGTTTTCCATTAAGCAAAACTAGTGAAAAGACATAAAGAAAGCTGAAAGGTAAACTAACAAGACTAAAAAGGAAAGATAAAAGATAGCGTGCAACTCCCCTATCTTGAAGAGTGGAGTCCCCGGCGACGGCGCCAGAAAACTTTGCTTGATGGCTTCTCGCCCCTCGTTGGTTACCCCAAGTGGAAGGTTTGAGATGCAGTGTAGCGGTAGTTTTCCCTTGGCAAAGATACCAAGGATCGAATTCCCCTGAGACTCCGAGGTTCAACAAGAAGGTGTCAACTGCTAACGGCGCCAGATACTTACCGATTGACAGGACCTGCACACAGATACAAATAACTTTGCTCCCAACGAGTACAGAGAGGTTGTCAATCCCTCCGGCCTTGTCGTTTACAAAGGATCAAACGCAAGAGAAAATAGTGATAGGTATAACTGCAACTAGTAAGTAAGAACAGAAAGTAAATAGCGGATGTGATCAGTGATGGTAATATGGACCGGGGTCCCATGATGTTCACTAGTGATGTCTCTCTCCCAAAAGACGATAAAACAGCTAAGCGAGGTAAACGAATTACAGCTGGGCAATTGACAGGATTATGTGCGCAAACCAATGCTAACTATGCTACAAAGAATGGTAGAGGCTCAAAAGCATGGGTGGTACGCCAAGGCAAGTAGACCGGAATCCATCTGCATCTACTACTAATCATCCACCTTGAGATATCTATCCAGAACATCTCGCTGGTATTAAGTTGCGAGTCCCACCCATAGTGTAAACTCAAAGCAACAGACAACTGCATTAAAAGAACTTTGCGTAAAGTAAACAATCCTTGCACCCGCAAGTACAAGCACCGTTGTTTTCCCCCTTGTGGCAACAACACATCCCCTAGACTCATGTTTCTGTCACTCAAGCTAGTCATCAAGGGGCATGAACCCACAATCAAGCATAACGTTCCCTCTTGGAGTTACTACCTACTACATGGCCAAAGCAATAAACAGCAATGGAGAACATGCAAGAATTACTCAAGAATATAAATATAAAAGAGGTGAATCAAATATATTACTCAAACACAATCTGAACATAATCTCATAATCCATCGGATCCCAGCAAACTCATCATAGCAACATCATAATGATTACATATGTGCCTCGATCATGTAGGGCAGCTCACGAGGTCTAATCGGTGAAGAACAAAGAGGGGAGGAGAACATCACATAGCTACTGGTCATGGACCCATGGTCCAAGGGAGACTACTCACAACTCATCCGGGAGGCGTCCATGGTGGTGGAGAAGCTCCCGATGGTGATCCTCCCCTCCGGCAGGGTGCCGGGAAGAGTTCTCCTGGTGCTCCCGATCTTGGAAGCGCGGCGGCGGCGGAACAGAGATGAGATCGCGAAAAAGGGTTCCGTCCTCGAGGGTTTCGGGACGCGGTGTAAATATATGCCAAAGGGGGGCATCAGCGGAGGTCAGGGGGGCCCAGGCGCCCCCCCGGCACGGCCAGGAGGGGGCCGCGCCCCCAGGGCGCCTGGAGCCCTGGTGGCCCCCCTCTGGCCCTACTTTGGCCGCACGAAAGCTTCTGGGGCGCTGATTTTTTATATATTTCTCCCGGAATTTTTCTGGCAATTTAAGTAATGGGAAAACCTGAAATACAAAAACAGCAGAAAACAGAAACTGGCACTGAGGTGCACTGAGTTAATAGGTTAGCCCAAATATGATCAAAAGTGTATGGAAGTGCATAAATATCATAGCAATATCACACAAAAGAGGCATGGAGCAAGCAGAAATTATAGATACGTTTTAGACGTATCAGTCATCAAGTACCGTTTTCTGGCGCCGTTGCCAGGGAGTGTAGCGCTATTGGTAAGTGAAGCTGGTAAGGAAGTTTTTATATTTCTGTTTTTATTTTGCTGTTGCTGCTCTTTGTCCTTATGGACAACCTAGCTATTGGATCGTTGCTTGTGGGAAGACGCCCCACACCTGTGGTGGTTGCTCCTCCCCCTACTGAAATTGTGCCCTATAAAATACCAGCTGGTATTATCGATTATGTTTTGGCTAATCATTATGCAGGAGACACACATCCCGGTGAACACTTGCTATATCTGTCACAACTATATTCATTATTTAAGCTTGCAGGTGTATCAATGAAGTTTGTCATGAGGAAATTGTTCTCCGTATCGCTTATAGATAAAGCTTCAGATTGGTATAAGCTTCTCGATAACTCACACTTGCTTGATTGGCAAGAGCTTATGTCTCTCTTTTATACCAAGTTTTATCCTCTTCATGAAATTCATCGAGACAGGAACTATATCTATAACTTTAGGTCTCGTGACGGAGAAAGCATTGCTCAAGCTTGGGGGAGATTGAAGTCCCTAATGCTCAAATGTCCTATTCATGAGCTCCCCAAGGAAATTATACTTACAAATTTTTATGCCAGGCTTTCTCGTCAAGATAAGGAGATGCTGGATGCCTCCTCTAGTGGGGTATTTCAGACAAAGAGCGTTGAAGAAAGGTGGGATCTCATTGAAAGGATCCAGAGGAATACCGAAGATTGGGAAATCGATAAAGGTATTGAACCCGCTATAAATTATGAGCATGATTATATTGAGAGCTATGTGAAAACTGATTACTTCAATACCTTTTGCTCCAAGATTGGTCTTGATTCCCATCTAATGATTGATTTCTGTAAGGATTTTGCCTCTCACGTTGATTCTTTTAAAAAGAAGAGAGATCAGCATCATGAACCTTTCAAAGAGTTACCTGTTGATATTCATGTTGCTGACCCTATTTTGCCTGTAGTTATATATGAAAAGCCTCCTTTTCCCGCAAGGATAAGGGAGCACTCTCTTGTGACAGACATAATAAATAAAAGTGAGAGAAGAATTGATGAGCCTGAGGACCAGATCAAGGTCGATCCTCAAGTTGCATTGGTTAAAGACCTTGTTACTAATGATGTTTTGGATTCCAATGTAAATTTTTGTGCTGTTTCCACTAACCTTGTCACAGCCAAGAATAAAGGCCCAATTTCAGGTACTCCAGTAGTATCTGTTAAAATAGGAGATCACAATTATTATGGGCTATGCGATTTGGGATCGAGTGCTAGTGCTATCCCCTATTCACTTTATCAAGAGATCATCGGTGAGATTTCACCTTGTGAACTTGAAGAAGTTGATGTTACCATTCATCTTGCAAACAGAGCAACTATCTCTCCTATCGGAATTGCGAGAGACGTTGAAGTCCTATGTGGAAAGGTAAAATACCCTACCGACTTTCTAGTACTTGGTTCAGTGAGGGACAATTTTTGTCCTATTATTTTTGGTAGACCTTTTCTCAGAACTTGTGGAGCTATAATAGATTGCAAGAAAGGTAAAGTTTCTGTTGAATTCAATGGTGAGCCATATGAATTTAACTTTTCTAAGTTCTCTAAACAGCCTCGTGGTACCGATTTACCTAGTGATGATAAAATTATTGAAAGTATTGCTTCTATTGCTATTCCCCCTAATGATCCTTTGCAGCAATATATGGAGGACCACGAGAATGATTTGCATATGCAGGAAAGAAATGAACTAGATGAAATATTCTTGAGGCAACCTACTATCCTGAAGCACAACCTTCCGGTTGAACCTTTGGGAATTTTATCAAAACCAAAAGAAGACCCGGTGTTCGATCTTAAACCTCTTCCCGATACGCTCAAGTATGCTTATTTAGATGAAAAGATAGTATATCATGTTATTATCAACTCTAACCTTTCAGGATATGAAGAAGAGCGACTATTGGAAGTACTTCGTAAACACCGAGGTGCAATTGGCTATACCCTTGATGACCTTAAGGGGATTAGTCCATCTATCTGTCAACATACTATCAACCTTGAGCCCGATGCTAAACCAGTTGTTGATCATCAATGCCGGTTGAACCCGAAGATGATGGATGTTGTAAGAACTGAGATTCTCAAGCTTCTAGCCGCAGGTATTATTACCCTATAGCTAATAGTAAGTGGGTAAGCCCGGTACATTGTGTTCCTAAGAAAGGAGGTACAACTGTGGTTCCTAATGATAAGAATGAACTAATACCTCAGAGAATTATTATTGGATATAGAATGTGTATTGATTACAGGAAGCTGAACAAGGCAACCAGGAGAAGGAAAACCAAACCCTTCGCCGTGTCATAAGAGATTTGAAGAATCAATGTCAACAAGAATGAGGAGTGAAATCTCCTTGGGTAATGGCATCCCCTTGGCTTGTTCCAAGCTTGGGGGAGTGCCCGGTATCTTTATCTTTATCTTTTGTCTTTTAGAGTCAAGTAGAGTCGTATCATGTCTAGGGAGGTTATTATATGAAATAGGTGTGTGCATTGAGGTCTATCACTCCTTCTGTGGAGAGATTGTATCCGTGAGTGTGGAGTCGTCTATGATGGAATATTAATGAGAAGTCTATTGGTTCCTTTGCTGCACTCGGTATTCTCTTCACGCAATCGACCTTATATGATGATTCTTATGGGGAGTGTTGACCTTATATCAGGTATGGCTTTGAAAACTTTATTTAATCTTGGCAAACATAGCTTTGGTCATAACAACAAGCATGATTTTCTTAAAGAAGCGACATAGCCAAAACCTTTATGTTATTATGCTTGAAGTGTTATGCTGACAAGGAAGACAGCTTGATGTGTTATGCTTATTTTAATGTTTATGCTTTATATTGCTTTGCATCTTAGTCATCATCAATTGTCTGTTCTCTCAAAGCCTTTGCTAGCCTAAACTCTGTACTAAGCGGAATTCTGCTTGTGCATCCATACCCTTAAACCAATACCTTCCATATGAGTCCACCATACCTTCCTATTCGTGGTATTCCACTACCACCTCCTAAAGTATAGAATTTATGTGTTATCCTTAAATGTTCAAAATCTTCTATTTTGTGCCCCTGTTTTAGCTCATGAGGAAGTAGTAGTTAATTCATGATCTTTTTAAGTTGGACAAGTTTTACCCCGGGATTGCATGTCTAATCTGCAAACCCCTAATACGAGGAGGAACTGGCATGAGTGCGTCCGGCTCATAAAAGATAATACAACAAACAAACCCTCCTTCACGCTTTGTTCATGAGAAATCAGAAAACTTTGGCAGCGATAAACAAAGGAGATTAAGGGGATGTGATTGTCCCCGTGCGGGAGCCGTTCCTCGAAACTTGTCCAGCTCGAGAAGTAATTGAGTTATCTATTAGCATTCGTTGACAAATCATGCACCTCTCAAAACTTGTTTTCATTTTGTTTGATTTAAGGATAGCACATGAGTTTTCCCTACTTCCCTAGAGCAGGGCCTATCTCTTAGTTTTTTGGTTGAGTCAGTTATTCCTACTTCGTTCTATTCTTAAAGAGAGCAGACATTTGATGTTGACGAGGATTCATTCATATAAAGTTGCATTAAGATTTGTCATATCATATCCTTGTTGACATTATCATTTGATAAGTAAGTTGTTTGTCAAGCCCAGCTAAAGCAAACATCTTCCTTTGTGTTAACACTTTCACTTCTTGCCTAATAACATGTTCTTTCAAAAGCTTCAATTAATCTCATCAAAACATAAAGAGAAAGAGCAAAAGTAAAAGCTATTAGTTGTTCTTTGACCAAAGGACATGTTTGCCATGATTTGATGAGTTTCCTTAGCCCTACTTTCGATTATAAGTGTTACCACTCTTTTATAAGGGCCTTATGAGTTGAAGATTGCTGTTGAGGATATTTGAGTTTGGTGAAGAAACTGTGATGCTTCTTGTCCGTATTCTATTTATCGACACTTCACTCTCCAAACTTGTGGACAGGTTTACCGAGCTCAGTATTCGCTTGGGGACAAGCGAGGTCTAAGCTTGGGGGTGTTGATACGTCCAAAATGCATCACTATTTTATATCATAATTTATCCTTATTCATTGATATATTTCACATTACGATGATGTTCTTATGTTGTTTTGGCCTATTTTACACAGTTTGCAACTTTCCGGTGCCGAAGCAGCAGACGCAGTATTCAGCGGTAAAAAGTGGACACTGAGTTGCTGAAGAAGAATACCTCCAAATTACCTGAAAATCGACGGAGGGTATTTTCCAGAAGGATCACGAAGATACGCAAAAGAGCAACCAGAGGGGGGCCACAGGGTGCCCAGGCGGCCACCTGGCGCGGCCCCCACCCTGGCCGCGCCGGGAGGGCGCCTGGAGCCCCTGGCCCACTCCAGGCTGCCCCTTTGGCCTATATACTCCTCGTCATCCAGAAACCCTAAAAAAGAGAGTTTTGACGGAGTTCTGCCGCCGCTCCGTGGCGGAAACCTACAGAGAAGAAAAAGCCATCTCCGGCGGGCAGATTCCGCCGAGGAGATCACCTCCCGGAAGGGGAGATGATCACCATCGTCATCACCATCGTCACGGACATCATCGAGATCATCATCAACATCATCCCCAACATCAGCACCATCTCCATCTTCATCCAATCTCATCTCACAATTGCAACTTGTGTTGTAATCCGTACTATATATCCTCTCTACCCTATCGGTGTTGATTACTACTTTGTGATGAATGCTATTGAGTTTTGTTGGGGAAATATCATTGTGTCCAGATTGTTTATCATCCATCTATCTCCACCGATCATGATCTCTTTTATGTCTTGTGAGTAGTTACTTTAGTTCTTGAGGACATGGGAAAAGTCTTGTTGTTAGTAGTCATATGATGTTGAAGTAATATGTGTTGTTTGATACTTAAGTTGTGTTGTTATTTTCCTAGTGGTGTTGTGTGAGTCGAACACTCAACACTTCGCCTTATTAAGGACCTAGGGGAATACATTGTGTACAAAGAATGCTTACGGTGGGTTGCCGGAGTGACAGAAACCTGAACCCCAGTTCGCACGCTTTTGCACAAGGGAACAATGGATTCGTATTGCTATGGTTAGGCTTTTTCCTTAAATACTATCTTGTATTTGCGGATGCTTGCAAGGTGTTTAATCATAAGAGTGCACTCGTTTTAGTCTAGAGGGTGTACTAGCATAGATCCACCCACTCAACACTTATCAACACATCACATAGTACAGATACGGAATATGGCGAAAGCACATGACTACCTCTCCCGTGTGTCCTCAAGAACACTTTAGCCTTTATAAGTTCAGTTGCTAGGCCTCTCCTTTGCTCAGAAAGGATTGGGCCACTTGTTACTCTCCAGTGCCTTTTACTTTGCTCGTTTTTACTTTCCTATTGCTTATATCAAGAAAACCCCTAAAAAGTTATCTTTCAGTGCTTGCAGTTATTCCTTGCTCAGAATCACTTATCAATACCTTCTGCTCCTCGTTGGGTTCGACACTCTTACTTATCAAAAACGCTGCAATAGATCCCTTACAGTTGTGGGTCATCAGGCATGCGTTCAGATCCTTGTATGCACCGCGGTAGAGGATGCAGTCATTAGGGCATGCATGTATCTTCTGCACCTCCAATCCTAGAGGGCATATGACCTTCTTTGCTGCGTATGTACTGTCGGGCAATTCGTTATCCTTCGGAAGCTTCTTCTTCAATATTTTCAGTAGCTTCTCAAATCCTTTGTCAGCCACAGCATTCTCTGCCTTCCACTGCAGCAATTCCAGTACGGTACCGAGCTTTGTGTTGCCATCTTCGCAATTGGGGTACAACCCTTTTTTGTGATCCTCTAACATGCGATCGAACTTCAGCTTCTCCTTTTGACTCTCGCATTGTGTCCTTGCATCGACAATGACCCGGCGGAGATCATCATTTGGTTCCTCTTGATCTTCAGCAGCTTCACCCGTTGCAGCATCATTGGGCACATCGTCTGGTTCCTCTTGATCTTCACCAGCTCCCCCCATTGCAGCATCACCGTATTCAGGGGGCACATAGTTGTCATCGTACTTTTCTTCTTCGCCGTCTTCCATCATAACCCCTATTTCTCCGTGCCTCGTCCAAACATTATAGTGTGGCATGAAACCCTTGTAAAGCAGGTGGGAGTGAAGGATTTTCCGGTTAGAGTAAGACATCGTATTCCCACATTTAGTGCATGGACAACACATAAAACCATTCTGCTTGTTTGCCTCAACCGCATTTAGAAACTCATGCACGCCCTTAATGTACTCGGAGGTGTGTCTGTCACCGTACATCCATTGCCGGTTCATCTGCGTGCATTATATATAATTAAGTGTGTCAAAAACCATTACAGAACATCATAAATAGATAATTAAGTGACCAAATTAATAGAAGTTCATCATCACATTAAAACCAAAGTACATACATATATAATTCTCATCTAACAACATATAGCTCTCCATACACATCGAACTATGTAAAACATTTCAGTGCGAAAACAAATGCGATCATAATCGCAACCAAGGTAACAATTGATCCAACGGCATAATGATACCAAGCCTCGGTATGAATGGCATATTTTCTAATCTTTCTAATCTTCAACCGCATTGCATCCATCTTGATCTTGTGATCATCGACGACATCCGCAACATGCAACTCCAATATCATCTTCTCGTCCTCAATTTTTTTTATTTTTTCCTTCAAGAATTTGTTTTCTTCTTCAACTAAATTTAACCTCTCGACAATAGGGTCCATCTTGATCTTGTGATCATCGACGACTTCCGCAACATGCAACTCCAATTCCATCTTCTCCTCCTCCATTTTTTCTAATTTTTTCTTTAAGGAAATGTTTTCCGCTTCAACTAAATTTAACCTCTCCACAAGAGGGTCGGTTGGAATTTCCGGTTCAACTACCTCCTAGACATAAAAAAACGTCTATGCATGTCAGGTTGTTCGGCATAACTATCATAAACACTAAAACAAATAGTTATAAATTAAAGATAATATACCACATCCGAATCGTAGACAGGACGAGGGCCCACGTGGGCGGATATCAAAACCATCGCACTATATAATAACAAGCAATAATAAACGTAAGAAAATTAGACAAATATCTATCTAAAGCAATAATAACAAGCAATAATAAAAGTAAGAAAAGCATGGACATAACAAGAGGCTCACCACGGTGGTGCCGGTGACGAGATCGGCGGGGGCGATTGACAGCGGTGAAGACGGGGACGGGACGTGACGGACCGCTAAACCTAGACAAATCTCGGAGAAAATAGAGCTTCGAGAGGAGAAAAGCTTAACTAGTGTGGCTCGGGCATTCCATCGAACATGTTGTGTGCATAGGAGGTGAGCTAGAGCACCACTAACCCCTCTCCCCCTCGGCCAGAAAAAAAAACAGAGCAGTGTGCTCCGCTCTTGCGCGAGGGGGTATATATAGGCACCTCATTGGTCCCGGTTGGTGCTATGAACCGGGGCTAAAGGGGTGCCTTTGGTCCCGGTTCATGCTACCAACCGGGACCAATGGTGGTGGGCCAGGAGCAAGAACCATTGGTCCCGGTTCGTCGCACCAACCGGGACCAAAAGGTCCAGACGAACCGGGACCTATGGCCCACGTGGCCTGGCCGGCCCCGTGGGCTCACGAACCGGGTCCAGTGCCCCCATTGGACCCGGTTCTAGATTGAACCGGGGCTAATGGGCTGGACAGGCCTGGACCAAAGCCCTGTTTTCTACTAGTGTAAATATGTTTGTGTGATTCTTGTGAAATATTACTGTGTGATGATGATATTTGTTTAGGCCAAGGAGCAGTTGTTGCTCGCGACCTCCATCTTGATTAGGATCACCATGATGACCCCCGGCCCGCTTGCTGTGCTGCTGGTCGGTACCCTCCCCATGCTTCGCCTTGCTCGTTCGGGTCGAGGTTAGTCTCTCCGACCCCACCGCCTGCTCGTCCCCGTCAAATCGGTGCATATCTTTATACTTTCAGCTTGTATAATTTGACATGTGCATACTTTATTCTTAATTGTGCATTGAGCCTTTGTGCCTTTGAGTTAGAAGGTATACCCATCTCTTTGCAGTGTGCTCTTAATATACTCTTCCCTTGGCCATGCTGAGATGTTTAAGTCTTTCCACTTATCAGATTTTAGTTCCATTTGAAGCGATGCATATTGGAATACATTTTCGAGTCCTTTGAGCTGTTGCACTAATGAATGACAATACATTAGCATCACAACTGAAGAATCCCAGAAATCTTCTTATCAAAAGATGGTGTAGTGGGACTAATGACTAACCATAGCAGTGAGGTCTTTGCGGCTCATTCCTGGGCCTAGCGAGTCGAGCACCTGGATACATCGCTCCCCGGTATTTATAACTGCTAGGTACCAATGAAAGTCTTCAATGTTAACTGGAATGAATATCTGAAAATAAGGTTTTTGTTAGTTTAGGTCCCATCTATACAAACACTTGTCGTTGATTAAATTATCATACTAATATGTACGAAACTGAGCCTCGCCATATCATTTTCCAAATAAGTTGTAGCTCTTTTTAATACCCATCGTGGTGTGTCATCTCTTATAGAGCTAAATTCATTTATCATCTTAGAGATGCATGCATTCTCTAAGAACACACTTCCACCTGACCTCATCTGTAGATGCCCTTTAGCACTCATGCAATGTATGTATGCGTCTATGATCTGCAATATCAAGTGCACATGTTGGTTATAGGAAATAACAGAAACTCTTGTTAAAATAGCAGGTTGTGAGCTTGACAAAACGGCAGAATCCACTATTCCTGAGATTAAACCATGTATGTCACACCCTGATTTTCATGCCACATTGCTTAAGCTAAAAATCATGCTAAAAATGTGGATTGACAAAAACCTTTGAGTGTTTTTGACTTTGCTTGATTGATTTTTATGTTGGTTGTTTGCTAGTGCTCTAAAAATCAAATAAATCCTCCAACTCTTATACTTCATATCCTTGGTCCAAAACCTTTTCCCAATGATCATGCCATGTGTATAGACCAGTATAGTATTTTCTTATAAAAATATTTTGGCCAAATAGTATTTTCTAAATTTAGTTTTCCAAAAACCCCTGAATTGAGGTTTGCACTACAAGTACCTTATTTAGGGTGTGAAAAATCTTTCGAAAAGTATATTTGAATCCTATTAGGTATAGGACTCCCAGAAACCACAAAATTATAATTTTAAAAGTTATTTTTATATTTTATTTAAAAGCTTTTTCTTAAGGCCAGAAATGGTCTTTAATAGGGAAAAATTATTTAACTATTTCAAAAATATTTGCCAAAATTCAGGGAAACTCATAGGACATATATTGTCCATATATAAGAGTTTCAACACATGGTCATGTTCAAAATATTGGACAAATCCTTCCAAACCCTTTCTGGATATTTCCAGCTTTTGAAATATTTACAAAGGAAATATTCTCCAAAAATTCCAGGGAAATTCTATCATGTCAAATATGACATATTTGATGATCTTGCAAAGCCTCATGCCTTGAAGATCAAGGAATCATCATCTAATCCCCTCAAAACCATTTCTGTCCATTTTGAAGTTTGAGCAACTTTACATTGCCAAACTTGTCCAAATGCTCTCAAACTTGGTGCACATGCTAAAATGATGTAATTATGCATCTATGCCAAATGGCACAAGTTCTGGAGAAGCATAACTTGATCTAAGTGCCCCAAAACCATTTCTGTTCAAATTCAAATTTGAACAACTCTACATTATGAACTTTTTACCCGGGGCTTCAAACTTTGTGGGCATGATCATAACCCCAAATGATGACACTACACCAAGTGGTGCATCAAGGGGAGATGATTAGCTTAACTCAAACATGGTGAAACCATTTCTGTTGATTTCTAGGGTTCACCAAAGTTACATTGGCAACTTTGCCCAAATGAGCTCAAATTTGGTGAAAGGCCCTAATTATATGTGACATTTGATCCTGTTTAGTCTCATGTCAAGTGGAGCTATTTTGCTTGCCCAAAACATGATCAAACACCTTCTGCCATTTTTCCTAAACCATTGTTTGGACCCCTTTCACTATTTCCCTTTACCTCAAATTCTTACCACAGGTAAACATGATCATCCTCTACCTCCTGTAACTTCCCCATGTCCCCAGCTCAATGATTGAGGGGTGAAAACCCCATTTTTACTCTCCTGGACAGCAGCAGTCTCCTTCTTCCTCACCTCCCTCCTCATTCCAGTGGCTCCCCAGGGCATCCAAGACCATCACACATTTCTTTACTCCTCCCCTGACCCCCTAGACAACATTGGGCAAGATGGACGCGACCAGAGCGGTGAGGGCACGGCCGTGCCGGCCATACGGGCGCTCTGGAGCGCGCTACAGTGCGCTCCCGCACTGTAGCCGCGTCCTGCCCGAGGCACCCGACAGCCTGGGGCGTCGGGATCGTGTCTCCCGAGGTGCCCTCGACGTCCGCGACCTGCAGGCCTGTCGGCCCTATCCTCCCCTGCCCTCCTTCTCCCTCCGCGAGCTCGCCCGAGCGCGGCCTGGACCTCGCCCATGGTGCACCGACGCCTCCCTATATAGAGCCTCCCCCCGAGCACTCCCTTGCCTCTTCTGGATCCTTCTCTCTCCCGTGCACCTCGCAGACATCATCCCTCCCCCCTCGTGCTCTCCTGTCCCTCCATGGCCGGAGTGCCGCCGCCGACCGCCGCTCGGATTCAGGCACCTCGGCCGCTCTCTCCTTTCCCTTCTTTAATTCCAGGTTCGAGCCCTCCTCGGGGAGTCCCCAGGGACGGACCAGTCCTCCCGTTGGCCTGGGAATTCTTCCTGGCGTGGCGCAGCCGAAGACCCCACGGCCGCCGCGGCCTCCCTGTGGTGGCGAGGCTGTGGGCTTCCTTGGGCGGGCTCGTAGCCACCCTCGGGTGCGGGGAGGAGAGCCGGAGCTCCTGGGCTCGTCGGCCGGCCCTCCCGCATCCCAGGCGACGGCTGCGCCGGCGGCCGAAGTCCTCCCCTGCCCGGCGTCGGGCCGGAGAAGATGGCCAGGGGCGACGAGACGACCTGCAGCTGGGCCCCGCAGGTCAGCGACCAGCCGACCGCCACGTCGTTTAAGTGGAGGCGGGGCGGCAGGAAGATGCCTTCCCAGCGCGAAGGCGTACTCCACGAAGGCGCCTCCGACGTCACACCCCCCTGTGCACGCGGCCGAGCCGTTGGGCCTGCCCAGTTTCTATTCAGCTACCTCCCGCTCAGTGTGCAATATAGGGGTATATAACCTTTCCCTTTTTCTTTTTCTGCAACCTTCATAAATCCATAAATAATTCAAATGAACTCCAAATTGCATGATTCAAATTTCTGGTAGTTTCTAAAATCATGATCTACCTGTTGGTGCAACATGCACATTATTCCAGAGACTTTTCCTTCACAAATAATTATCAAGTGTCATTATTCTATTTCTGTGATGAACTTTAGAAAATCACAGAGGGCTCAAATTTGATCCAAATGCAGTGGTTCAAATTCCTAGGTGCTTGTCATATCCAAACTTAGTTTTGGAACATTTTTATTTATACCTTCTGTACCCCACCAAATAATGAGCCATTTCTTCATATTTATCAACTTTGCAAAATCTTAGGAAATTCATTTGGATTCCAAATCTAGTGAAACCAACTCCTAGATGCTTCTAAAATCATGACTTGATTAATGGGTGCCTTTGCTCTTCATTCAAAAATATATCTCTGTACACCTCTTTCAAATCCATAAATCCCTTGGTTCCATCATATTGATATGATCCAAACTATCCATTGATCCAATATCTACGAAAACACCTTGGTCATTTCTAATATGACCAGAGGTATCCTAGAAAAGTCCAACTCCTATTTTTAGAGCACTTTTATTTTTGCTTTGTTGTGTTGCTTATTATGATTGTTTCCTTCGTTAGTTGACGAAACAAACGGAGTACTCGGAGATGGACCAGAAGGTTTGAAGACTCGGAAGGACAAGGCAAGCAGCCCTTTGACCATGTTCGAGAAACCTTTTTATGCATGTCTCATAGCACCTTATTATCAATGCATCGGGATCATGTTGAGGTGGAGACCACTTTGGTTGCTGTCAGGGATATGACTAGCAGGTATAAACCGGCTAGTATAAACCGGCTTTGTTAATATTATACTTGTTTGTAATATTTAGTAAAGGCTACGGCCCATAAGACCTTAGGGCCCATGTATAGAATTAAGGTTTATAAACCGCCCCATGATGTAACTTGAGAGATAAGGAAGAAAAGACAGAGACCGAGGCGGACACAAATATGAGCCGGCCTCGGGACTCTGTAAACCGGATCAGGCGTACCCTCTATATAAAGGGGCGACCCGGCGACGGTTCAGGGAGAAGCAACAATCAACCCGTCGAGACGCAGGCAAGCGAATCCGCTCCCTGTAATCCGACGCCCAAGCAATACCAAACCAACTAGACGTAGGCCTTTACCTTCATCGAAGGGGCCGAACTAGTATAAACCTTCTGTGTCCCTTGTGTGCTATGAACCCCTTCAAGCTAACCCGTGCGATGGTTCCATCATCAAGTCCGCTAAACCGGACATCTGCCGTGCTATTTCCACGACAGTTGGCGCCCACCGTGGGGCCTACGCACGATGGTTTCGAGTTCTTGAAGGGCAGCTTCGAAGGGCTCGAGGGTTACGCGGTCGGCCGGATGACCAAGAGTCGCCGCGGCCGGATCTACATTGACGACGCAGGTTGGGGACCGGAAACCGATTCGATCGAATACGGATACCGGGTTCCCTTCGGCAGCATCCAAGTCTTCATTGGCAAAGTCGGCGAACCAGGACCTGAGCCGGACGTCTTCCCCAACATCATCGAGCCGGCTCAGCGTACGAGATCGGCCCGGATTCAGCCCGCCGTGAAGTACATGTTCGTTGGAGCAATCCACAGAGGTCGAGCCCAGGACGGATCGGAATCTGATGGTGCAACAGTTGTCTACTCAGACGACGAATCTTCATCCGAAGAAACTGAATCTCTATATCAGTTGCAGGACGGCCGGTCTGAGGGCGAGTCCGATGGAAACAGTATTCCGGGCCCCTTCGGCCCGCCAAACCGGGTGGCTGTCTTTATGGCCGGTTCACAGCCCCCAGTGAACGGGACGACAACAGAAGCTGGTGCGGGGGGAAGCGGCCCAACCCCCTCGCTTATGGAAGTTCTATCCACCTTGATCGAGGAGTTCATAGCTAAAGCGGTGGAAACGGTAGCTCCAGCAGACAAGGCGCATCATGATGCAGAGCTCCTTCAGTTGAAAGGCCGGATTGATCAGTTAAAGGAAGACCTAAAGGCAGAGAGAGAGATGATAGCAGTGAGACAAGCGGAATTGGATGATCAAGCCTTTTACTTAAGGATGGAGCAAGCTTCTATGGAAGGAGTAAGGGGACGAAAGTACCAGTCTCGTATACCGCCGGTTTATGAAGCAACGAATCTGTTCAGGACACCTGGGGCTGGGACTAGTAACAATCCGGCTTCAAACTGGAGGGGACCCCCGGCCAGGGAGGAGCCGGTTCAGCAACCCACCGCAGAGCGGGAGCGCCGGATTACGTCGGCACCTTATGTTCCCGTCCCTCCAGGTCATTATTCAAACCCTTTGGATAACATCGCTGCAGCAGCGGCGCGTTTGGCCGCTTTACCTGCGGAAGAAACGTCTCCGGTGGCGATAGAGGCGTGCAGGGTCCAGAAGCTACTCAATACGGCGTTGATACAGCAGCAGGCATATTCTCATAGCAGGGAGAGGTTACACTCAACACCACGTCCCAGCCGAAGTTATACTAGGCATTGGGAGGAGCCAGAAGTATCTAGCAGTGAACGCAGGAGGCATCAGCGCAGGCAGGATAATCCGACATGTGCGGCAGTACAAGCTCCGGAGATAAACCGGGTTAGGTCAGGAGCCAGGGAGGAGATTCGTCAAACAATGCCGGTTCATACAGCCACTGCAGAAACAGGGGTTACGGCGAGTTCCTTCGGGGTACAGTGTCTTGTCCCCGCTTTACGGAGTGTCAAGCTGCCCAAAGATTTCAAGGGGCCCCGCAAGGTACCTAACTACACAACCGATTTAGCGCCGGAAGCTTGGGTTGAAAGTTATGAGATGGCTATGGAGATGCTGGACGTGGATGAGTCGGCTTGTGCTAAATATTTTACTATGATGCTCGAAGGCACGGCCCGGACCTGGCTGAAAGCTCTACCCCCGAACTCTATTGGATCATGGGGGGAACTACGCAGCCAGTTTATCAGAAACTTCAAAGACACATGCAAACAGCCGATGTCAGTAGTGGATCTAGCAACTTGTGTCCAAGGAGAGCAGGAGTCTACGGCAGCTTGGGTACGGAGAGTAGCAGAGATTTTGCACTCTTCAAATGGTATTAATCCTAGTACAGCGATAGTGACTTTGGAGAACAATTGCCGGTTTGAATCTTTAAAGTTAAAGCTTGGACGGCTTAAAAGGGACTGCAATGATATGGGAACTCTCATGAGTGCCTTGGTGAAATACGGAGATTCTGATAATACCAAGTATCCAGAAGCGAAAGGAGACAGGACTGGAAAGGTTAGCAAGTCAGGTAAACCGGCGCAAATTAATCCGTCTACCTCAAGTTTTTTGGGCAAACGGAAAGCGGAGGGCGGCTCTGACTTCGTGGCCAACACTCAAGTTCAAGGGGATTTTCAGCGTAGCCTGGGAGATCCGTCTTCGCAAACCGGCGGAGGAGCTCTTAGCTGGGATCAGGAGTTAGACCAGCCTTGTCCGAAGCATAGCGTGAAAGGGAAAGTGGCAAGGCATACCATGAGAGAGTGCATACCCCTTATGAAGGCAGTGGCGGGCCGTTTCAATCCTCACAATCGACCCCCAAATGGTGGTTCAGGGCCTGGATTTTATGGTCCGGGTCGTCAGGGGAATAGCTCCGGATCAGGATATAGGGGCAATGGCAATGGTTATCAAAGCCGGGCAGGTGGCCAAAATAATCAAGGAAACTATAATGGTCAGGGCAATCAATCACATCATCAAGGTGGTTACAATAATCAGAATAATCAGCAGCAGGGCCAAGGGAATTATAGTAATCAGGGAAATCAGCAGCAACAGCGTCAGCAACAGCAGCCGCAATCTGGATATCAGAGTAATCCGAAGGAGTTAAGAAGTGGGCAATATCATGTCTTCACCACAAGTCTGTGTAAGAGAGACCAGAAGGTTTTGAAGCGGGCTGTTAATGCAGTGGAACCGGCGACACCGCAATTTCTTCGATGGTCGGAGCAGCCCATTGTATGGAGCAGAGAAGACCACCCAATGCGGGTGGATAATCCGGGCCATTTAGCCTTGGTGGTAGCACCTCAAGTGGGAGGTTACAAATTTACTAAAGTTCTCATGGATGGTGGTAGCAGTATCAATATCTTATATTATGAGACTTTTCGTCGTATGTGTTTGACAGATAAGAAGCTAAGGCAATCAAACACAGTGTTTCACGGAGTGGTCCCAGGTAAGTCCGCTTATCCGGTTGGAAAGATTGACTTGGAAGTTACCTTTGGGAACGAATATGATTCCATGTCAGAGATGATCACTTTCGAAGTCGTCAAGATCAAAAGTCCATATCATGCTCTGTTTGGAAGGACGGTTTATGCTAAGTTTATGGCTAGGCCGTGTTATGTTTATTTGCAGCTCAAAATGCCGGGTCATAAAGGCACGATTACGGTTCATGGAAGTCGCAAGATAGTAGTGGAATGTGAGGAAGGTGATGCAGCTTATGCGGAAGCAGTATGTGCCACAGAAGAGTTGAAATTTTATAAAGATAATGTTGATCCGGCAGATATGACTCCGCTGAAGAAGCCAACTACCGAGCATGATCCGGCGTTGAAGTTTAAATCAGCTGAAGAAACCAAGCAAGTTGATTTTGTGCCTGGAGATTCGTCTAAGCAATTCACTATTAGAGCTAACCTTGATCCTAAATAGGAAAGCGCGCTCATCGAGTTCATCCATGAGAACCGGGATATCTTTGCATGGAAACCTTCGGACATGCCGGGTATACCGAGGGAACTCGCTGAGCACAAGTTAAACATTGATCCGAAGTTTAAACCGGTTAAGCAGTATCTGCGCCGCTTCAACGAGGAGAGGCGCAAGGCTATAGGGGAAGAAGTGGCCAGACTTTTGGCCGCAGGGTTCATAGTAGAAGTTTTTCATCGGGAGTGGTTGGCTAATCCGGTGCTGGTTTTAAAGAAGAATGGGAAGTGGAGGATGTGTGTGGACTACACGGACCTCAAT
Organism: Secale cereale; assembly: GCA_902687465.1. Classification (NCBI taxonomy): domain Eukaryota; kingdom Viridiplantae; phylum Streptophyta; class Magnoliopsida; order Poales; family Poaceae; genus Secale; species Secale cereale. Next base: position 711,749,464 of record LR738713.1, on the reverse strand, counting down.
AAAGCTTGCCCAACTGATCCTTTTGCTCTACCTCGCATCGATCAGATCATCGATGCCACGGCGGGGTGTGAGCGGCTAAGTTTTTTGGATGCATATTCAGGGTATCACCAGATCAAGATGGCAGTGGAAGACCAAGAGAGACAGCTTTCATAACTCCTTTTGGTGCTTTTTGCTATGTGTCTATGCCTTTTGGGCTTAAGTGTGCACAGGCAACTTATCAGCGTTGCGTTCAGAATTGCCTGAAGGGGCAGATAGGGAGGAATGTGCATGCCTATGTGGATGACATTGTGGTCAAATCGAAGAAAGAAGGAACAATGATAGAGGATCTTAAAGAAACCTTTGATAATCTTCGGGCTTATAGGATGATGCTTAATCCGGAAAAATGTGCCTTTGGTGTTCCGGCAGGTAAACTACTGGGATTCTTGGTCTCAAACAGAGGAATAGAAGCTAACCCAGAGAAGATCAAGGCCATCACGTCTTTGACTAAACCGGTTTGCATCAACAATGTACAGCGCATAGCTGGCCAGATCACAGCATTAAGCCGATTCATCAGTCGCTTAGGAGAGAAGGCGATCCCACTTTACCAGATGTTGAGAAAAATAGACCGGTTTATCTGGAGTGATGAGGCAAACGCAACATTTGAGGATCTGAAACGGCAACTAGCAAAACCACCAGTTTTAGCTGCTCCTATTAACAAGGAGCCTTTGCTGTTATACGTTGCTGCTAATACACGGGCAGTCAGCGTTGCAATTGTGGTTGAGCGCAAGGAAGCAGGGAAGGAGTACCCGGTTCAGCGCCCGGTTTATTATGTGAGTGAAGTACTCATTGAGTCCAAGCAGAGATACCCTCATTGGCAGAAGTTGGTATATGGTGTGTTCATGGCAAACCAGAAACTGAAGCACTATTTCCAAGGACATCCAATAACGGTGGTTAGTTCAGCACCGTTGGGGGATATAATCCAGAACAGGGAAGCTACGGGCAGAGTAGCAAAGTGGGCCATTGAGCTCAGCCCGCATGAGTTGAAATATGTGCCACGCACTGCTATAAAATCTCAGGCATTGGTAGACTTCATCAATGACTGGACAGAGTTGCAGACTCCTGAGGAGAAGCCGGATCTTACTTACTGGACGATTCACTTTGACGGTTCAAAACAGTTGGAGGGCTCGGGGGCTGGAGTTGTCTTAACTTCCCCCAGAGGTGATAAGTTTTGTTATGTCCTCCGCTTATTGTTTCCTTGTACTAATAATGCAGCCGAATATGAAGCATTACTTCATGGTTTGCGGCTAGCAAAGGAAATGAACTTGAGCCGGGTTAAGTGCCTGGGCGACTCAGATCTGGTGGCACAGCAAGTTTCTGGCAAGTGGGATTCAAGAGATCCCCTCATGGCAGCTTATAGACGAGAGGTTGAAGCAGTCGCAGGATACTTTAAAGGATATCAGGTGGATCATATAGACCGGCGGAGGAACGAAGCGGCTGATGCTTTAAGCCGGCTGGGATCGCAACGTAAACCGGTACCACCAAACACTTTTTTGGATGAATTGCACAGTCCTTCGGTTCAGATACCTTCGGAGGAAGACCTAGCTGTTCCGGACCCAGAGGCACAGTTAGTTGCAGCACTCCATATTATTCCGGATTGGACGCTGCCCTATTTGGCATACCTGAGCCGAGGAGAGTTGCCAGATGACGAAGAGGAAGCACGACAGATAATCCGGCGCTCTAGGTCCATGACAATTGCAAACGGAGAACTTCACCATCGCAGTACCTCTGGAGTATTTCAGCGGTGTGTTTCAGCGGAGGAAGGTTTTGAGATTCTTCGCGAAATTCATGAAGGGGATTGTGGTCATCATGCCAGTTCAAAATCATTGGTGGCTAAGGCGTTCCGACATGGTTTCTATTGGTTAACCGCTCATGCAGATGCGGCAGACCTGGTCCGGAAGTGTGACGCTTGTCAGAAATTCTCAAGACGTGCTCTGGTTCCAGCACAGGAACTCCGGATGATACCAATAACTTGGCCGTTCGCGACTTGGGGGCTTGATATGGTTGGGCCTTTCAAGCGATCCCAAGATCAGAAAACTCATCTACTAGTGGCAGTAGACAAGTTTACAAAGTGGGTTGAAGCGGAGCCTATAAGCAAGTGTGATGCGGCAACGGCAGTTAAATTCATCAAAAAGGTAATATTCCGGTTTGGCTTTCCACACAGCATCATCACAGACAATGGCACCAATTTATCTCAGGGAGAGATGGAAGAGTTCTGTCAACGAGAGCATATTCGTTTGGACGTATCTTCTGTGGCCCACCCCCAATCCAACGGTCAGGCTAAAAGGGCAAATCAGGAGATTTTGCGAGGAATCAAACCCCGGCTTATGACGCCTCTGCAGAGAACCCCAGGGTGTTGGGTTGAGGAATTACCATCTGTTCTTTGGAGTATTAATACTACACCAAACCGGTCTACAGGTTACACACCTTTCTTCATGGTTTATGGTGCTGAAGCAGTTCTTCCGAGCGATATACGTCATGATTCACCAAGGGTGACGGCCTATGTAGAAGCAGTCAACGAGGAGTCAAGACAGGACAGCTTAGACCGGCTGGATGAAGAGCGTGATATAGCTGCAGCACGATCCGCGATTTATCAGCAAGACTTGCGCAGATATCATAGCCGCCGGATTAGATCAAGGACGTTCCAGGAGGGTGACTTGGTACTCCGGCTCATCCAAGATCAAACAGATATGCACAAGCTATCCCCACCTTGGGAAGGGCCCTTTGTGGTCAGCAAGAATCTACACAACGGCTCATATTACTTGGTGGACGTTCGGGAACACAAGGACTCACGGACATCAGAAGAAGAGACGAAGAGGCCGTGGAACATCGCCCATTTACGGCCGTACTATACCTGAGCTACGTGCTCCAATATATCCTATGTATATATTATGAGTAATAAATAAATTGGCACCCCCGGTAAACCGGGGGCTCAGCCCTTTTTCCATATGCAAAAATCTTGTGAAAGCAACAATACAAGTTTATTGTCAGATATTATATTTTAATATATTGTCCGGTTTAGAAATTATTTTTTTGCAGAATATGCAAAGGAGCAGTAAAACTCTCTCAAAAACATGAGATCATATCCGGTTCAAGGAGAGAAGGCTTCACAAATTACCCACCGGTTCAAGAGAGAATCTGGAGACCCTCTGAAAAGTTGGATAATTCCACGTTCAGTGATTGGTTCGAATTTACCCACCGGTTCAGGAGGAACCCTAGGAGACCCTCTGAAAAGTTGGATAAATCCACGTTCAGTGATTGGTTTACATTGACCCACCGGTTCAGGAGGAACCCTGGAGGCCCCCTGGGAATGGCAACGTCCATATCCCAGTGATCGGATCAAATTTTACGGTTCTTTCGGCCCCCTGAAAAGTTGGATAATGCCACGTTCAGTGATTGGCTAGGCCCCTTGGGAGTGTTGGACAAACCACGTCCCATTGATTGGCTCAATTTTTATTTACGGTTCTTTTGGCCCCCTGAAAAGTTGGATAAATGCCACGTTCAGTGATTGGCTAGGCCCCTTGGGAGTGTTGGACAAACCACGTCCCATTGATTGGTTGAACCTTGCTTTGAGCCTGGCAGCTCTTAAAAAAGCCTCGACTACATGGTCTTATTTGCAAAATTTGCGTATTTTTGGTATTTTGTGTTTTATAACCTTTTAAACCGGAGTGGAACAGTTACAGAAGTTGGCCACATATCTATAAAGTGAAAAATCTGGATCATGAATACCAGCATAAGTAAACCGGCGTTCATTAAAACCCGGATCATATATCAGGCAAAAAGCTACGACTTTCCGAACAAAGTCTTGAAGAACAAGATGAACCGGATTTATCATCAAAATGGACCGGAGAAAATTCGGGTTTCTACTTGGATCCATGAAGGTCTTCATAAAGTGATTTTAAAGTCCCAACCGAATTAAGAGTACTGAGCATATATAAATCTCAGGTATCAAAAGTTATTTTTTATAAAGATATATTTATTTGACGTTTTAAGAGAACAATTTAATTCGTCCAGTGGTAAGCCACTAGGACATATTTTCAATATTTTTTTCTGCAGGAGCAGAGGATATGGAAGGCAACCAATATCAGACAACATTTCAACCGGCAAGTATTTCATAAAGACAAAATATCCGGATTGAAGCACATCAAGTTTCGGCTAGCCTATTACAAGGCATAGCAAGCCCAACAGTTTGGAAACATTGTTTGGCGGAACACAGATTACGATTACAGCAATAAAATTCAAAGTTATGCTTCTGCTTGCTGAGACGGTTGGCCATCGCCTTGATCCGGAACATCTTCATCTTCGTGAAGCGGTTGGAAGTCCGGCGCACGCCAGTCAATCTTCATCAAGGCCCGGAAATACACCTCGTCGTTGATAAGTTCAGAAGGGTCAATATCAGGAGCAAAGGTGTGAGGACGAACCGGCGGAATTAAGTTAACGGTATCATAGACCGGTCGCTCCACCCGCTCGTTCTGCAAATTATATCCCGGATGATATCTGGACAAGTCAGATTCAGCTGCAAGCTTGCTGGCGAGGGGACGCATCTCCTTCGTCAGGGCATAGAGATCCTTTTCGGTAAAGGCTGAGCCGTCATCTTTTGTATCTGGAAATCCGGTTAAAGCCTCCTCCGGATCAAGATCCGGGACCCAAGCCTTAGCCCTCGTAAGGGCCAGAAGAGCACCACCCCGAGCGGCAGATTTCTTGACTTCAAGACGAACCGGCAAAACAGATAACTTGTTCAAAGTATCTTGGATCGTCGTAGGGGCCGGTTTACCAAAAGAAGTGGCACTGATGATCCTCTGAGTGCCGGAGTACAGCTGCTCGACCAAGGTGTAGCATGCTTTAAGTTTCTTCCGTAAGTCATCCCCAAGATGGGAGACACGGCGCCCTGCACACAACTATTATAGTTAAACCGACACAAAACGGAAATTACAAAGATAAAAGCAGGAGTTCAGATTATACTTACCAAAGACAGCAGAGGTCATCAAGTCAATTTGCCGTCTTAAACCGGACAATTCTTCAGTAACCGGATTAAGCGCTCCTTCAGCGTCCTGAACCCGTTTTTCCAGATCTTTCTTTTGGACCTCAAAAGCGGTCCGCTCTTCTTCAAAGTATTTCTTCAGGTCTTCAGCAGTCTTTAAACTCACCTGAAGGTCTTTTTTAGCCTTTGAAGCGGCAGATTCTGTTTCAGTAAGACGGCTACGAAGTTCATTGATTTCAATAGCATTCCGGTTCAACTCAGCCTGCAAGCACAGTTAAAAAACAAGAGGTAAAAATCAGACAAGTCTCAAGCATACAAACAAGTTGTCTACTTGACACTTGGGGGCTAATGGCAGTTGAAGCAGTAAACAACAACAATTCAAAGTTACAAGTCTCAAGCACACAAACAAGTTGTCTGCTTGACACTTGGGGGCTAATGTATGGTTGAAGTATCGTTAGCAACTTTTACAAGTATCAAATACATAAACAAGTTATCTACTTGATACTTGGGGGCTAATGTAAAGATCAATTGTTCAATCTACAAAGTTCCGGTTCACCTTCAGCACGCAGCTAAACCGGAACTTGGGGGCTGTTATGAGATAGAAACACATCAAAAGAACAAAGTCAGAAGAAGAGGTTTACCTCATATTTTTCCCTCATTAAGTTAACCAGGCTGGCTTCATAATCCCGGCTGCTGTGGAGCCGGTTTAGATACCCGGAGTAAATTTCTTGGGCGCTCATATCGGAAAGGCTGGATATCTCAGTACTCCATTTCCCTTTTTCTTGAGATAGCTTTTCTGTTTTAGCCGTATGTTTGGCTAAAACGGTGGGCTCAGCCGGAGCAACAAAGGCAGCCCCAGTTATCACAACATCAGGAGAGGCAGGTACGTTTGGGGGAGTGGCAGTATGAGCCGGATTAGGAGACGTCGGATTGATCTGAGGAGAATTAACCCGGGCCGGACTTGGTGGATTATGGGCGTCTTCAGCTGCAGGATTCTCAGGAGCAGAGATGTGATCTGTAGGCACAGGGTCTTCAAGAGGAGCTACGGGCTCGCCCTATGAAGGAACAGTTGTTGACGGATCAGCAGCCGGATCATCTGCAGTAGGTTCAACAGGAGGCTTATTTGCCTTGGGCTTCTTGCTGGGTTTTGGTTTGCTGGAAAAGTATGCAAAATGAGTTGACATTATAAAGCAAAGGGGATCATAAACCGGAAAGGTGAAGAAAATTACCCTGGGATAGTTTTTAAAGGAGGAAGCTGTGTGGCGGTCGATTCACCAGAGGAAGACAGTGGAGTTTCCTGATAATCAGGGTCAGACGGTTTAAGAGGTTTTCGGATAAGCCCGGCCTTGGGATGAAGGAGAGTCGGAGAAAGTATCACCTCAGCACGGCGTTTTCGAACCGGAGTTAAAGAAATCCCGGATGATTCCACCGCAAGGCCGCTGTGGCGAGTGGTCCGGCGAAGAGCTTCGTGCTGCTGCTTCTTCAAAATAAAATTAGGATCCAACTGAGCATAAGGGTGAGAAAATTGGTATTTCCGGACGGTCCGACGACTTTTCTGTGGAAGAGGTTCTGAGTCAGAGGAAAGAATGGTTACCTCAACTTCGGCCGGATTATCACCTTCAGGCAACTCCTGTGGGAAAGTTATCGTTAGACACAGTTATAAGTACACGAAAGCAAAATCTAAACCGGATTAAAGCATACCTCGGAATCCGGATCATCATCTTCAGTGGGAGAACCGGCGTCAACAGCTGCTTTTCTTTTCTTATTGGCAAAGGTTTTCCGGCGAACCTGTTTGCCGGTTTTCTCCTGAGGTTTTCTCTTCCAGAAAGGGTCATCCGCCTAATCAAACGAAAGAAAGACAATTGAAAAGGTGGTTTAAAAGAAACGGATTACAAATACAGGGTAAAGTGAAACTTACTTCAGGCGGCTTGTTCTTCTTATAATATGGAGCTAACCCGACCTTGCTGCAGTCTGCCAAAGAAACATTGAGAATTTTCTTGGCTGATTCTACAACTTCCGATTCAGAAAGCTTTTCCTTGGTAAACCTTTGAGGATCATCCGGTTTGCCAGAATATTTGCACATTAGCTGTGAACGCCGGCTCAAGGGAAGGATGCTCCAAGACAACCAACAGCATAGAAAGTCAGTTCCAATCAAACCATTAGCTATGAAGGCTCTTAACTTGGAGAGCTGTGATGAAAACCGGGTCCGTTCAACAGAGCCAAGCCGTTGTGGTAAAGGATGATTCTCCGGAATACGGGTTTCACGGTAACCCGGCAGAGGGTTCTCCCCTTCAGGAGAAGTGTCAATGCAGTAAAACCATGACTTGTTCCAGTCTTTTGGATGAGTGTGTAAAGCAGCGTGAGGAAAAACAACGTCTCCCCTCTTCTGAATACTAACGCCACCAAGATCCTGATGTGGTCCGCTGGTAAACTCGGTGCGCCGGTTTAAATGAAAGAAGTCCCGGAACAGATCGACGGACGGTTCTTCTTGCAGATATACCTCCGAAAACACTTGGAAGTCACAGATGTTTGAAACAGAGTTGGGTCCAATATCCTGAGGGTGCAGTTGGAAAGCAGCAAGAACATCCCGGAAAATTTTTGAACCGGGGGGAGAGAAGCCTCGAGATATATGATCAAAGAACACAATGACCTCCCCGGACCTGGGAGTAGGAGGACATTCATTCCCCGGGGCCCGCCACTTCAAAACAGACTGAGGTCCTAACGTACCAATTTCAGAAATCTTGATCAAATCGTCCTCAGTAATGATAGAAGGAACCCAATCGCAGGAGACATACTGCTTGGCCATTGCAACGAAAAGACAAAGTACTGGAAAAGATAAAGTGCAGAAAACGGATTATGAAGATACAGAAGTATAAACCGGAAACTATCTATGAAAGTTACGCACGGTTTAACTGAGGACTAATGGCATGGTTAAAACCGGCAATTACGACAAGCTACACCATTTCCGGTTAATGGCAGTTGAAGGGGAACGGCTAAACCGTCGCGTTTAAATTACAGAGTTTCGCAAGAACAGGGCATAACAGTTTAAACCGGAACATACTTAGCAGATTTATCAAGGAGAAAAACAGGTTTTTAAAAGACAGCTAAGGAGGAATAGATCTGAGCATACTAGGAAAAGAGAAACAAATGTAAGAGTATACGGGAAGAACTACAAGGGCTTTATACCGAGCGGATAAATCTACAGGTTAGACAGGAACGACGGAGATCTGAAGCATTTTCAGCAGGGTAAAAGTACAGTTTAAAGAGCAAGATCTGAAGGTAAAGGTTACTAGAAATCATCGGCTTAAGGTTGAACAAGGTGAAGCTTCTATTAAGGCTCTAATGGCGGAGGCGTGAGAAGAAACCCTAGAAGTTGCAGACCTATAATGAAGAAGAAGGACATACCTGGAGCGGCAAGGATCGGCGGCGGAGGTTTTCTGGTCAAACTCAGGGTGATGCAGCGGCCGGCGAGGACTTGGATCCAGCAGTTGACGGCGGCGGTTTGAGCTCGGGCAACGATGGAGCTGGACGACGGAGGAAGAAGACGGAGCAGGAAGAAGATAATGAATGGGGATAGCAGTATTTATAAAGGAGAGTCAGATCTGAAACGACAGGAGCGGGATTCGAGGAGGCAAAAAATCGGATAAAGATCCTCTGACGCCTCGATTCTCAGGATAACCCTTAAAACAAGCTACGGTACAGCTCGCGGCGTTAAATGCGGAGATGATGTCACGGTCAGATTTAATGATCCCTGAGGATGACGTCAGAGCCGGTTTATAAGGATGAGAAGACAGAAAGAAAATTATACAAGAGAAGACTGATATGAACAAGTTCAAATCATTCTGGGGCCTAATGTCAGGGATATGACTAGCAGGTATAAACCGGCTAGTATAAACCGGCTTTGTTAATATTATACTTGTTTGTAATATTTAGTAAAGGCTACGGCCCATAAGACCTTAGGGCCCATGTATAGAATTAAGGTTTATAAACCGCCCCATGATGTAACTTGAGAGATAAGGAATAAAAGACAGAGACCGAGGCGGACACAAATATGAGCCGGCCTCGGGACTCTGTAAACCAGATCAGGCGTACCCTCTATATAAAGGGGCGACCCGGCGACGGTTCAGGGAGAAGCAACAATCAACCCGTCGAGACGCAGGCAAGCGAATCCGCTCCCTGTAATCCGACGCCCAAGCAATACCAAACCAACTAGACGTAGGCCTTTACCTTCATCGAAGGGGCCGAACTAGTATAAACCTTCTGTGTCCCTTGTGTGCTATGAACCCCTTCAAGCTAACCCGTGCGATGGTTCCATCATCAAGTCCGCTAAACCGGACATCTGCCGTGCTATTTCCACGACAGTTGCTACCTTTGTTGCTTACTATTGAAACTTGCATCAAGCATGACCCTACCTTCCTATGAGGGTTATGTGGGTGGGAGTAGTTAGGTTGCTTTAATAGTGGCTACGCAAATGGGACGGGTATATGCATGGTGACGAAGGCAGAATACTTTCAAAGGACTTTTCGAAAACCCCGTCGGGTGCCACTTATGCCCGAGGAGGATGGTGAGATGGGTAACCACTTGATGATGAAGTGGTGTACCGAGGCAAGTGTGTGTGTTGTTTTGAAAACGGATTGGTTTAAGTTGCGACCGTTATTCCAACCTTACATGCGCAACCACTCTACCCTTATATGGGAAAGGGCATTATTGATTACCTAGGTCGATACTAGCATGGTGCCCGCATTACTAGTGATGGGGGTGACATGAGGTCACTCTCGGGACGGGGTCGTGCTTGGATAGGCGGCCATGACTGTTTTCACAGGGCACCGAACACACCGTTGGTACCCCGTGTCAGTGGTATGTGATGAATATGGGAGCAAGGCTCCACAATCTTTAAGATGTGAAATGTTTGGCACGGGGCTGTTACCAATCGAGTGGACTCTATGTTAGTGTCGTCTAGGGAAAGATAGTGATCGGGTGCTTACCCCGGGTACTTGAGGTACCGCGGGTCGTGGATGTCACGGAAGTTCCCCGGATCTAGTGGGTAAAGTGTGCAACCTCTGCAGAGTGTAAAACTATTCGAATAGCCGTGTCCACGGTCAAGGACAGTTGGCTAACCGCTCTTGGGCTACGTCCAATGTTTGCGAAACCTGGTGTGTGTGTGTGAGGAAAACAACACGGTTCGGGTAAATCTGTTGAAGTGATTGTGAGAAAGTCACGATGAGCGTGAGCAAGAGTTGCTCATGACTCTTTCTCGATATTGATGTCTGAAACCTCCTGATACTTGTTGCAGACACATGCATGTCCATGTTATATGTTGATCATACTTGCATATGAAAAACTAGCTTTCCGCAAAACTGCCAATCTAGCAGTAGAGCCTTGCATAATTATTCTGTCATCACACTTGGGTTGCTTGCGAGTACATTCAAAGTACTCATTGGCTTGCCACTGGTTATTTTATTGGCCAGGCAGGAGAGAAACAGGATATGATGAAGATTTCTTGGAGACGAACATGCGAGCTAGGACGCTTCCCAGTCAGAATGCCTGTAGGGTTAAGGCAGATGGCATGGGTCCAAGTTGTTATTGAAGATTTCCGCTGCGATGTTATACTCAAGACCTGACCTTAATGGTCCTATTTGTGTAATACGGTATGTATGGATGTAAGACTTTTGTTATTCAGCTTCTGTGTGTTCAGTGAGCATTGATCTCTGGGATCACTGTACACGTGCATTCGGTGATCACGACTTATGAGTCGGGGTCCCCACAATGTAACCTTGCAAATACTGTACTACAACTCAAAGCTCTTGGGACTGGTGACATCATAGTTTCCATTTTATGAAGAAACCATCAAGGTGAGTTTCGTACCTATATTTTATTATTATTGCCGCTCGCATGTGGTCAGAAAAATTGATAGCTTTTGTGACCCTTTATATCTTTTTGTACATTGTTGATTATATGATGTCTTTAGTTTTGTGTTATGTTAGAGACTGAGAATACGTTTTATTCCATGATGACCACATCCAGTCAGAGAATGAAAACCAACCATCATAAATTTCCAAGATTTCATTATTTCTGTGAATGATCCCAGCAGCTTAAATTTTGCTGGTATAGCACTCTTATGTTCTGGAATTGACAGAAAAAGTTAAATCTCATCATTACCAAATGAATGGTGTAACGTGTCAGTAATCAGAACATGAACGGAATAACAAGTGTGCCACATTTAAAGTCCACACCTTCTCATTTTGGGACAGTTGATACAGAGTCGGAGGTCACATCAACATCATTCTTGTTTAGCACCCTATTATGTAGCGCGATGTGATCAGAACCTGCAAATAAAATAAGAGAAGAGTGTTAGGTTCAGAATTAGTTGTATAGGTACAAAATCTAAGGTGCAAAGAAAACACGAAAGATTGCACGTACCTTCATTACCTTCTGATATAGCCAGCTGTGTTTGTTGCCCACTGTTCTCGGCAGAGGCAATTTTCTTCTGTTTGTAAGCTTCACGTCGTCTCTTGTTAATCTCATCCTTATTTTGTGCATAGCGCTCTCTATCCCTCTGCCTTTTTACTTCTTTAGGGTCTGCAATCAATGACACAATTCAGCAGTTGAGATTCAAAAACTGAAATTGTGTGCTTGTGTAATGCTGATCACCCAAGGATTGGTTGTTGCTTATATCCTGGAACGGGGTGCGCGTCCCATTGGGATTGGTCGGGGCCATAAGAAGTCCTTCAACCCTGTGAATGTGAAGAAAATAGTATTAGCACAACGCAGACAGAGTATTATTACATGTTCAGCTCCATCAACCTGTTTACCATCAAAGCTTTCTTATGGTGCATATAGAACAAATTGAATTCATTTTTCAGTAATATAACTGAAAAATGCATCAGGATGTAGTAGGTTCTATTACTATTCATGTGCGTACATCTCTGTGACTTTATTTTTGTTCATATGAATTGGAACTGAGCAATGAACGATCCATATGCAGCTTGATGATGCATTTTTAGGTGAAGTCAGTACAATGCTCATTTGCCAAGGGTGAAGTCTTTGCGCCCCAGCCCGGCACGCTGACGTGGGTTATGCTCCATGCTCTTGTGATTCTGACTTGTTTGGATTTTTAATTTGTGTCTTGTGATTTCTTATATCTGAACAATATCCATGGGGTTATGCTCCGTGGCTCTCCTGCCCGCACCATATCCGGACGTCAAGGAAGTTTCAAGAAAAAATCAGGTCGGTGAGATGTAACAATAGAACCGTATATGTTACGCCTTATGATATTAGCCATAGATTTTGAATTTAGTACTGCATAGATGTCATCTACAAACACTATTGTGCAAGTCACAATCCCTGTACTTTTATTTAGAAACAATCGGTCGTGCTACAGCTCAGTTTAGGCAATTGATCTTGCTGTACATAATTCCCTCTTATACAGTTCTCATTGTTACTATTTTCTATGTGAAATGCCAGGCACTTTACATGGAGTACATTTTGTTGTTTATGTATATCTCTCAACAAAAAAGGTAAAGCCAATGCTTAAATTTCTGTGGTGATATTATAGTCTCCTTTTTCTATTTCTGTCAACAAGGTGAAGCCAAAGTTTAAATTATACAGTGAAGTTAGTTTCATTCTTTTTGTATTTCTGTCAATAAAAAGGTGAAGAAAATGCTTAAATTTCTGTAGTGATGTTAGATGACTGCTTGTCAGTTTGGTTTGAGAAGGCAGTGTGTTCTGACACGTTAATAATCATGGTAAACTAAGAGGCTTAGAAGCAGAGTTAACGAAAATGGGATTAGAAGCACCTGTAGTGCATGCTTTTACATTATTACTGTTTCCTTCATTTTCCTTTTAGAACTGCTTTTGATTTTCATAAATTCAATCAAAACAATTGATGGATCACATGAACAGGTTGACAAATGATCATGCATCTGACACGTTAATAAGCATGGTAAACTAAGAGGCTTAGAAGCAGAGTTAACGAAAATGGGATTAGAAGCACCTGTAGTGCATGCTTTTACAGTCTTACTGCTTCCTACATTTTTCTTTTATAACTGCTCTTGATTTTCATAAATTCAATCAAAGCGATTGATGGATCACATGAACAGGTTAACAAATGAGCATGCATCTATAGAGCAGAGGCGTCTTTGTAGCCTAACGAAGTCTTGGCGGCAGCGGTGTGTAAAAGCCTTTACGAAGTTCAGATCGACGAAGAGAAAGCACCTGTGCCGGGCGAAGAGCTCGTCGTCGCAGCCAAGCGTCACTGGGCGGCTGCACCTGTGTTGGGGAAGATCTCGTTGTCACGGCCGTCGTCGGGTGACTCGGTGAGCTCGTCATCGTGGCCTTTGTCGGGTGCCTCGGCGGGTGCGCAGGGGGCAGCGAGGGCGCATGCAAGCTGGATTGATTCTCTGGATAATATTCCCGCTAAGTCAGCATATTTCTTTCCGTATATGACTCTCCGTGTAAATTAGATGTGGGATGTTGATACGTCTCAAACGTATCTACTTTTCCAAACACTTTTGCTATTGTTTTGACCTCATTCTTGCATGATTTGAACTAAACTAACCCGGACTGACGCTGTTTTCAGCAGAGCTGCCTGTATGGTTTTATTGTGTGCAGGAAAACGGATTTTTAGGTGTCTCAGAAAATTCCAAGAAAAATCACAGAAAATCCACGCACCCGAAGGACCATTGTGCCAGAAGTGGGGCCAGAGGGAAGCCAGGGGGGCCCCAGGCGCCCTGGTGGCGCGGCCCCACCCCTGGCCGCGCCGGGAGGCCACCTGGGCGGGTCCTTCCCCCTCTGGTGCCCTACTTTGACCCGTATTTTTCCCCGTGACGAGAAAACCCCCAGAACAGAAGTCGTTTTCCCAGTTTTCCGTCGCGGAGCCGCCACCACCCTCGGTTCTTCTTCGAGAGGGCTAATCTGGAGGCTGATTTGGCCTCCGGAGAGGGGAGATCGTCGCCATCGTCATCATCATCACCACTCCATCCTCCCTCCATGACTTCTCCTTCCATGTGTGAGTAATTCCCTGCTGTAGGCAAAGGGGATGGTGATGGCTTCTCGCCCCTCGTTGGTTACCCCAAGTGGAAGGTTTGAGATGCAGTGTAGCGGTAGTTTTCCCTTGGCAAAGATACCAAGGATCGAATTCCCCTGAGACTCCGAGGTTCAACAAGAAGGTGTCAACTGCTAACGGCGCCAGATACTTAGCGATTGACAGGACCTGCACACAGATACAAATAACTTTGCTCCCAACGAGTACAGAGAGGTTGTCAATCCCTCCGGCCTTGTCGTTTACAAAGGATCAAACACAAGAGATAATAGTGATAGGTATGACTGCAACTAGTAAGTAAGAACAGAAAGTAAATAGCGGATGTGATCAGTGATGGTAATATGGACCGGGGTCCCATGATGTTCACTAGTGATGTCTCTCTCCCAAAAGACGATAAAACAGCTAAGCGAGGTAAACGAATTACAGCTGGGCAATTGACAGGATTATGTGCGCAAACCAATGCTAACTATGCTACAAAGAGAGGTAGAGGCTCAAAAGCATGGGCGGTACGCCAAGGCAAGTAGACCGAAATCCATCTGCATCTACTACTAATCATCCACCTTGAGATATCTATCCAGAACATCTCGATGGTATTAAGTTGCGAGTCCCACCCATAGTGTAAACTCAAAGCAACAGACAACTGCATTAAAAGAACTTTGCGTAAAGTAAACAATCCTTGCACCCGCAAGTACAAGCACCGTTGTTTTCCCCCTTGTGGCAACAACACATCCCCTAGACTCATGTTTCTGTCACTCAAGCTAGTCATCGAGGGGCATGAACCCACAATCAAGCATAACATTCCCTCTTGAAGTTACTACCTACTACTTGGCCAAAGCAATAAACAGCAACGGAGAACATGCAAGAATTACTCAAGAACATAAATATAAAAGAGGTAAATCAAATATATTACTCACACACAATCTGAACATAATCTCATAATCCATCGGATCCCAGCAAACTCATCATAGCAACAGCATAAGGATTACATATGTGCCTCGATCATGTAGGGCAGCTCATGAGGTCTAATCGGTGAATAACAAAGAGGGGATGAGAACATCACATAGCTACTGGTCATGGACCCATGGTCCAAGGGAGACTACTCACAACTCATCCGGGAGGCGTCCATGGTGGTGGAGAGGCTCCCGGTGGTGATCCTCCCCTCCGGCAGGGTGCCGGGAAGAGTTCTCCTGGTGCTCCCGATCTTGGAAGCGCGGCGGCGGTGGAACAGAGATGAGATCGCGAAAAAGGGTTCCGTCTTCGAGGGTTTCGGGACGCGGTGTAAATATATGCCAAAGGGGGGCATCAGCGGAGGTCAGGGGGGCCCAGGCGCCCCCCCGGCGCGGCCTAGGGGGGGCGCGCCGCCAGGGCGCCTGGAGCCCTGGTGGCCTCCCCCGGCTGTCCTTCGGACGCACGGTAGTTTCTGGAACGCTGATTTTTTATATAATTTTTCTGGATTTTTCCTGGCAGTTCTCGTAATGTGAAAACCTGAAATACAAAAACAGCCGAAAACAGAAACTGGCACTCAGGTGCACTGAGTTAATAGGTTAGTCCAAATATGATCAAAAGTGTATGGAAGTGCATAAATATCATAGCAATATCACACAAAAGAGGCATGGAGCAAGCAGAAATTATAGATACGTTTTGGACGTATCAACATCCCCAAGCTTAATTCCTGCTTGTCCTCGAGTAGGTAAATGATAACAAGCATAATTTCTGTGGTGACATGCTATTAACCATATAAGGACTTTTCACAGTCACATGACAAAAGCTTACTGAGACAATGAATCTGTAGTAATTAAGTTGCCTCATGAGAAAATCACAAAGAACTAAAAGTTTTACAATATGATACTGAAACATCAAATAGATTTGTAGTGAGCATGGTGTGCAAATATGATAAAGTGATACCTCGCTTGCCCCCTTTAGTGAAGCAAAACATAAATGCAGGGGCACCTCCAAGGTTTAAGTGACGACTAGATACAATGATTTCAGAATAAACGATATCATAATCATGCAAAAGACAACGGTACTTTGGGACAATGCACATTACACTCAGAATGACAATCATGCTCTCAACAGTTGGTGCTTTAAAGAAGGTGGAGACTCTCGAACCGTGGCTTTTGATGGCAAGGTTGAAAACCCGTGGTCGGAAACAAAAACTAAACATGTACCAGAGCTCTTGGTTTTTAAAAACAGAGGTAAAAATTATTTTTTAGAGATGCATATTTCGTCAACGAATGCTAGCAGATAACTCAATTACTTCTTGAGCTGGACAAGTTTCGAGGAACGGCTCCCGCACGAGGACGATCACATCCTCTTAATCTCCTTTGTTTATCACTGCCAAAGTTTTCTGATTTCTCATGAACAAAGCATGAAGGAGGGTTTGTTTGTTGTATATATTTTTTAATGAGCCGGGCGCACTCTATGACAGTTCCTTCTCGTATTAGGGGTTTGCACATTAGACATGCAATCCCGGGGTGAAGCTTGTCCAACCTAAAAAGATCATGAATTAACTACTACTTCCTCATGAGCTAAAACAGAGGCACAAAAGAGAAATGCTTTTTTTTGATTAATTTTGAGATGGTACAAGATAGTCTTCGTTAGGAATGGCAGGTAAATACCATGTATAGGAAGGTATGGTGGACTCATATGGCATAACTGGTTTAAAGGATTTTGGATGCACAAGCAGTCAGTCCGCTTAGTACAGGCGAAGGTTAGGAAAAGACTGGGAGCGACCAACTAAGAGAGCAATGACGGTCATAATCCTGCAGAGCGACAAAGCAACATTGAATCGGGCATGGAAGTTATATCGCTTCTCAGAAATTAAAGATCATCAAGGCTTGATGGACTTCCTTTACAGTCTTAAATATGCGTGAGCATTTGCCAAGTCAATCAAAATAAATTCTTGGAGGAAGATATCACTAAACCATACCACATCATAGGCAAACAAATCATGTTGGTACTCCAATAACACATTGAGAACCCCCCAGCTATTTGAGACTAACCATAAGAAAACATGAACTACTAAGCACCATTATGCACATAGCATTTTTATCATGGACATATCAACCAGTGCAACAGAAGCCAACTCTCTTAACAAGAAAAGCATGATAACTCAAGAGAGTTCCAGCAACCAGCTAAACAAAAGCTCTTTAAAAAGTAAAGCATGAAAACTAAGAGCTAAGCATGACAGTAGCTATTGAAAGACCTAGAACATACACAGCAAAGATAAACATGAAAATCCCATGTTGTGTTCTAGGTTGAAGTGGAGCGTGTTTCTCTCCCACACAAAGAAGGCTGAGTTCCAACTCGTTATGAAAAGCAAGCAAAGCTAAAGAAAACTAAAAAGGAAACTAAAAGCAAGACGCTCCAAGCATAGCACATAACACATGAAGTGATTAAAATATAGTGGAACGAAAGACGAACTGATAATGTTGATGGAGAAGGGGATGCACGGGGGCATCCCCATGCTTAGACGCTTGAGTCTTCTTGAATATTTCTTGGGGGTGCACGGGGGCATCCCCAAGCTTGAGCGTTTGACACTCCTGAATCTTTTTATCATCTTCCCTCGCACACTTGAAATCTCCCTTCATACATAACTCATCATAATCTGATTTGCGAGGTTAGTACCCATAATAAAATAATTTTTCCTTGCTGGAAATAAGGATATTCTTGAAGGTCTACTGTTTCTCAAGATTGCCAAAAGGTTTTTGCAAAGAAAAAGCAAGCTCAAGGTTTGCAAAACGAAGAAAAGGCAAAACAGGACAGAATCCGTGAAAAGCAGACCAGCAGGTAGTAAATAATTTTTTCGTTGCACTTCTGCAACTCAAATCAAAAAACTCAGAACAGATGCCCGAAAGCCAATTGTATAGAACACGCTGTCGAAAAAATTCAGACCAAAAAGATGATCTGGTGATTTTATACGAATTTTTCTGTCCAAGGACAGAATCTGTTTTCTGGACTAAACGTCACAACTCTTGAACTTTCTTGCAATCAGAGGCTAAACTTGGCACAAAGCTGAAAAGTAAAGATACAATGATGTTGCTACCGTATTAACAAACATCAAGACCACTAAAACTGAAAGAACAAACTGAAAGCAAAGATAACAAGGGTTGTCTCCCTAGAGCTCTTTCTTTATAGCCATAAAGATATGCTTAAGACTTTAATGATGCTCTCGTAGGAATAAGAGTTGAAGAACAAAAGAGAGCATCAAGAAGCAAATACCAAACACATTTAAGCCTAACATGCTTCCTATGCATAGGAATATTGCAATACAATAATTCATTGAAGCACAAAGCAATAAGCATAGGAAGACAAAACAAGTGCAGCTTCAAAACCTTCAACATAAAGAGAGGGAACTTGATATTATTGAAATATCTATAAGCATATGTTCCCTTCTCATAAGAATTTTCAGTGGGATCACGAATAAACTCAATAATATAAGCATCACATAAAGCATTGTTACCATGATCCACATGCAAAAAGGTATCATTACTCTTCATATAAGCAAAATCTTTCTTATTAGGAATAGTGAGAGTAAAGCAATCATAACCATCATGGTAATCATTGTATTTAGGAGGCATATCATAATCATAATAAATTTTATCCTCAATAGTAGGTGGACTGAAAACATCATATTCATCATTGTAATCATATATAGGAAGCAAAGTATCATCAAAGTAAATTTTCTCTTCAAAAGTTGGGGGACTAAAAATATCATGTTCATCAAACGTGTCATCCCCAAGCTTAGAGCTTTCCATGTCATTAGCAATATTGATATTCAAAGAAAGCATACTAATAACATCACCACCATCATGATTGTTATGCAAATAATAAAGTTCCATAGGTTTTTTAATTTTCTCTTCAAAAACATCATGTCCCAAAGCAAGGTAGAGCTTATAAAGCTCTCTCATATTTTTGTTGTTTTCCATTAAGCAAAACTAGTGAAAAGACATAAAGAAAGCTGAAAGGTAAACTAACAAGACTAAAAAGCAAAGATAAAAGATAGCATGCAACTCCCCTATCTTGAAGAGTGGAGTCCCCGGCGACGGTGCCAGAAAACTTTGCTTGATGGCTTCTCGCCCCTCGTTGGTTACCCCAAGTGGAAGGTTTGAGATGCAGTGTAGCGGTAGTTTTCCCTTGGCAAAGATACCAAGGATCGAATTCCCCTGAGACTCCGAGGTTAAACAAGAAGGTGTCAACTGCTAACGGCGCCAGATACTTAGCGATTGACAGGACCTGCACACAGATACAAATAACTTTGCTCCCAACGAGTACAGAGAGGTTGTCAATCCCTCCGGCCTTGTCGTTTACAAAGGATCAAACACAAGAGATAATAGTGATAGGTATGACTGCAACTAGTAAGTAAGAACAGAAAGTAAATAGCGGATGTGATCAGTGATGGTAATATGGACCGGGGTCCCATGATGTTCACTAGTGATGTCTCTCTCCTAAAAGACGATAAATCAGCTAAGCGAGGTAAACGAATTACAGCTGGGCAATTGACAGGATTATGTGCGCAAACCAATGCTAACTATGCTACAAAGAGAGGTAGAGGCTCAAAAGCATGGGCGGTACGCCAAGGCAAGTAGACCGAAATCCATCTGCATCTACTACTAATCATCCACCTTGAGATATCTATCCAGAACATCTCGCTGGTATTAAGTTGCGAGTCCCACCCATAGTGTAAACTCGAAGCAACAGACAACTGCATTAAAAGAACTTTGCGTAAAGTAAACAATCCTTGCACCCGCAAGTACAAGCACCGTTGTTTTCCCCCTTGTGGCAACAGCACATCCCCTAGACTCATGTTTCTGTCACTCAAGCTAGTCATCGAGGGGCATGAACCCACAATCAAGCATAACGTTCCCTCTTGAAGTTACTACCTACTACTTGGCCAAAGCAATAAACAGCAACGGAGAACATGCAAGAATTACTCAAGAACATAAATATAAAAGAGGTAAATCAAATATATTACTCACACACAATCTGAACATAATCTCATAATCCATCGGATCCCAGCAAACTCATCATAGCAACAGCATAAGGATTACATATGTGCCTCGATCATGTAGGGCAGCTCACGAGGTCTAATCGGTGAAGAACAAAGAGGGGAGGAGAACATCACATAGCTACTGGTCATGGACCCATGGTCCAAGGGAGACTACTCACAACTCATCCGGGAGGCGTCCATGGTGGTGGAGAGGCTCCCGGTGGTGATCCTCCCCTCCGGCAGGGTGCCGGGAAGAGTTCTCCTGGTGCTCCCGATCTTGGAAGCGCGGCGGCGGCGGAACAGAGATGAGATCGCGAAAAAGGGTTCCGTCTTCGAGGGTTTCGGGACGCGGTGTAAATATATGCCAAAGGGGGGCATCAGCGGAGGTCAGGGGGGCCCAGGCGCCCCCCCCCGGCGCGTCCAGGAGGGGGGCCGCGCCCCCAGGGCGCCTGGAGCCCTGGTGGCCCCCCTCTGGCCCTACTTTGGCCGCACGGAAGCTTCTGGAGCGCTGATTTTTTATATATTTTTCCCGGAATTTTTCTGGCAATTTAAGTAATGGGAAAACCTGAAATACAAAAACAGCAGAAAACAGAAACTGGCACTGAGGTTCACTGAGTTAATAGGTTAGTCCAAATATGATCAAAAGTGTATGGAAGTGCATAAATATCATAGCAATATCACACAAAAGAGGCATGGAGCAAGCAGAAATTATAGATACATTTTGGACGTATCAGATGGTAGGGATTGGATGAGTTAGATCATGTAATAGTTTATCAGATTGTTGGGGGCATGTTGCCTATCATCTACTATGGTGTTTATCATCTTTGCTTCAACTTGTTGCTCTTAATGCTTGTCACTTAGGGCCCGAGTGCCATGATTTCAGATGTGAACCCTATGTGTTTGCATGAATATATTTGTGTTCTTGATCCTATCTATGAGTTGTTTGCACCTATTACGGTTCGGAACCGGCGATCCCAAAAGTGACAGCTTGGGACACCAAAGGGGATGGTCCATAATTTGAGGATTCCATGTATCCATTAAGTTCATTGCTTTATTCCGGTGCTCTTTGACAGGAGCACCTTAATCTCCATAAGTTCCTTTTGGCCCCGTTCGTAGCGGGATGGTAGGACAAAAGATGTTGTGCAAGTTCTTATTGCAAGCACGTACAACTACCTGTGGGATACATGCCTAATGTTTGATATTTTCCTAGATGATCATTACTTTTCTGTGTGCCTTGCCCCAAGTTAGATTCATGATGTATCTCATCCATGCAGCGCCCAACCATCCATCTCCCTAGCCTACAGTGTTTCAATCCTGCTGGTTATTAGTTGTTACTTTTGCTGTTTACTTTTGCTGTTACCACCATCACTATCATATCACCGTTACCACTTATCTTTTGTTGCAAGTAAGTATATTTCAGGTGCGGTTGAATTGACAATCAACTGTGAAAGCTTAAAAATACTCTTTGGCTCCCCGTGTGTCGAATCTATAAATTGGGTTATTCTTACCCGCGAAGACTATCTCGATCCCTTACGGTTGAGGGTTATCAAGTACCGTTTTCTGGCGCCGTTGCCGGGGAGCATAGCAATATTTACAAGTCTACTTGAAGTATCCTACCTGCTGCACTTCATCCGCTATGGGTAAGAAAGGAGACCCCAAGGTTCCGATCTTACTATCCACTACAAGAAGAGGTACTGTTCTGAACACTAGTGCTACACTTGATTCACCTTCTGTTATGAGTAAGTTTGCCTCACCACCACCACATGATGCTTCTACTGAATCTGTTACTATGTCCGATACTTTTGATAATGCTTCTACTACTTTTGATGATATTAGTTCACTTGGTTATGCTCTTGAGAAACAGATCGCTGCTGCTGCAAAAAAATCTGGAATTGAAATTCCTGTTACTCGCTACCGAACTTATGATTATCCTGATTTGAGTAAACTCAAGGAGATACTCCTTGATGATGATTACATTATGCTTGATGATGATTTATGCAGGGAACTGACAGAGTTTGCCGACTCTGACCCTGAAGCTATTAAGAAGCTGCTTGAAAAACACTCCTTGAAGAACAAGACTGTTCCTGATCCTGAATTTGCTACATCTCCTATATGCATCAATGATCCTGATTATGATTTCTCTGTTGATCTTTCACTTATATCTATGGTTGAAGCTGACCCCTTTTATGGCAGAGAAAATGATGATGCTATTGCACACCTGACCAAACTCACTGAGTTGGGTGGCTTGTTTACCACGGATGAAAAGATACGAAACTTTTATGTGACTAAGCTTCTTCCTTTCTCCTTGAAGGAAGGTGCTAAAACATGGTATGATGCACTACCATGTGGTTCCATTAAGAATCCTCAAGACTTAGCTCACTCTTTTGTTGATAAGTACTTTCCTGCTCATATGCAACATGCTGCTTTACAAAGAATTTATAACTTTAAACAGTTGCAGGATGAGCACCTCCCTAAAGCTTGGGGGAGGTACTGTAGTCTGATCCAGGCTAGACCAGGACATGGAGTCCCTAAGAATGAATTAATCGATATATTTTATGCTGGTCTAACTGATGAATCCAGGTCCTATTTGGATAGTTGTGCTGGTTGTGTTTTCAGGAAAAGAACACCGGACGATGCAGAAGAATTGATGGGCAGGATTGCCAAAAACCATGAAGATTGGTCCGTCCCTGAACCACCTCCACCACCAAAGAAGAGGGGCATGCTTGTTCTAAGCCCCAAAGATATGCAAGAAGCAAGGAAGTCTATTAAAGAGAAGGGTATTAAAACTGAAGACGTGAAGAATCTACCCCCTATTGAGAAGTTGTGTGAGCCTATCACTCACCCTCCTATGGTAGAGGTACACTCTCTTTTAGATTTCAATGCAAGTGACATCCCTCATGGTAAGCCTCCTGATCAATGTTTAGATGAGCTTGATAATTTTATTATGAAGCAAAGTCATTTTAATGAGAGGATACAAAGTCAATTGCATGATAATTCCCTTGCTATCAAAAGTTTGCTTGATGTTCTAGGTAGAACAGTTAATGATGTTAAATGTCTTGTGAAGCATTTTCATATGGTTCAAACTCAGCTTGAACAAATTTCTAATGTGCAAAAATATTTGCTTGCTAACAATGCCAAACATGATGATTTACAAGCCTTCGGGATTAAGACCCGAGGAGGAACTAGCACTCAAGATCCTCTCTATCTAGAGGGGCATCCGAAGAGAATCGAGCAAGATTCTCAAATGCAGGAAGAAGAAATTGTTGGCTCTCCAAAGAAGAAGAAGAAGAAACAAAAGGAGGCTGATAATTCCAATGATCCTATTACAAGTGAAGAGCCAGCTGTTGATCCCAACAGTATATCTACCTCCGATGCTGAGACTGAAGACGGTGCCGAACCTGAAGGTAAGGATAAGGAGAAGAATGATCCGCCTGAAGTTCGAGAAGAAGAAGCACCTGACAAACGCAAGAAGTACACTAGAGAAGACTTCGTCGCAAGAAGACATGGGAAGGAAAGAGAACCATGGATACAGAAACCCATGCCCTTTCCAGGTAAGTCTCTCAAATCTAAAGAAGAAGAGCATTATAATAAGTTTTGTGAGTGGATGAAACCTCTTTTTCTTCAAATCCCTTTGACTAATGCTATTAAGTTACCTCCCTATTCAAAATATATGAAAGATATTGTTACTAATAAAAGAAAAGTTCCTAATGAAGCAATATCTACTATGCTTGCTAACTACCCTTTCAGTGGCAAGATTCCTGAGAAGCTTGGTGATCCAGGTATACCCACCATTCCTTGCTCCATAAAGAATAATTATGTCAAAACTACTTTATGTGATCTTGGAGCAGGAGTGAGTGTTATGCCTCTCTCTCTTTACAAGAGGCTTTGTTTAGAGAAACTAATCCCTACAGATATCTCTCTTCAGATGGCTGACAAGTCAACCGCCGTCCCGATAGGTATTTGTGAGGGCGTTCCCGTATAAGTTGCTAATTGTTTGATCCTTACTAATTTTGTTGTGCTTGACATGCCCGAGGATGGGAGGATGTCCATTATTCTTGGTAGACCTTTTCTTAACACCGCAGGTGCTATTATTGATTGCAATAAAGGAAAGGTTACCTTCAATGTGAATGATAAAGAACACACGGTGTATTTTCCAAAGAAGACCGATAAGAGGCATGGCCTCAACTCTATAGAAAATATCGAGACCGTGAAGATTGGAGAATGGGACTGTCCACTACATGTGCACCACAAATACAAAACTATTATGGTGGGGACAATGTCCATTAAAGTAAAGGTGCAATGATCACTTCGTAAGAGGTGAGACTTTTTCCTCTATATATCGTTGGTTTGTTGGTAAGACTTGATCAACCTTACTAGTGAGCATGTTTTATATAGGTAAAAAGTTGAGCTTGTTATGTTTTCATTTGTTTTTGCTTTTGTTCTCCTTGCTGTACCAAGTGTTTATGTTTTTGAAGCTTCACAATACTAATCACTGCTTTAAGTTTTCAGAAAGTTTTGCAGCTTTTTGAACTTCGAAAAAATTTCAACAGTGAAGTTTTCAGAAAAATTCCTGAAAAAAAAAATTCCATGCCGGGAGTGACCCAGAGGCACCTGGGGCTGACCAGGGGGGGCCACCAGTGGCCCAGGCGGCCAGCTGGCGCGGCCTGCCCCGTGGCCGCGCCCATAGGGCGCCTGGGGCCCACAAGTCCCTCCTCCAGGTGTGTCTTCTTCCTCTCTCTCTCTTTCTCTCCGAAAACACGAGTTCTGCACCTGTTCTTGCGTTCTTGCTGTTCTTGGAGGCAATTTTCGATCTCTCTCTACAGCCTATCATTCGAGCTGAGATTTTGAACAAATACTCCCTGGTATGCAACTCCTCCACCCCTCCAATTAGATTTCTGCTTGGCGGCTTTATTTGTGAGTATTTAGTAGTTCTTTGTGCTGTGTAGATGAGCTTGCATGCATGTGTAGAAATTTATTTTCCAAGTTTTGATGCAAGTTTATGCCTTAGGTAAGTGAGTTGAGTAGTTTGCCTTAACCCACTTTGTTTAAATCCTTGTTTTTGTAATTTGTTAAAAATTTCAGAAATGAGTTTGTTAGGAAGGGCAAAGGGGTGGCTTGAGAAGAAGAGGCCCGCGCGCTCCGATCGAGTTACTAGAGCTGCAGCTTCACCCTCGACTGCTAGGGTGAGCTACAATGAAGATCATGTGCCCCTAGAGTTGTTGGAAGACACAAGTCCAGCACGTGCTATGATGTTCCCATGTGATGAATTCCTTGAAGCTGCGGGAATTAAGGATGAGTTTTATAATCTTTGTGCTAATGCAGGTCTGACACGGCTCGTCACGTGCCGTGTTACTCAGTATCAAAAACTCACCTCCGGTTTCATTAACAGTTTTAGATATAACCTTGATACTGGTTCTATTGAGTTTAAAATTTACAATGGTCTTTTGACCATGCCCTTGGAAAAGTTTTGTGAAATAATAGGTGTGCCAAACGTTGGGCGGACGATGAAGATGACCTCTCAGCCCTCCGAGCTGAAAATCGTCTTCAACTCTCTCTGCAGCATGGGTACGAGGGATATTCATTGGTCAAAAATCTCCAGCATCTTATTCCCTCACCTCAGGTATTTTGCGTATTATGTTGCTAGAGGGGTATTAGCTCGTGATAACACGAGCAACACTTCTGCGCCGGATATTGCTATCCTGGCAACCGCCCTCTCAGGGAGGTTTGATTATAATTTGGGTGCCTTAATTGCTCGACGCCTTGCTATGAACGGTAACAGGGGAGATTTATTTGGTGGCGTTTACGCCACACTTATCTTAGAGTATCTTAAAGGCACCCCACACCCTGATGATAAGCCTTTTACTTATTTAAGTTTTGATCTTGCTGCTATGAAAAGGCATAAGTTTGTTACCATGACTTCTGAGTTTGGTAACCTTGTTTATATCTTGCGTTTCGGAACTACCGCGGAACGCAAGATCCGTCTACCTGCACCTCTTTTGTTTGATTTTTCTCGCAGGAACGGATGGTCCTTTGATGTTACCCAGTTCGATGAGTTCATGGTCCAACATCAGTTTCATAACCCCATGGAGGGGGTTGTGCCCGATGAGGAGGAGCATGGTGAGTTACCACCTTTTCAGGGGGAGACCGTCACCCAGTTTGGTGAAGGGTCTTCCTCTGCTTGAAATGCAGACCCTTCTTCGTGGGAGGATCCGAGGACTTCGGTGTACGCGCCGGAATCCTTTTACGACCATTGGACTCACCAGCACCCCCCCGGAGCAGGAGGCTCCTGGGGGCAGTAGCTACTACCAACTTAGGCCAAAAGCCTAAGCTTGGGGGAGTACGTGCCCTTCTCACTTTTCCATTGTATTATCCGTTTTATTTTTGTTCGCTTTGATCTTTTCGAAGTTTTTGCCCGTTCTTCTTTGTTCTTTCTTTGCAAAAACAACAAAAATATTTTTCTCTTTCTTTTGCTTTCATTCAACCTTTGAAAAAAACCCAAAAATATTTCCTTTCTCTCTTTAGTTTGCTTTGTTTTCAGAGTTCAGCTCGAGTCCGTGATGGCATTTAATTATATTTCCTACATTCGATCGTGCAAGTGACAAGGCAGTAATGACGAAGATCGACGGAAGGGAAGCAACAAGGAAAACCGGTATGAACTCTTCTTGTTTCTACTTTTGTACATATGCCTGTACTTATGATCTAGAGACCAGCTTGTAGCGACATAGTGCTATGTTTACAATGCTTTCCCAGTGGTTCATGCTTTACTTGTGGCTAATCTCAAATAGCTAGAGTATATAATGTGTTATTGAAATGATTTACATGCATTGCATTGTTCATAGTTTGGTATACTAAGGTGGTATTTCCCCTTGGAGAATTCTTGGATTGACTTGGCACATGTTTACGCATGTTTAAGACTAAAAAGTCTGCTTTGCCTTGATGATCTTTGAGTTTCAGAATAGTTATATCACTTTCATGCCCAATTCAATGTTGCTTTGTCGCTCTGCATGATTATGACCATTATTGCTCTCTAGTTGGTCGCTTCCCAGTCTCTTGCTAGCCTTCGCTCGCACTAAGCGGAATTCTGCTTGTGCATCCAAATCCTTTCAAACCAGTTATTCCATATGAGTCCACCATACCTTCCTATGAGGTATTTACCTGCCATCCTAACGAAGACTTTCTTGTACCATATCGAAATTATTGAAATTTACTCCTATTTTGTGCCCCTGTTTTAGCTCATGAGGAAGTAGTAGTTAATTCATGATCTTTTTAAGTTGGACAAGTTTTACCCCGGGATTGCATGACTAATCTGCAAACCCCTAATACAAGAAGGAACTGGCATGAGTGCGCCCGGCTCATAAAAGATAATACAACAAACAAACCCTCCTTCACGCTTTGTTCATGAGAAATCAGAAAACTTTTGGCAGTGATAAACAAAGGAGATTAAGGGGATGTGATCGTCCCCATGCGGGAGCCGTTCCTCGAAACTTGTCCAGTTCGGGAAGTGATTGGGTTGTCTACTAACATTCGTTGACGAAATATGCACCTCCCAAAATCATTTTTACTCTGATTTCAAAACCAAGAGCTCTGGTACATGTTTAGTCTTTGCTTCCAACCACGGGTTTTCAACCTCGCCATCAAACTCCACGGTTCGAGAGTCTCCACCTTCTTTCTACAAAGCACCAACTAGGAGAGCATAATTGTCATTCTGAGTGTAATGTGCATTGTCCCAAAGTATTATATTGTCTTCTGCATGCTTATGGTATTATTTATTCTGAAATTCTTAGTTCTAGTCTCCTTTAAAACTCTGGAGGAGTTTCTGCATTTATGTTTTGCTTCATTCATGGAGGCTAGCGAGATACCACTCTAGTATGTTCAAGCTATGTGCAATGTAATCTTGTCTTGATTTTCAGTAGTATATTATTTACTTTTAGGTATTTGTGATTGGTCACTTGAAAGAAGGATTGCTCCGTGCATTGTCCTCATAGCATTGTTTCAATACTTGCTAGACTCTTTTCGTAGTACATGCTTATATACATCTAATGAAGCAAAAGAGTTTGTCAAAGTTTTCTTTGTCGCGTCCAGTTCGTTGAACTGAATTGCTTGAGGACAAGCAATATGCTAAGCTTGGGGGAGTTGATACGTCTCGAACGTATCTACTTTTCCAAACACTTTTGCTATTGTTTTGACCTCATTCTTGCATGATTTGAACTAAACTAACCCGGACTGACGCTGTTTTCAGCAGAGCTGCCTGTATGGTTTTATTGTGTGCAGGAAAACGAATTTTTAGGTGTGTCAGGGATATGACTAGCAGGTATAAACCGGTTATTGTAAACCGGCTTAGTTATATTATACTTGGTTGTAATATTTTAGTAGAGACTACGGCCCGTGAGATTTCAAGGCCCATGTATAAAAGTGTGGTTGGTAAACCGCCAAGAGATGTAACTTGAAAGATAAGAAAGAAAAGACAGAGACCGAGGCGGACACAAGTATGAGCCGGCCTCGGGACTCTGTAAATCGGACTAGGCGTTACCTCTATATAAAGGGACGACCTGGACGGTTCAGGGACAAGCAACAATCAACCCGTCGAGACACAGGCAAAGCGAATCCGCTCCCTGTAAACCGACGCCCAAGCAATACCAAACCAACTAGACGTAGGCTTTTACCTTCTCCGAAGGGGCCGAACTAGTATAAATCCTTTGTGTCCTTTGTGTGCCATGAATCCTTTCAAGCTAACCCGTGCGATGGTTCCATCATCAAGTCCGTTGAACCGGACATCTGCCGTGTTATTTCCACGACAAGGTGTCTCAGAAAATTCCAAGAAAAATCACAGAAAATCCACGCACCCGAAGGACCATTGTGCCAGAAGTAGGGCCAGAGGCAGCCAGGGGGGCCCCAGGCGCCCTGGTGGCGCGGCCCCACCCCTGGCCGCGCCGGGAGGCCGCCTGGGCGGGTCCTTCCCCCTCTGGTGCCCTACTTTGACCCGTATTTTTCCCCGTGACGAGAAAAACCCCAGAACAGAAGTCGTTTTCCCAGTTTTCCGTCGCGGAGCCGCCGCCACCCTCGGTTCTTCTTCGGGAGGGCTAATCTGGAGGCTGATTTGGCCTCCGGAGAGGGGAGATCGTCGCCATCGTCATCATCATCACCACTCCATCCTCCCTCCATGACTTCTCCTTCCATGTGTGAGTAATTCCCTGCTGTAGGCAAAGGGGATGGTAGGGATTGGATGAGTTAGATCATGTAATAGTTTATCAGATTGTTGGGGGCATGTTGCCTATCATCTACTATGGTGTTTATCATCTTTGCTTCAACTTGTTGCTCTTAATGCTTGTCACTTAGGGCCCGAGTGCCATGATTTCAGATCTGAACCCTATGTGTTTGCATGAATATATTTGTGTTCTTGATCCTATCTATGAGTTGTTTGCACCTATTACGGTCCGGAACCGGCGATCCCAAAAGTGACAGCTTGGGACACCAAAGGGGATGGTCCATAATTTGAGGATTCCATGTATCCATTAAGTTTATTGCTTTGTTCCGGTGCTCTTTGACAGGAGCACCTTAATCTCCATAAGTTCCTTTTGGCCCCGTTCGTAGCGGGATGGTAGGACAAAAGATGTTGTGCAAGTTCTTATTGCAAGCACGTACAACTACCTGTGGGATACATGCCTAATGTTTGATATTTGCCTAGATGATCATTACTTTTCTGTGTGCCTTGCCCCAAGTTAGATTCATGATGTATCTCATCCATGCAGCTCCCAAGCATCCATCTCCCTAGCCTACAGTGTTTCAATCCTGCTGGTTATTAGTTGTTACTTTTGCTGTTTACTTTTGCTGTTACCACCATCACTATCATATCACCGTTACCACTTATCTTTTGTTGCAAGTAAGTATATTTCAGGTGCGGTTGAATTGACAACTCAACTGTCAAAGCTTATAAATACTCTTTGGCTCCCCGTGTGTCGAATCTATAAATTGGGTTATTCTTACCCGCGAAGACTATCTCGATCCCTTACGGTTGAGGGTTATCAGATGTTTCCTTTTTCCTTTCATAGATGTTTCCCTGGTGCGGGGCGTTGGCAGAGTTTTCGTCCGCCCTGTAAAACTGCTAAACACACTTGGTTTGTGCGGTGCTATGATCTGACGGCCAGATATAATTAAGCGCTTTGATCGTGAGGCTCTAATTGACCGGGAATGTTATGTGTAGATTAGGCTGGGTGCGTTTAGCGTTGAATACGTTCTCTTGTTTAATAGTAGTGTAGATATATTGGGGCCGCCGATGACACAAACCAAGATTCAGTGGATGATTCTGCAAGACAAGAGTACCCAGCCTATGTTCTTCCTTCAGGTATAATGTTCATAATTGATTTATACATTTTAATCAAAGTTCAACTTATTCATTAATCCATCTTGCAGAAGATACCATGAGAAGAGAACAGCTTGGTCATGACGCACGACATGAAAACCAGGCCACTGATTTAGCTGGAGGTATTGGACGTGATTGCTGTTTTTATATTCTTACAATTATATTATACCTGATTATGTTCATTATTGATTTATATTATACATATTAATCAAAGTTAGCCTTTTTTGGTATCCATCTTTCAGACGATAACCTGAATGATAACATGATTAGAGAAGAGCTTGGTCCTCGCGCAGGGCATGAAGACCTGAACAATGATTTAGCTGCAGGTATTGGACGCGATTCCTATTTTTCTATTCTTATGATTCTATTATAACAACTTTAATGTTGTTAAAAAAAATTAGATGACTATGAGGATAACCCAGATGAGGATTTTGGTGACAATGAGATGAATGCCACAAAATCAAGGAAATATGTTAGCGCAAGGGAGTACTATGCCTTCAAACTGCAGGTCCGGAAGAAGCTTTTTAACATCGTCCTGTTTGGGGGGCGCCTTTTCCAACAGTGGGCGGTTGACATGTACATCAAGATTGAGAAAATGAGGCTTGACTGGTACTCAAAGCCAGCAAATCAAAAGGTCATACGCGCTGACCTCTACCAGGTAATGTGCTTGTGTTTATACTATTAAATTGTATTACATGCCACTCTTTGCTTCAACATGGTATGCTAATTGGCATCAAATATTGATTTATTATAGGGCCTTGTTGACACCATCATCGCTGGCGAGTCACGCGGTGATCGTATTGGCAAGAGAATCGTGCTTCCACGTACCTTTCCTGGTGGTGACCGTGACATGCAACGCAGGTTCCTGGATGCAATGGCAATAGTTCAACGATGGGGTAAACCGGATTATTTTATCACGATGACATGCAATCCCTACTGGGAGGAGATAACTATTGAATTGTTGCCTGGACAGCTACCACAAGACCGTCCAGACCTTGTGGCAAGAGTATACAAAGCTAAACAACGATCCATGATGGACTTACTGATTAAGGGTAAGCATTTTGGAGAAGTTGCGGCTTATGTACATGTCACTGAGTTTCAGAAATGAGGCCTCCCTTATGAGCATATACTTCTAATCATGAAAGCAAAAAGTAAGTTAAGGACCCCGGATGACTATGATCGGGTGATATCGGCAGAGATACCCGATAAAAATAAATATCCTGTTCTCCATGATCTGGTGGTCAACACATGTTGCATGGTCCATGTGGCGCACTCAAGAAAAGTTGCCCCTGCATGATAGATGGACAATGTCGGTTTCATTACCCGCGAAATTTTTGTGATGCTACATTACAAGGGAAAGACTCATATCCCATCTATAGAAGGAGGGATGATGGGGTGAGAGTTAGGATCAGAGGAGAAGATTTGGACAATAGATGGGTGGTCCCTTACAACCCCTTTCTGCTGATGACATACAACTGTCACATTAATGTCGAAGCATGCTCGAGCATCAAGGCAGTGAAGTACTTATTCAAGTACATCTACAAAGGGCATGATAAGGCATCATTTGCGTTCGAGCAGGATATTATCAATGATGGGGGAATCATCGATGAAATTCGACAATATAGGGATGCACGCTATATATCTCCTCCCGAAGCTATCTACAGGATTCTTGGTTTTAAAATGTTTGGTGTCAGCCCAGCTGTGTTGCAGCTCCAGCTTCATTTGCCAAACATGCATACAGTCGCATTTCAAGCTTATGAAAATCTAGAAGATGTTGTCGCTCGGCCATCTTCTTCCAAATCCATGCTTACCGAGTACTTTGGGTTTGAACCAGAAGTATCCAGAGGCACGGAAATTGTTGTACAGAGAGTTCCCAGAACATTATAGGTGGATAGCCGGTAATAAGAAGTGGCAACCAAGAAAAAATAAGAGATCACAGATTGGAAGATTGGTGCATGCACACCCTGCTGAAGGAGAGAGGTACTACTTGCGGGTGCTCCTAAACCATGTCCGAGGTGCCACTTCATTTGATTATTTAAAAACAGTAAATGGCAAGCCATGCGGGTCCTTCAGAGAGGCGTGTGAGCAATTAGGACTCATTGAGCACGACAGGACACTTGATGATTGCATGACAGAGGCAGCGACATTTCAAATGCCTTCTGCTCTTAGACGGTTGTTTGCGACTATACTGGTATTCTGTGAGGCAACACAAATCCGTCAGTTGTGGGACAAACATCTAGCATCCATGTCTGAAGATTATCGCCGTACTCAATCGAATGAGGCAGCACTTGAGCAAATGGTCCTTAGGGATATCAAGGATCTACTGCAATCAATGGGAAAGGATATTAAACTCTATGGACTTTCGGATCTGGTTGACGTAGATGGTTCTTCCGAAGTTGACAATACAGAGGTAACAGAGGAGAGACAGGTCAAAGTGGACCAGGAACATCTAGATCTATTCAGTTGTTTGAACAATGAGCAACTAGCTGGTTTCAATGACATAATGGATCATGTGACGAACCAAAAAAGCCAGATATTCTTTGTTGACGGTCCATGAGGCACTGGGAAGACGTACCTATACAAGGCGTTGCTTGCAAAGGTCCGTTCGATGGGCCTAATAGCGATCGCAACTGCTACATCAGGTATCGCAGCGTCGATAATGCCTGGAGGTCGGACTGCACACTCCAGGTTCAAAATTCCTATCAAGCTCACTGACAATAGCATGTGTAGCTTCACAAAGCAGAGTGGTACGGCAGAGTTGCTTAAACAAGCGTCCTTGATAATTTGGGATGAAGTTGCTATGACAAAGCGTCAAGCAGTTGAGACGCTTGATAGATCGCTGCAGGATATAATGGAATGTTCTTTACCATTTGGTGGAAAGTTTGTCGCCTTTGGTGGCGATTTCAGGCAGGTCCTCCCCGTTGTGACCCGAGGGACAAGAGCACAGATCACTGATGCTACACTACTGAGATCCTATCTGTGACAGAAGATCCGCAAGATACGCCTCACAGGCAACATGCGGGCACAGACAGACCCTTGGTTCTCGTAATACCTCCTACGGATCGGTGATGGCTTCTCGCCCCTCGTTGGTTACCCCAAGTGGAAGGTTTGAGATGTAGCGTAGTGGCAAATTTCCCTTGGCAAAGATACCAAGGATCGAATCCCGTGAGACTCCGAGGGTCGACAAGAAGGTGTCAATGGCGCCAGAAACTTTTGCTTGACAGGACCTGCACACAGATACAAATAACTTTGCTCCCAACGAGTAGAGACAGGTTGTCTCCCTCCGGCCTTGTCGTTTACAAAGGATCAAACGCAAGAGATAATAGTGATAGGTATGACTGCAACTAGGAAATAAGAACAGGAAGTAAATAGCGCGTGTGATTAGTGATGGTAATATGGACCGGGGTCCCATGATGTTCACTAGTGATGTCTCTCTCCCAAAAGACGATAAAACAGCTAAGCGAGGTAAACAAATTACAGCTGGGCAATTGACAGGATTATGTGCGCAAACCAATGCTAACTATGCTGTAAAGAAAGGTAGAGGCTCAAAAGCATGGGCGGTACGCCAAGGCAAGTAGACCGAAATCCATCTGCATCTACTAATAATCATCCACCTTGAGATATCTATCCAGAACATCTCGCTGGTATTAAGTTGCGAGTCCCACCCAAAGTGTAAACTCAAAGCAACAGACAACTGCATTAAAAGAACTTTGCGTAAAGTAAACAATCCTTGCACCCGCAAGTATAAGCACCGTTGTTTTCCCCCTTGTGGCAACAACACATCCCCTAGACTCATGTTTCTGTCACTCAAGCTAGTCATCGAGGGGCATGAACCCACAATCAAGCATAACGTTCCCTTTTGGAGTTACTACCTACTACTCGGCCAAAGCAATAAACAGCAATGGAGAACATGCAAGAATTACTCAAGAACATAAATATAAAAGAGGTGAATCAAATATATTACTCAAACACAATCTGAACATAATCTCATAATCGATCGGATCCCAGCAAACTCAGCAGAGCAACAGCATAAAGATTACATATGTGCCTCGATCATGTAGGGCAGCTCACGAGGTCTAATCCATGAAGAACAAAGAGGGGAGGAGAACATCACATAGCTACTGGTCATGGACCCATGGTCCAAGGGAGACTACTCACAACTCATCCGGGAAGCGTCCATGGTGGTGGAGAAGCTCCCGGTGGTGATTCTCCCCTCCGGTAGGGTGCCGGGAAGAGTTCTCCTGGTGCTCCCGATCTTGGAAGCGCGGCGGTGGCGGAACAGAGACGAGATCGCGAAAAAGGGTTCCGTCCTCGAGGGTTTCGGGACGCGAGCAATATATATGCAAAAGAGGGTCACCAGAGGCGGAGGTGGGGCCCCAGGCGCCCCCTTGGCGCGGCCAGGGGTGGGGCCGCGCCGGGTGGCCGCCTGGGCCACCCCAGGCTCCCCTCTGGCCCTGCTTTGGTTTTTCTTGAAGCTCCCGATATGCTGATTTTTCCTGTATTTTTCCCGGGATTTTTAGGGCACTTTTAATATGGGGGAAACCTGAAATAGAAAAACAGCAGAAAACAGGAACTGGCGCTGTTGTGCACTGAGTTAATAGGTTAGTCCAAATATGATCAAAAGTGTATGGAAGTGCATAAATATCATAGCAATATCACACAAAAGAGGCATGGAGCAAGCAGAAATTATAGATACGTTTTGGATGTATCAACATCCCCAAGCTTAATTCCTGCTCGTCCTCGAGTAGGTAAATGATAACAAGCATAATTTCTGTGGTGACATGCTACCAACCATATAAGAAATTTTAAGTAAAGCAATCAAGGCATGTAATTCAATTCAAGTCATAACAAGCAAGAGTCCATATTAGTATTATAACAAGCAACATAAGAACATAAAGGTGCAAGAGCTCTCGCTGTCCGTGACTCGAATGTCTCCAAATGGTGTTTGCGTGCAAGAAAGGGGATAGAGATATATGAGAGAGTAAAACATAGTTTTTGTATTGTTGAGAACTTAATCTACTAAAGTTTCACACTTGGTCTTCTTTGGAATCTTATCTTGACTCATCCCCAGACCGTCAGCCAGGTACAAGTCAAAATGATCCACCCCCTTTCGATATTTTGAGCACTCATGCAATGGATGAGCGTAAGCAAGAGAGTCGACACTTAGGATGGCAAAGAGAGAAAAATGATAGAGGGGGAAGACAAAAAAGGTGTGAAAGGCTCACATCAATGAGGACAATCATCGGCGAGAGAAAGCCAAATGATAGATATGATGTGAGGAGTAGGGATTGCCATGCAACGGATGCACATATGAGCTAAGGTAAGCTCTCCAATGGAACTAGTGGGGGTGCATCCAACTTGCTTGCTCAAGAAGACCTAGAGCTCTTTTGAGGAGGCTCATCATTGGAATATACAAGCCAAGTTCTATAGTGTAAAGGTCCCCACATAGCTATATGCATGAATGATAATCTCTATGGAGCACAAGGTATAAGATGGAGTACGAGTGTGGATCTCTCAAAAGGAAATAGTAGTGTGCCCCCTTCTCTCTTTTAATTTCTTTTTCTCTTTTTTCTCTTTTTTTTTTATTTTTTTGTGGCCTCAATGGCTCTTTCTATTTATCTCTCATTTGTTCTCTTTGGGATCTTTTGATTTTGTCCTCTTTGGGATCTTTTGATTTGTCCTCTTTGGGATCTTTTCCTCACTTTAGGGGCAACACTCTATGTATTACAAGAAGTATAGAAGATCTTTCACACTTTACAAAAGTACTCAACATACAGAAAATGAAACTATCATGATGTATGCAAATGTATGCCTCTGCCAGTGTAGTAGGATATGCAATGATACTAGCGCGTCATGTAGCAATGATTAGGGCAAGGCCCAACTATCATGCGGCTCATCGTTCAAGCAAAAAGCATGTATGACATGAAGATCAAGTCATGAGAAGATGGATGTTGCATGGCAATGTATCTCGGAAAGGCTATGGAAATGCCTTAATAGGTAGGTATGGTGGCTGTTTTGAGGAAGGATATAATGAGGCTTATGATGACAGAGCGTATCGTGCCAAGGATTTGGATGCACCGGCGAAGTATGCGCCAACTCTCGAGGTGAGAAAGGGCAATGCACGGTACCGAAGAGGCTAGAAAAATATGGTTAGGTGGAAGTGTCAACTTTCGAATACTCACATTAGTCCGAAGAACTCATGCACTTATTATCGGTAACTCTCAATCTAATTAGGAGGTTCACAAAGAGACAAGTACCCCGAGGAGGTGTGTATGGGGGTTTGGTTACCCTTGCGCATCCTCGACCCATGGTACGTGAGTGTACTCTAATATTCGATCCCTCCAAAGATTAGTGATCCATTTATATCGGTGTACTAAGATAGGGGTACCTTAGTACCCCAACTTGTGCACGGGCAGTAGCAGCTTCCCGCGGCAGGGTTTACCATGTGCTTGCCGAAAACCTCTCTGGTCCCTATAAAGCCATTCAAAAACAAAGTATACAAGACAGAAGATCAAGGCCCCGGCAAGTGGAGCTTGCCGGGAAGGCCGTCCCAGGCTCAGGACTGTCCCATTAACACAAGACCCTGGCAAGAGGAGCTTGCCAGGAAGATCAGAAGATTGCCTCTTAGAAGACACGCCTCGGCGCACCCTGCGCCCCGGCGATACCCGGGGAGCGACAAGCTTCCCGGCCCGACAAGATCAAGACCCCGGCAAGGTGCTTGCCGGGGGAAGCCTGCACCGTGTGCCCGCGCTCCAGCTCATCGGCCCACGCGTCGCCCTGGGGCCCTTCCAGGGACGCGTGGCGGATGGCTGTGCAGCCTGGGGGACACGGTGGCACTCCACGGTGACGAGGCTACCGCCGTGGCGAACGGAGACGCAAGGGCGGGCGCTTTTGGGGTCGACGGCGACGGGCATTTAATGCTCTTGTCCCCCACTGTCAAAGTAGGTGATGACCACTGTTCATCCACTGTTCACGCACTATTCCCGCACTGTTACAACTACCACCAAAGTTACATTTTTGCCCTTCTTCTACGTTGACGCCTGTCGGTGACCCCTTGAGCTATAAAAGGAGGCCCATGCACAACGTGGAAAGGGTTCGAAACCTAGACAGCTTACTCGCTCGGTGTAGCTAGTTCTTCAAGCTCCCGAGCCCAAGAACTTAATACAATCCAAGCAGGAGTAGGGTTTAACGCGTCCGTCGCGGCCCGAACCTGGGTAAACTGCTCGCGTGTGTTCTACGATCTGCTCTTTGTGCTCCCTCCGCTCCCTTACCGCAACGAACAAGGGGCTCCGGTCCCATAGGTACTCGTGGTGGACAGTTTCCCCCGACAATTTAGTAGCTAAAGTTCTCAACTATTTTGTAGGTTTTCGAAAATAAACACGGATTGCCCAAAATACGACATCTATCACTAATAGGCTAAAGCTCTTGACACCAAAAGTTCAGACATTACTCATGGCAATACCTCAAAACTATTGCAAGTTACTACTAAAATTAAATAGCAACCTCAATTACCTACTTTAGGTTAAGACACACAACTCAGTGCAACAGACAAACTCTCTTAACAAGATAAACATGAAAACTCAAGAGAGTTCAACAACCAACTAAACAAAAGCTCTTTAAAAAGAAAATCATGAAAACTAAGAGCTAAACATGACAGTAGCTATGGAAAGACAAAGAACACACACAGCAAAGATAAGCATGAAAATCCTATGTTGTGTTCTAGGTTGAAGTGGAGTGTGTTTCTCTCCCACACAAAGAAAGCTGGGTTCTAACTTGTTATGAACAGCAAGCAAAGCTAAAGAAAACTAAAAAGGAAACTAAGAGCAAGACGCTCCAAGCATAGCACATAACGCATGAAGTGATTAAAATATAGTGGAACGAAAGACGAACTGATAATTGTTGATGGAGAAGGGGATGCACGGGGGCATCCCCAAGCTTAGACGCTTGAGTCTTCTTGAATATTTCTTGGGGGTGCACGGGGGCATCCCCAAGCTTGAGCGTTTGACCCTCCTGAATCTTTTTATCATCTTCCCTC
Organism: Secale cereale; assembly: GCA_902687465.1. Lineage (NCBI taxonomy): Eukaryota > Viridiplantae > Streptophyta > Magnoliopsida > Poales > Poaceae > Secale > Secale cereale. The sequence goes on along the minus strand of LR738713.1, from coordinate 711,711,023 downwards.
GCACACTTGAAAACTCCCTTCATACATAACTCATCATAATCTGATTAGCGAGGTTAGTACCCACAATAAAATAATTTTTCCCTACTGGAAATAAGGATAATCTTGAAGAGCTACTGTTTCTCAAGATTGCCAAAAGGTTTTTGCAAAGAAAAAGCAAGCTCAAGGTTTGCAAAACGAAGAAAAGGCAAAACAGGACAGAATCTGTGAAAAACAGACCAGCAGGTAGTAAATAATTTTTTCGGGGCACTTCTGCAACTCAAATAAAAAAACTCGGAACAGACGCCCGAAAGCCAATTGTATAGAGCACGCTGTCAAAAAAATTCAGATCAAAAAGATGATCTGGTGATTTTATACGATTTTTTTTGTCCAATGACAGATTCTGTTTTCTGGACTGCACGTCACAACTTTTGAACTTTCTTGCAATCGGAGGCTAAACTTGGCACAAAGCTGAAAAGAAAAGATACAATGATGAAGCTACTGTAGTAACAAACATCAAGACACAACAAAAGCAAAATAAAATTTTATTCGTTGTGGGCTGCCTCCCAAAAGCGCTTTCTTTTATGCCTTTAAGCTAGGCATAATGCAAAGAGAGAAAATCAAGTTTTATCAAGAGTAAAAGAATAGCTAGCCCGTATAACGGACTGAAAAGGCAACTTAATCTTCTTTCTAGGGAAGTGTTCCATTCCTTTCTTGAGAGGGAATTGGAATTTTATATTCCCCTCTTTCATGTCAATGATAGCACCAACGGTGCAAAGAAAAGGACGTCCCAAAATAATTGGACATGAAGGTTCACATTCAATATCCATAATAGCAAAATCAACGGGAACATAATTGTCATTGACAATGATAAGAACATCGTCGATCTTCCCCAAAGGTTTCTTTACGGAAGAATCAACAAGACGAACACCAAAAGAACAAGGATCAAAAGGTTTCAATTTAAGCATATCATACATTCTTTTGGGCATAACGGAGGTACTAGCTCCAACATCACATAAAGCATAGCAAGAGAAGTTATTCAACTTAATTTTAATCATAGGATCCCAACCATCTTCTAGCTTTCTTCTAGGTATGGAGGCTTCTACCCTAAGCTTCTCCTCCCTAGCTTTGATGAGAGCATTAGTGATATGCTCCGTGAAGGCAAGATTAAGCGTGCTAGTGTGGGGATCTCTAGACATCTTGTGAAGAAAATCAATAACTTCAGAAAGGGTGCAATTATCAAAATCAAGGTCACTACTATCAAGTAAAGTGGTAGTGGTGTCCTTTAGGCTCACTTGTTTGGTAGCTTCTATGGTCATAGGAGTTTCTACGGTTGAGGTCATAGCATCACCATTAATAGGTCCAATGGGACTAGGAGTGCGTTGGGTGCTAAGAGTTTGGATATCCTCAACAACTTGGATAGTAGCAACAGTGTGGTGGGTAGGAAGGCTCTTAATTCTATCTTCTTCCTCCTTTTCTCTAGCCCATCTCTCTTTAAGTTTAGCCATCATCCTAATGTTTTCATTAATTTGCACTTGAATAGCATTCATAGGAGTGGTCTTCCTCTCCTCAAGAGGGGAAGTTCTAATTTTAAGCAATTCTACCTCATGGGCTAAATTGTCTACCTCGAAGAGAGATTATCTAGTTTGGCTAGTTTTTCTTCTACACTCTTATTAAAGGCCTTTTGGGTAGTGATGAAGTCTTTAAGCATAATCTCTAGTTCAGAAGTGGAGTTCTTGGCGTTAGGATAAGCATTGTTGTTCCCATAGGAATTAGAGGGGAACGGTCTAGGGTTGCTACCAAAATTACTCCTATAAGCATTGTTATTGAAATTGTTTCTAGAGATAAAGTTCACATCTACTTGATCTTGAGCAATCAAAGAATTTAAAGGAACATCATGAGGATCAATAGAAGATTGCTTGGAAAGTAGAGACATGATCGAGTCAACTTTTTCATTTAGGGAGGAAATCTCCTCGACAGAGTTTACCTTCCTACCTGTTGGAGCGCGTTCGGTGTGCCATTGGGAATAATTGGTCATCATCTCATCGAGAAGTTTCATGGCAGCACCAAGTGTAGTTGACATAAAGGTTCCTCCCGCGGCCGAATCTAACAAGTTCCGCGAGGTAAAGTTCAAGCCTGCATAAAAAGTTTGGATAACCATCCAAGTAGTCAAACCATGAGTAGGGCAGTTCTTGACAAGAGATTTCATGCGTTCCCAAGCTTGGGCAACGTGTTCATTATCCAATTGTTTAAAATTCATTATGTTACTCCTTAGTTGGATAATTTTAGCAGGGGGATAGTACTTCCCAATAAAGGCATCCTTGCACTTGTCCCAAGAATCTATGCTATTCCTAGGCAAGGATTGAAACCAGATTTTAGCTCCTCCTCTCAAGGAGAAAGGAAAAAGCTTAAGCTTAACAATATCACCATCTATTTCTTGGTACTTTTGCATATCACAGAGTTCAACAAAATTATTGAAGTGCAAAGCAGCATCATCTCCAGCACCGGAGAATTGATCTTTCATAACTAGGTTCAGTAAAGCAGGTTTAATCTCATAAGAGGGTGCTGAAGTGGCAGGTGTAGTAATAGGCGTGCAGATAAAGTCATCGTTGTTATGACTAGTGAAGTCACACAACTTGGTGTTCTCGGTGGAACCCATAGTAGCAGCAAGCAAGATAACTATTTTTGTGATTTTTGGTAAGGGATACTAAAGCAAAAACTGAAAGGTAAACTAACAAGACTAAAAAGCAAAGATAAAAGATAGCGTGCAACTCCCCTATCTTGAAGAGTGGAGTCCCCGGCAACGGCGCCAGAAACTTGCTTGATGGCTTCTCGCCCCTCGTTGGTTACCCCAAGTGGAAGGTTTGAGATGTAGCGTAGCGGCAAATTTCCCTTGGCAAAGATACCAAGGATCGAATCCCGTGAGACTCCGAGGGTCGACAAGAAGGTGTCAATGGCGCCAGAAACTTTTGCTTGACAGGACCTACACACAGATACAAATAACTTTGCTCCCAACGAGTACAGAGAGGTTGTCAATCCCTCCGGCCTTGTCGTTTACAAAGGATCAAACGCAAGAGATAATAGTGATAGGTATGACTGCAACTAGGAAATAAGAACAGGAAGTAAATAGCGGGTGTGATCAGTGATGGTAATATGGACCGGGGTCCCATGATGTTCACTAGTGATGTCTCTCTCCCAAAAGATGATAAAACAGCTAAGCGAGGTAAACAAATTACAGCTGCGCAATTGACAGGATTATGTGCGCAAACCAATGCTAACTATGTTGTAAAGAAAGGTAGAGGCTCAAAAGCATGGGCGGTACGCCAAGGCAAGTAGACCGAAATCCATCTGCATCTACTACTAATCATCCACCTTGAGATATCTATCCAGAACATCTCGCTGGTATTAAGTTGCGAGTCCCACCCAAAGTGTAAACTCAAAGCAACAGACAACTGCATTAAAAGAACTTTGCGTAAAGTAAACAATCCTTGCACCCGCAAGTACAAGCACCGTTGTTTTCCCTTGGCAAAGATACCAAGGATCGAATCCCGTGAGACTCCGAGGGTCGACAAGAAGGTGTCAATGGCGCCAAAAACTTTTGCTTGACAGGACCTACACACAGATACAAATAACTTTGCTGCCAACGAGTACAGAGAGGTTGTCAATCCCTCCGGCCTTGTCGTTTACAAAGGATCAAACGCAAGAGATAATAGTGATAGGTATGACTGCAACTAGGAAATAAGAACAGGAAGTAAATAGCGGGTGTGATCAGTGATGGTAATATGGACCGGGGTCCCATGATGTTCACTAGTGATGTCTCTCCCCCAAAAGACGATAAAACAGCTAAGCGAGGTAAACAAATTACAGTTGGGCAATTGACAGGATTATGTGCGCAACCAATGCTAACTATGTTGTAAAGAAAGGTAGAGGCTCAAAAGCATGGGCGGTACGCCAAGGCAAGTAGACCGAAATCCATCTGCATCTACTACTAATCATCCACCTTGAGATATCTATCCAGAACATCTCGCTGGTATTAAGTTGCGAGTCCCACCCAAAGTGTAAACTCAAAGCAACAGACAACTGCATTAAAAGAACTTTGCGTAAAATAAACAATCCTTGCACCCGCAAGTACAAGCACCGTTGTTTTCCCCCTTATGGCAACAGCACATCCCCTAGACTCATTTTTCTGTCACTCAAGCTAGTCATCGAGGGGCATGAAACCACAATCAAGCATAACGTTCCCTCTTGGAGTTACTACCTACTACTCGGCCAAAGCAATAAACAGCAACGGAGAACATGCAAGAATTACTCAAGAACATAAATATAAAAGAGGTGAATCAAATATATTACTCAAACACAATCTGAACATAATCTCATAATCCATCGGATCCCAGCAAACTCACCAGAGCAACTGCATAAAGATTACATATGTGCCTCGATCATGTAGGGCAGCTCACGAGGTCTAATCCATGAAGAACAAAGAGGGGAGGAGAACATCACATAGCTACTGGTCATGGACCCATGGTCCAAGGGAGACTACTCACAACTCATCCGGGAAGCGTCCATGGTGGTGGAGAAGCTCCCGGTGGTAATTCTCCCCTCCGGCAGGGTACCGGGAAGAGTTCTCCTGGTGCTCCCGATCTTGGAAGCGCGGTGGCGGCGGAACAGAGACGAGATCGCGAAAAAGGGTTCCGTCCTCGAAGGTTTCGGGACGCGAGCAATATATATGCAAAAGAGGGTCACCAGAGGCGGAGGTGGGGCCCCAGGCGCCCCCCTGGCGCGGCCAGGGGTGGGGCCGCGCCGGGTGGCCGCCTGGGCCACCCCAGGCTCCCGTCTGGCCCTGCTTTGGTTTTTCTTGAAGCTCCCGATACGCTGATTTTTCCTGTATTTTTCCCGGGATTTTTAGGGCACATTTAATATGGGGGAAACCTGAAATAGAAAAACAACAGAAAACAGGAACTGGCACTGTTGTGCACTGAGTTAATAGGTTAGTCCAAATAAGATCAAAAGTGTATGGAAGTGCATAAATATCATAGCAATATCACACAAAAGAAGCATGGAGCAAGCAGAAATTATAGATACGTTTTGGACGTATCAACATCCCCAAGCTTAATTCCTGCTCGTCCTCGAGTAGGTAAATGATAACAAGCATAATTTCTGTGGTGACATGCTACCAACCATATAAGAACTTTTAAGTAAAGTGATCAAGGCATGTAATTCAATTCAAGTCATAACAAGCAAGAGTCCATATTAGTATTGTAACAAGCAACATAAGAACATAAAGGTGCAAGAGCTCTCGCTGTCCGTGACTCGAATGTCTCCAAATGGTGTTTGCGTGCAAGAAAAGGGATAGGGATATATGAGAGAGTAAAACATAGTTTTTGTATTGTTGAGAAATTAATCTACTAAAGTTTCACACTTGGTCTTCTTTGGAATCTTATCTTGACTCATCCCCAGACCGTCAGCCTGGTACAAGTCAAAATGATCCACCCCCTTTCGATATTTTGAGCACTCATGCAATGGATGAGCGTAAGCAAGAGAGTCGACACTTAGGATGGCAAAGAGAGAAAAATGATAGAGGGGGAAGACAAAAAAGGTGTGAAAGGCTCACATCAATGAGGACAATCATCGGCGAGAGAAAGCCAAATGATAGATATGATGTGAGGAGTAGGGATTGCCATGCAACGGATGCACATATGAGCTAAGGTAAGCTCTCCAATGGAACTAGTGGGGGTGCATCCAACTTGCTTGCTCAAGAAGACCTAGAGCTCTTCTGAGGAGGCTCATCATTGGAATATACAAGCCAAGTTCTATAGTGTAAAGGTCCCCACATAGCTATATGCATGAATGATAATCTCTATGGAGCACAAGGTATAAGATGGAGTACGAGTGTGGATCTCTCAAAAGGAAATAGTAGTGTGCCCCCTTCTCTCTTTTTATTTCTTTTTCTGTTTTTTCTCTTTTTTTTATTTTTTTGTGGCCTCAATGGCTCTTTCTATTTATCTCTCATTTGTCCTCTTTGGGATCTTTTGATTATGTCCTCTTTGGGATCTTTTGATTTGTCCTCTTTGGGATCTTTTCCTCACTTTAGGGGCAACACTCTATGTATTACAAGAAGTATAGAAGATCTTTCACACTTTACAAAAGTACTCAACATAAAGAAAATGAAATTATCATGATGTATGCAAATGTATGCCTCTGCCAGTGTAGCAGGATATGCAATGATACTAGCGCGTCATGTAGCAATGATTAGGGCAAGGCCCAACTGGCATGCGGCTCATCGATCAAGCAAAAAGCATGTATGACATGAAGATCAAGTCATGAGAAGATGGATGTTGCATGGCAATGTATCTCGGAAAGGCTATGGAAATGCCTTAATAGGTAGGTATGGTGGCTGTTTTGAGGAAGGATATAATGAGGCTAATGATGACAGAGCGTATCGTGCCAAGGATTTGGATGCACCGGCGAAGTATGCGCCAACTCTCGAGGTGAGAAAGGGCAATGCACGGTACCGAAGAGGCTAGAAAAATATGGTTAGGTGGAAGTGTCAACTTTCGAATACTCACATTAGTCCGAAGAACTCATGCACTTATTATCGGTAACTCTCAATCTAATTAGGAGGTTCACAAAGAGACAAGTACCCCGAGGAGGTGTGTATGGGGGTTTGGTTACCCTTGCGCATCCTCGACCCATGGTACGTGAGTGTACTCTAATATTCGATCCCTCCAAAGATTAGTGATCCATTTAGTAGCTAAAGTTCTCAACTATTTTGTAGGTTTTCGAAAATAAACACGGATTGCCCAAAATACGACATCTATCACTAATAGGCTAAAGCTCTTAACACCAAAAGTTCAGACATTACTCATGGCAATACCTCAAAACTATTGCAAGTTACTACTAAAATTAAATAGCAACCTCAATTACCTACTTTAAGTTAAGACACACAACTCAGTGCAACAAACAAACTCTCTTAACAAGATAAACAGGAAAACTCAAGAGAGTTCAACAACCAACTAAACAAAAGCTCTTTAAAAAGAAAATCATGAAAACTAAGAGCTAAACATGATAGTAGCTATAGAAAGACAAAGAACACACACAGCAAAGATAAGCATGAAAATACTATGTTGTGTTCTAGGTTGAAGTGGAGTGTGTTTCTCTCCCACACAAAGAAAGCTGGGTTCTAACTTGTTATGAACAGCAAGCAAAGCGAAAGAAAACTAAAAAGGAAACTAGGAGCAAGACGCTCCAAGCATAGCACATAACGCATGAAGTGATTAAAATATAGTGGAACGAAAGACGAACTGATAATTGTTGATGGAGAAGGGGATGCACGGGGGCATCCCCAAGATTAGACGCTTGAGTCTTCTTGAATATTTCTTGGGGGTGCACGGGGGCATCCCCAAGCTTGAGCGTTTGACCCTCCTGAATCTTTTTATCATCTTCCCTCGCACACTTGAAAACTCCCTTCATACATAACTCATCATAATCTGATTAGCGAGGTTAGTACCCACAATAAAATAATTTTTCCCTACTAGAAATAAGGATAATCTTGAATAGCTACTGTTTCTCAAGATTGCCAAAAGGTTTTTGCAAAGAAAAAGCAAGCTCAAGGTTTGCAAAACGAAGAAAAGGCAAAACAGGACAGAATCTGTGAAAAACATACCAGCAGGTAGTAAATAATTTTTTCGGGGCACTTCTGCAACTCAAATAAAAAAACTCAGAACAAACGCCCGAAAGCCAATTGTATAGAGCACGCTTTCAAAAAAATTCAGATCAAAAAGATGATTTGGTGATTTTATACGAATATTTCTGTCCAAGGACAGATTCTGTTTTCTGGACTGCACGTCATAACTTTTGAACTTTCTTGCAATCGGAGGCTAAACTTGGCACAAGGCTGAAAAGAAAAGATACAATGATGATGCTACTGTAGTAACAAACATCAAGACACAACAAAAGCAAAATAAATTTTTATTCATTGTGGGCTGCCTCCCAAAAGCGCTTTCTTTTATGCCTTTAAGCTAGGCATAATGCAAAGAGAGAAAATCAAGTTTTATCAAGAGTAAAAGAATAGCTAGCCCGTATAACGGACTCAAAAGGAAACTTAATCTTCTTTCTAGGGAAGTGTTCCATTCCATTCTTGAGAGGGAATTGGAATTTTATATTCCCCTCTTTCATGTCAATGATAGCACCAACGGTGCGAAGAAAAGGACGTCCCAAAATAATTGGACATGAAGGTTCACATTCAATATCCATAATAGCAAAATCAACGGGAACATAATTGTCATTGACAATGATAAGAACATCGTCGATCTTCCCCAAAGGTTTCTTTACGGAAGAATCAACAAGACGAACACCAAAAGAACAAGGATCAAAAGGTTTCAATTTAAGCATATCATACATTCTTTTGGGCATAACGGAGGTACTAGCTCCAACATCACATAAAGCATAGCAAGAGAAGTTATTCAACTTAATTTTAATCATAGGATCCCAACCATCTTCTAGCTTTCTTCTAGGTATGGAGGCTTCTACCCTAAGCTTCTCCTCCCTAGCTTTGATGAGAGCATTAGTGATATGCTCCGTGAAGGCAAGATTAAGCGTGCTAGTGTGGGGATCTCTAGACATCTTGTGAAGAAAATCAATAACTTCAGAAAGGGTGCAATTATCAAAATCAAGGTCACTACTATCAAGTAAAGTGGTAGTGGTGTCCTTTAGGCTCACTTGTTTGGTAGCTTCTATGGTCATAGGAGTTTCTACGGTTGAGGTCATAGCATCACCATTAATAGGTCCAATGGGACTAGGAGTGCGTTGGGTGCTAAGAGTTTGGATATCCTCAACAACTTGGATAGTAGCAACAGTGTGGTGGGTAGGAAGGCTCTTAATTCTATCTTCTTCCTCCTTTTCTCTAGCCCATCTCTCTTTAAGTTTAGCCATCATCCTAATGTTTTCATTAATTTGCACTTGAATAGCATTCATAGGAGTGGTCTTCCTCTCCTCAAGAGGGGAAGTTCTAATTTTAAGCAATTCTACCTCATGGGCTAAATTGTCTACCTCGAAGAGAGATTATCTAGTTTGGCTAGTTTTTCTTCCACACTCTTATTGAAGGCCTTTTGGGTAGTGATGAAGTCTTTAAGCATAATCTCTAGTTCAGAAGTGGAGTTCTTGGCGTTAGGATAAGCATTGTTGTTCCCATAGGAATTAGAGGGGAACGGTCTAGGGTTGCTACCAAAATTACTCCTATAAGCATTGTTATTGAAATTGTTTCTAGAGATAAAGTTCACATCTACTTGATCTTGAGCAATCAAAGAATTTAAAGGAACATCATGAGGATCAATAGAAGATTGCTTGGAAAGTAGAGACATGATCGAGTCAACTTTTTCATTTAGGGAGGAAATCTCCTCGACAGAGTTTACCTTCCTACCTGTTGGAGCGCGTTCGGTGTGCCATTGGGAATAATTGGTCATCATCTCATCGAGAAGTTTCGTGGCAGCACCAAGTGTAGTTGACATAAAGGTTCCTCCCGCGGCCGAATCTAACAAGTTCCGCGAGGTAAAGTTCAAGCCTGCATAAAAAGTTTGGATAACCATCCAAGTAGTCAAACCATGAGTAGGGCAGTTCTTGACAAGAGATTTCATGCGTTCCCAAGCTTGGGCAACGTGTTCATTATCCAATTGTTTAAAATTCATTATGTTACTCCTTAGTTGGATAATTTTAGCAGGGGGATAGTACTTCCCAATAAAGGCATCCTTGCACTTGTCCCAAGAATCTATGCTATTCCTAGGCAAGGATTGAAACCATATTTTAGCTCCTCCTCTCAAGGAGAAAGGAAAAAGCTTAAGCTTAACAATATCACCATCTATTTCTTGGTACTTTTGCATATCACAGAGTTCAACAAAATTATTTAAGTGCAAAGCAGCATCATCTCCAGCACCGGAGAATTGATCTTTCATAACTAGGTTCAGTAAAGCAGGTTTAATCTCATAAGAGGGTGCTGAAGTGGCAGGTGTAGTAATAGGCGTGCAGATAAAGTCATCGTTGTTATGACTAGTGAAGTCACACAACTTGGTGTTCTCGGTGGAACCCATAGTAGCAGCAAGCAAGATAACTATTTTTGTGATTTTTGGTAAGGGATACTAAAGCAAAAACTGAAAGGTAAACTAACAAGACTAAAAAGCAAAGATAAAAGATAGCGTGCAACTCCCCTATCTTGAAGAGTGGAGTCCCCGGCAACGGCGCCAGAAACTTGCTTGATGGCTTCTCGCCCCTCGTTGGTTACCCCAAGTGGAAGGTTTGAGATGTAGCGTAGCGGCAAATTTCCCTTGGCAAAGATACCAAGGATCGAATCCCGTGAGACTCCGAGGGTCGACAAGAAGGTGTCAATGGCGCCAGAAACTTTTGCTTGACAGGACCTACACACAGATACAAATAACTTTGCTCCCAACGAGTACAGAGAGGTTGTCAATCCCTCCGGCCTTGTCGTTTACAAAGGATCAAACGCAAGAGATAATAGTGATAGGTATGACTGCAACTAGGAAATAAGAACAGGAAGTAAATAGCGGGTGTGATCAGTGATGGTAATATGGACCGGGGTCCCATGATGTTCACTAGTGATGTCTCTCTCCCAAAAGATGATAAAACAGCTAAGCGAGGTAAACAAATTACAGCTGCGCAATTGACAGGATTATGTGCGCAAACCAATGCTAACTATGTTGTAAAGAAAGGTAGAGGCTCAAAAGCATGGGCGGTACGCCAAGGCAAGTAGACCGAAATCCATCTGCATCTACTACTAATCATCCACCTTGAGATATCTATCCAGAACATCTCGCTGGTATTAAGTTGCGAGTCCCACCCAAAGTGTAAACTCAAAGCAACAGACAACTGCATTAAAAGAACTTTGCGTAAAGTAAACAATCCTTGCACCCGCAAGTACAAGCACCGTTGTTTTCCCCCTTGTGGCAACAGCACATCCCCTAGACTCATGTTTCTGTCACTCAAGCTAGTCATCGAGGGGCATGAACCCACAATCAAGCATAACGTTCCCTCTTGGAGTTACTACCTACTACTCGGCCAAAGCAATAAACAGCAACGGAGAACATGCAAGAATTACTCAAGAACATAAATATAAAAGAGGTGAATCAAATATATTACTCAAACACAATCTGAACATAATCTCATAATCCATCGGATCCCAGCAAACTCACCAGAGCAACTGCATAAAGATTACATATGTGCCTCGATCATGTAGGGCAGCTCACGAGGTCTAATCCATGAAGAACAAAGAGGGGAGGAGAACATCACATAGCTACTGGTCATGGACCCATGGTCCAAGGGAGACTACTCACAACTCATCCGGGAAGCGTCCATGGTGCTGGAGAAGCTCCCGGTGGTGATTCTCCCCTCCGGTAGGGTGCCAGGAAGAGTTCTCCTGGTGCTCCCGATCTTGGAAACGCGGTGGCGGCGGAACATAGACGAGATCGCGAAAAAGGGTTCCGTCCTCGAGGGTTTCGGGACGCGAGGAATATATATGCAAAAGGGGGTCACCAGAGGCGGAGGTGGGGCCCCAGGCGCCCCCCTGGCGCGGCCAGGGGTGGGGCCGCGCCGGGTGGCCGCCTGGGCCACCCCAGGCTCCCCTCTGGCCCTGCTTTGGTTTTTCTTGAAGCTCCCGATACGCTGATTTTTCCTGTATTTTTCCCGGAATTTTTAGGGCACTTTTAATATGGGGGAAACCTGAAATAGAAAAACAGCAGAAAACAGGAACTGGCACTGTTGTGCACTGAGTTAATAGGTTAGTCCAAATATGATAAAAAGTGTATGGAAGTGCATAAATATCATAGCAATATCACACAAAAGAGGCATGGAGCAAGCAGAAATTATAGATACGTTTTGGACGTATCAATCGGCAATGGAACGGAAGAAACAATTGGAGACGACTATGTGCATCTCCCCGAAGACATTGTGATTGCCCATACCGATGATGAAGAACCTATTAACAAGCTTATCGAAGATGTCTTCCCATCCCTGCACACCAATGCTAGGTCGAGAGAGTGCATGAGCACACGTGCAATTCTCTCGACCAAAAACGAGCATGTGGATGACCTGAATGGCAAGATGATCTACAGGTTTCCGGGCGAAGAAAAGGTGTACCATAGCTTTGAATATATCGAGGATGACTTCCAGAATAATTACACAATTGACTTCCTGAACTCGATCACACCAAATGGATTGCCCCCACATGTATTGAGAGTAAAAATCAATTGCCCGGTCATTTTGCTACGGAACCTCGACCCTCATAATGGGCTATGTAATGGAACACGGCTTATGATAAGGGCCTTCCAGGATAATGCAATCGATGCAGATATTGTTGGTGGCCAGCATGCTGGGAAGAGGGTATTCATACCTAGGATCCCTATGTCGCCCTCGGAGGACACCTCACTTCCCTTCAAGCTTAAGAGAAAATAGTTCCCCATCTGCCTGAGTTTTGCGATGACCATTAACAAGGCACAGGGTCAAACCATCCCAAATGTCGGTATTTACCTTCCAGAACCTGTTTTCTCACATGGTCAACTATATGCTGCATTGTCAAGGGGTGTCTCAAGGAAGACGACACGGATTTTAGCCAAGCCTAACAAGGAGGTTGATAAATCTGGGAGAAGCACCAAAAACATTGTCTACAGAGATGTTTTAGAGGGGTGAGGTACGTGCAATAGTTCGTGTTTTCTTTGCACCTTTGATTTTGTACCTATATAACTAACTCTGAACCTAACTCTTTTCTCTTATTTTATTTGCAGGTTTTCATAACAGCGTGCTACATAATAGGCATGAAACACGAATGATGTCGATGTGAACTCCGACTCTTTATGTCAAAGTCGTTTATTAGTGTGATTTATTTGTTAAAAATCTTTGACATATCAACTGTCCCGAAATGAAAAAGTACAGACTTTAAATGTGCCACACTTGTTATTCCGTTCATGTTCTGATTACTTACATCATTCATTTGGGAACGTAGAAATTTCATGTAGGTTCTGTCAATTCCAGAAGATAAGATTGCTATAGTAGCAAAATGTAAGCTGCTGGGATCATTGACAAAAATAATGAAATATTGCAAATTTATGATGGCTGTTTTTCTCCGAAGTGCATATGTGATTGTTCGACCAGAGTCTCAAATAAAACTGGTTGAGTTGCCAAGCGCACGTGAACTAACTAAATTGAAACGATCCATCTAACATTTAAATGGAAGAAAGAAGTCCCTAACACTAACAGCCATCAATAAAATAGTATAATGTGTAAACACAAAACTGAAGACAGCATAAGCAACAATGAACAAAAAGAGATAAAGGGCCAATAAAACAATCATGTTTTTTGACCACACGTGAGCAGCAATAATAATAAAACATAAGTACAAAACTCACCTTGATGGTTTCTTCATAAAATGGAAACCTATGATGTCACCACTCCCAATAGCTTTGGGCTGTAGTACAAAGCAAGGTTACATGATTTGATCTCAGGGATAGTGGATTTTGCCGTTTTATCAATCTCAGTCTTGAACAACCGAAAGCACTTCCCTGGCCCCTCCTGTTGAACACGGCCAGTGAGGGCACATTAATTAACTAACTGCCAAGACAAAGGATAAAATAATTATATTTCTGTAGAGAATGATGAACTTTCTGTGCATAATAAAAAGGGATAAGAGAAAGCACACAAAAAATGGAATAAACGTTCTGATGAGCCGAGCCCAATATTTATGTATAAACATGTATTACGAAAATAACTCAATTATTTCTATATGCGTGGGGTATAAAAAAGGAAAGCGTGGGGCCTGAGATAAATCAAAGGAGTTGCCAAAAAAATAGGTATCAAAGGAAAGCGTGGGGCCTGAGATAACAATCACGATTCCCTTGTCTCCTCGCGCTATGGAAGTCCTTCCCCTGATTTCCGCCTTACATATTGCCTACAACGAATGATCTCTCAATCAGGAGCCCACAAAAGCAACGGGTTTTGCACCGTAGGGTTTCCTTCATCCTCTCCCGCGAAGGATTGCCGCAGTCTCACACCCTTCCACCGCGCCGGCCTCCTCGACCGCAAGTTGTCCAGCTTGCCGTACACAATTGTCCGTGGTGAACTACCATCGCCCCCCCCCC
>LR738713.1:711628022-711696810 GCA_902687465.1 Secale cereale | reverse complement strand
CCCCCCCCCCATGTCTGCGTCACAATCCCCGGTGGCCTCTACGGATCAATCTGCTATCATCATGGTAATAATGATTTCTCTCTACAACATCCACCTGATTACTATAGAGAATAGTCACGCAAGTTAGTCTCAAATTTTTTACTGAACAATTAAAAAAGGAAATAGATACAGAAATTTAGTTGGAAAGGATGTCCCGATACCACTATGTTGAGTAAACATAAGCAGATATGTGCATACAGTTGTGATCTACTCCCTACGTGACAACATATAAGATCGATTTTCAAGCTAAAAAAACATAGGGGCTAAATGTGTACGGCGTGATAATAATATATGTTTTGATTTTCAGGAAAACATCGGCAAAGGAGCGAAAGACGAGCATACACAAAATATGCAGATTGAATGCATGTTAACCAAACATGAAGATATGAACACCGAGTCAACAAAGGCAATAGAAGAACAAGACATCATGGAAGATACAGAAAATATGCAGATTGATGAGGTGATATCCTAACACAAGCATACAAACCCTTAGCCGACAAAGGCGGTTTTTATTTTCACATGCCATTATTATTCTTCTTATTCATGGGGACAAAACAATATGTAATCTATAGTGATTATTCTACATAGGGATTATTCTCAGGGATTATAATACTACATAGGGATTATTCTTTGTAATGTTGTTCTCAGGGATTAACCGTCAAGGAAACAATTGAAGAAATACAGCCAGCTCAAGACAATGAATTAGCACAAACATTCGACACCGAAGAGGCAGAAACTATAGGGGACAAGCTTGCAGAATTAAATGGAATAGCCAACAATGATGAAGTGGAGAAAAAGAAGAGCACGCGGTCCACAGATTCCGAGGTGACAGGGGCATATTTTCTTTTCCAACTATTATGTCCCAAATAGTTCTAATTGTAATTATATAAAACCCTGCATACTGGTTGTTCTTTGTAATCTTGCTCTCAGGAATTAACCTTGAATGAAACAAGTGAACAAATGCAGTCAGCTCGGGATGAGCAATTAGCACAAATATTTGGCACCGAAGGGGCAGACACTATAGGTGACACAATGAGAGAATCAAGTGGAACAGCCGACAAAGTAGTGGAGAAAAAGCAGAGCACGTAGTCCAGTGATTCCGAAGACTCCGAATCTGAAGACTCCGAAGTGATAGAGGCATCTTTTCTTTTCCATGTCCCAAATAGGTCTACTTATAAGTATATTATATCCTGCATACCCATTGTTCTTTGCAATGTTGCTTCCAGGAATTAACCTTCAATGAAACAAGTAAACAAATGGATGCAGCCGAAGACAGAGAATTGGAACTAACGTCTGGCATGGAAGGGGCACATACAGGGAAGCCTATCCGACTGCATAACAAACCTAAGAAGGCACAAGACTACGTGGTGGCTCCAGAAGGCACAGACAAATCCTTCTATGCCCTGCTTTTGCTACATTTATTTTCTTTGTCATTAATAAATGTTGTTTCTTACATCATGATAGATTATGCCTGCACTGGCGATGATTGGTCCGTGATTGAAAATATCATGTATGAACCAAACGATAAAAGAAATTTAGTGAGCATCGACGACTCACATCTCCAAAGAAAACAGTTAGAACGTCTATTACTTCCCAAAGAATTTGTTGGCGATGAAGTAAGTATATATAGCTTTCAGACAAGACGATGCTATTTTAACATGAGTTTCTATTATCTCCTATGACTAAGGTGTGCACTTGATATTGCAGATCATAGACGCATACATACATTGCATAAGTGCTAAAGAGCATCTACAGATGAGGTTCTTAGAGAGTGCATGCATCTCTAAGATGATAAAGGAATTTAGCTCTATACGGGATGACGCACCAAGATGTGTATTAAACAGAGCTACAACTTATTTGGAACATGATATGGTGAGTCTCAGTTCCATACAAATGTTTGTATAGATGGGACCTAAACTAACAAAAACCCTATTTTCAGATATTCATTCTAGTTAACATTGAACACTTCCATTGGTACCTATCAGTTATAAATACCGGGCAGCGATGCATCCAGGTGCTCGACTCGCTAGGCCCAGGAATGAGCCGCAAAGTCCTCACCGCTATGGTTAGTCATTAGTCCCACTACACCATCTTTTGATAAGACGATTTCTGTTATTGTTCGGCTGTGATGCTAATACTTTGTCATTCAACAGCTCAAAGGACTGGAAAATGTATTCGAATATGCATCACTTCAAGTGGAACTAAAAATTGATAAGTGGAAAGACTTAAACATCTCAGCATGGCCAAGGGATGAGTGTATTAAGAGCAAACTGCAAAGAGACGGGTATACCTTCTAACTCAAAGGCTCAAAGTAATCAACATTCTGTGTTTTTCATATTTCCCCATTAGTTGCATCACAAAAGAAGTTTCTGCACAAGTAACAATAAATATGCACATGTCAAAATATACAAGCTGAAAGTATACAGATATGCACAATTAAAAATAATAATATGAAGCCCTATAAAAATGATAACATTTTATTGAGTATATTTAAGTTTTGTAATCATGCAGGTCATCTTGTGGTCTGTGGATGATAAATTTTATGGAGTACTTCAGAGGAGATATTTTGTCTGACATTCCTACACAGGTACATTTCACTGTGTATCATTATACTTATTCTATGTTCTATCACTATTTAACTCTTATTACTACTTTAATAGAAACATATGACAGATTTTAGAACAAAACTAGCTGTCATTTTAGTGGACTCGGAATTGAATGATGATAATATAAGAAATCGAGACATGGAAGATGACGAAAACAACACAGATCCCACGGAATGTATGATTCTTGATAGCCCTCCTGAGAATTTCAAAACATCAAATACATCAGGAGAAGTTGAGCTCATCTCGCAGTCATTTATCCTTTCACCGACTGTCAATCCAACAAATGATGATTTAATAGATGAACTTTGCTTGTTCATTGGTATGGTTGATGATGTCGCTCTACTAGAGTAAGCCATATTTTTTTAGTTCATTTTGTATTCCAATAAATTACTTTGATGTCAATATAATTACAGAATTTTGATTTTACAGGAGCGAATGGGTTAAAAGCTCTGATCCGTACCCTATTAGCTTAAACTTGAGACAAATAAAAAACATATTGAACAATGATGAATACATGGACATCCATTGCTTTAATATGGCTGTGCGGATACTAGCGCGCCACGAAGTCCAGCTTCTCAGAGACATTCCATCTCACTATATGGATCTGAACTTTTGTGTAAGTTATATAATCATGTATTACATTTTTTTCTCACTGCACTAATATTTTCTCATTCTTATTTTAGTCGATGTTCCACTATGCACAAGACTCAAGTCATCGTGAAAATATGGAAATTGCTACATTGAGACGGTTGTTTCATAGCTGGCCTGATAGTAATGATTACCATATCTCACAATGTGATATGGTAATATTTTATTTTTTCATCTCTAACAGTGCTTTATTTGGTCTTAATTAATATCCCATGTATTTCTAAACTATTTCATCATTGCAGGTTTTATTGCCTTGGTGTATGTTTGGGCTATTTCTATTGTTTGTGTTGGATCAAAATAAAAAGGTTGTCTCAATTTTCGATCCGTTACCAATACCTACTTTGGGGAATAATGTACTTAAAATTGTGGCCGACAACCTAAACCTTGCGCTTGAAGTTGCAAACCTTGCATTCAAGGATGATATATCAAAATGGGAATGCTTAGTTCCTGTTGCTCCAACAAACTCACACTGGTATGAATCTTTTAAACGCATTACAATATTAATTGATTCATTCAACGCATATTATGTGTTTATTTCATACATGCAGTGCCCTTTCCGGTTATTTGGTTTAAACGCATTACAATATTAATTGATTCATTCAACGCACATTATGTGTTTATTTCATACATGCAGTGCCCTGTCCGGCTATTTGGTTTTTAATTACATGCACTCATTGTGCGATGGAAAACTATATTTTCCCATACCCAAGGTGAGTATTTACACCATGCTTATTTCTGTACACATTGCACATGCAACTTGTTATAACAATGTTGTATAATGCATATGTAGGATGGTTTTTAGCTGAGGAAGCAATTTTTGGTGCATATTTTAAAGTACGAAGAGAATGAAGCTCAAAACAACATCCCATACATTGAACGAAGCATCATTGATCGCATCCATAGATGGACCTTCATTGCTTCAAAAGATGGACCTTCAAGACATGCTTAGTTGCGGTTTTTAAAAGATATTTTTTGTAACAATTATAATATATTTATTATGTGACAGTGAATTTTACGCGGAAACATGTTCCGGATCGTGTGTTACACACGCGCTCATATGGTTGTGCATAAGACACATTTAAATGGCTCGGTAAAAGAACTCACTAAATAAAAATTAGATCCAGAAGAATAGATGTTTTTACTATAGACTATGAAACATGTGTTGGATCAGAAATATGTCACACTTTTTGAAAATACAATCTGAGTGACATGATAACATTTTGTAGCGATCTGAATTTTCTTTAAAATTATTTTACTATTATACCATGTTAACTTGTTTTATTTGAGACGTGCGTTGCACGTGCATGCTTACTAGCGTATATAGTGAGAGACGACACGGATTTTGGCCAAGCCAACCAAGGAGGTTGACAAATCCGGGAAAAGCACCAAGAATATGGTCTACAGAGATGTTTTAGAGAGATGAGGCAGGTGCATTATTCTATTATCTTTTGGACGGTGTTGTATTTAGGACTACTTTTGGATCTAACATTATTTGTTTTTCATTTGCAGGTTTTGATCAGACCAAACTATATAAGCATCAAAGAGGAAATGTCAACGCAATTAATAATAAAAGTATGCGTATGCACGTACCAAATGAGAGTGGATGACATCTCTGTTAAAGGTCTTCCATCACGAGACTACTCATGCATCAGGTTAACCTACAATAACAAAACATCACAAGTGAGCAGTGTGCTTAAATATAAGATGGCAGGAACGAAATCACTTTAATTGCTATGTGCGTGTTTATCTCTGGTTGGCATTCCAAATTTCTTATCTGGAGACATCACTGAAATCATGGAGACCATTTTCATTCTTAACGTGAAATGTGTGGAGTTGTAAATTTCTGCCTGGCCCAAGAGTAGTGGTGCTTTGGTTCTGAAGTTCTGATTGCCTGGGTGGTTCATTGTGCAAACACAGCAGCAATGATAGTGGACAGATGAACTGTCTTCAGTATAAAAGACTACACCATGAGATTCACTATGTCAATCCAAAAGGCCCAAATGCAATCAACCCTCGATCATTTTACATTTAAATTAAACACACAATGTATCGTGAAATGAATTGGGCAATTATAAAACGAGTATCACTAAATAATGCACTCAATCGTTGGATAGAAAAATATGAACGGATGTCAACCGGCAAGCATCTAAAACCAACCCGCGTGGTGAGTGTGTTGTAGTCACCCTTGGCTTTCCACAAGCCGGCGCGCACATATCGGACACCATGTGTGTGATCTTCCTTACCGCGGAGATGGCGAGGCCGACGGCGTCGGTGAGGACGTCGGGGGTGTTAGATGAGGTTATCTTCTTCTATTATTAAATTTGCATATTAGATGTGAGCCATATTTGTGCCTTGCAGGAGAAAGATGTGATGAGATTATTGTTCAACACAAAATAATTTTGCAAACAATTACTATCTATTAGCTCTAAAGTAAATATGCTCAAGAAATACTTGTCTGAAAAAAATCTTGTCCCAGCTGTATGTAAATCCAGTATCAGTATGGCAGCTAGATCTACCACCTCAGCTAGAGATCGAAAGAAAGGCATGAGGAACCGCATCAGGGAGGGAAAGGAACCAAGTCTAGCACCGTACCAATTCAAAATGAGAGAGATGGAGAGGGAGGAAAAGGGAGACCTTCCATGTCGGCACGGCGTCCCGAGAACAAGAATCCTCCTCACAATGCATCGAGTTGACTTGGTGGTGCTTGCCGGCGTCGGAGCAGTGGGGAGCGCGGCGTCCTGGGCTCCATGGCCCTTGACGACAACGCGAATCTACTCCATCTGGCGCCGCTTGAGCCTGAGGTGCTCGCGGTTGTGGGATGTCATTGAGCTCCAGATCGAAGTTCCATCCCCACGTAGATGCACTGGATCTCGGGACGATCCGAGATGCCAGCTCCCTCCTGGTGGGGAGAGGAGGCGACGGGGGGACGTCGTGGTGGGGAGAGAGGCGGCGGGGCGAGGCCGGGGGTGGGGGGGAGGAGGAGGTGCCGGGCCACATCGAGGCGGAAGAGGAGTTGGGGTATGAGGGCGCGCTGGAGTGGAGGCGGTGTGCGGCGGCGCGCTGGAGTGGATGCGGCGTGCAACGACGTTCGATGAGGATAAGGCCGTAGGAGAGCAGACGGCGGGGGAAGTGAGAGTTGAGAGAGAGTGAGTGGCTGCTCTTTTTTGTGTCTGTTTTCTTAATAGCAAAATCTCTTTCTTTTTTAGTTTGTTTCTTGTAGCAAATTCTCTCTTTTTTAGAAGGAGCGGCTGTTTATAGTAGCAAATTCTCTCTTTTTTTGAAGGAGCGGCTGTTTATAGTAGCAAATTCTCTCTTTTTTAGAAGGAGCGGCTGTTTATACTAGCAAATAAGTATAGTCGTTCGTTGCTTTGTGTGTCCTAATTAAGCCATCCAGATTAGCCCCTTCAAAAGAACGAAGCGTTGGCGTGTCTTTGCGTTCTTCTTTTTTTGATCCATGATCGATATCCCCTTCAAAAAAATAGGCGTTGACCAATACAATTTTTTCTATCCATAGCCCTTTTGGTCATTTGGTTTATAACTTTGGACTGTCCAATTATGGTTTTTATCGACCGTGAGCAGTATGGCCGTGTGGTTCAGTCATCATAATTTCAAAAGTGTATATTGAACTATCAGTAAGACTTTTATTGATATGTGTTGTTGACATGAGAAATCAAGACTTGGAAGACGATGGAATAAATATATATCCCATGGATTGTGTGATTGTGGATAGACCATCATCATAGAATAAAGATAATGTTGCTTAGTTCTTATTATTTAAGTATTTTTATAAGTAATAATTATAATAAATTTATGCAATCGTGAATTTTATGTCAAGACATATGCATGGATCGTGTGTTATGCAAAGACCAGAAGTTATCCTCTTTTTTGGCTGCATGCATTGCTCGAGGCAGAGACCGGGAGTTATTCTCTTTTTTGGAAAAAATGATAAGACATGTATGGATCATGTGTTATGCACCCGCTCACATTATTGGGCAAGACACACATTTAGTTGGTTTGTTTAAAAACTGATTAAGAGAGAAATAAGATTCAACATACGGAGTTGATGTTTTCATTATAAAGTTATGTGTATATATCTTCTATTCACAAATGAGGGCCACTGATCACTAGCAATTTCAGGTAACTCCACTAATTAACTTCTATGTCAATATTAACCTGTAACTTAGCAACAAAAGGCACAACTGTGAGGACTCTATGTTATCCTTCCTGCTTATTATTTTGGTGATCACAGGGTATGTGGAACACACAACTTTGTATACTTCTTTCTCTGGGAAGTGAAGATTTATGTTTGTTAATGTCATGTGAGCTGCATGTTGTTTTTGTTAAGAGAATATTAGAACTGAACTTTGTTTGGATAAAAACGACAGGGGAGCTTATATTGTGCAGATACAAATTATTGTTGTAAAAATATTAAAAAAAGTGATCGTCAAGATCTAAGTAGTAACATAGAGTGTATTCATGCAGCAGTTTGCCTTGGTGCAGAAAATATGTGTAAAATGTAAGAGTTGTTTTGTCCAAACTTTAGCCACAGTACATTTTTCTAGACGTGCGTTGCACGTACACGCTTACTAGTCAAGCCAAACAGTCTTTTTGTAAACCGAGTGTTGTCTATAAACTTTGGTATATACCCCCACGACGCTTATTTTAGGTTGGAGGGAGTACTCTTTTTTTGGCGAATAAATTTTTAGTGATACAAAACGTAATAGAATCTCGGTGTATATCAAAAGATCTGCCCCCCTCACCCCATCCTCGTGTATGCGCCCACACCCACCCATCATAGTTTCATGAGCATTGAAGAACACGAAAAGGACTAGGTGACAACTAAATGGTGTAAATGAGCCTTTACTAGTAGTATGTTTTATGGTTCTTAAGTTTGTGACTAGGTTACTGTGACAACTAAGTATTGTAAATGAGCCTTTGATAGTACTCCCTTTGTTCTAAATATAAGCCATTTTAGAGATTTTAATGCAAACTACATACGAATGTATATAGACATATTTTAGAGTGTAGATTTACTCATTTTGTTTCGTACGTAGTCCATAGTGGAATCTCTAAAAGGTCCTATATTTAGAAACGGAGGGGGTATGTTTTAGGGATTTTATGTTTGTTGCCAGGTTACTAGTCCCACAAATTCCTAAAAACATGGCATCTTGGACATCTTGTGATAAATTTTTAGAAGCCTTAATAGATATATTTTTTAAATACCAAAATCATGGCATCTTGGACATTCTTTCTTCATTCTAAGGATATGAATCTATGCATAGTACTAAAGAACACATGCATATTAGAGCGGGAGTGCCACCAAATATAATTGTTGAGTTGGAAGAAAGACAAGTAATAAGGTTGCCCGTAATGGGAGTATCATAGGTAGTATCATGCATGCCAACTAAGCCATTTTGATGAGGTGGCACCGAATTAAATGAAGAAAGAGAGGTTTGAGTATCATATCATGATACCGTATCATATTAAATGATGTGCTACTTTGTGTCATGCATGGCAATAAATATAGTCCTCTATGATACCAACATATGATACTATGCATTACGGAGGTAGTATCATACACTAGTATCATGCATATGATACTAGTATATGATACTCCCCATTACAACCAGCCTAAGAAGAAAAAAGAGGCTACGTTCACCCCACAAATATAGGATCATGCAATTATTAATTATCAGGGTTTTACATGTGGCACAGATGAGTAGGTTACTTTTGTTGGCAACTAAACTGTCCCATAAGGCTGGTCGTAATGGTAGTATCATAGCTAGTACCATGCATGCCAACTAGGCAATTTTGATGAGGTGTCATAGCATTAAATAAAGAAAGAGAGTGTGTAGTATCATATCATGATACCGTATCATATTAAATGCTATACTACTTTGTGTCATGCATGGCAATAAATAAAGTACTACATGATACTAATATATGATACTATGCATTAGGGAGGTAGTATCATACACTAGTATCATATGCATGATACTAGTATATGATACTCCCCATTACAACCAGCCTAAGAGTTTTGGCTTGGCCTCATGTGTTTGCACATGGTTGGAAGATGAGAGACCAAAAAGCTTTGGGATGGCTCTTTGAGTCTTCAATGATCTAAGCAGGTGTGGTACATACTTTCATTTATATGATTTCCGTGTTTTAGATATATGGCTTGGAGTTGTAAGAGTTTTTCAATTGGAACTATGTCTTGGATTCCCCAATTTGTGCATTTTTTGGGGGTTGTATAGACGATATGCTTGTGTGTCGTCCAATAGATGAAGATGTGGGAGCGGAATGATGTTTTATCAAATTCCTGAGCAATGAAATTGGGGCTCTCTGAGCTCATTAATTCCAAAAAAACTATGGTACATAACACTAACAAATAATCCCAATGTATATTTTTCTTATTCTTCAGATTTGTGGATGACGCAAGATAAGACCATCGTATAACACATCCAAATAGGTTTTCTTAAAATAAGCCCCTTTGAGTAATAAAATATGTTTTCTTAAAATAAGCCCCTTATTTTAACTCTAATAACATGTAATTTAGATGTAACAATGTGTTATCTCTTAGTTCTATTTCTAGTAACTAGATATATCTAAATATGTGGTGAGAGATATCGTGCTACAATATCATCTCTTAAGTAAGAAAGGCAAACATTTTCTTTGGTTTTCTCACGCCACCACGACAATATTTTATATGTTGCAAAGTAAGATAAGGGCAACTCCAATGCAGATCACCGACCACATGATACTAAATGCGTCCGGTGACATCGGCCACCCGGCCCTACTCATCTAATGTCGGGCCGCTCGGTTATTTTTCCTATGCATAGAGTATTGAAAAATAATAAAAATAAATATCACAATTCTTTGATAATCGGAAGATGAAAATTTCAGTGCAACAATAACTCAAATATAAAATTTACAATTCAAACATAAACTTTTGGAATAAAATAGTCCAGGATTGAATTTAACTTATTCGGATACATGTTTTAGTTGTCCATATGAAATGCATAATCAGATCATTATGAAACTGCTCATGAGTTCCTCGACTGAGAAACTAATAACGCACTTGGAGAAAATCGTGAAACATCGTCGATTTATGCTCCAGAAGAAAAGGTTTGCATTCACCCATCTCTTGACATTCCTGACCTTGGTGAACTCCCTAGCCCTTGTCTTCCACAATCATGTTGCACATAACCGCATAAAGTGTCATCGCTTCCCACGGCATATCTGCATCTCATAGTTTAGTACGTCCGTGGACAACTACAAAACAGGTTTGGAGCACTCCAAATGACCTCTCCACATCATTTCTAGCTCCATGTGTTTTGGGCAAAGTGATATTTTTGTTACCCCTTAGCTCATGGATGATATTGACGAAGGTCACACATGAAGGTTAGATACCATCAAAAAGATAGTAGCCCACCCCATGTTGTATCATGACCATTCATGGTATAGTTGCACGCAAGGACTTTGCCCACACACAACCTTGCAAAGAAAAGAGACCGTCGCAGTCCGCTCATGCATTGTGAGACCTAAGCATGTCAAAGAAAAGAGTGCCAAATATATAGGTCTTTGTGATGCAACTGTTTCAAGAATGTTGGTGTCTTTTTTTGTTTTTTCAATGGCACTGATATTGCCCCCATTGAGCATATGGATAGTTATTCAATTCCCAGTACATGCAATCCAGTGTTCTGAGCATCCTCGGGAACCCACTTGATTATCCAAGTGCCATGAGCCTTGTTGTGTACTATATGACATTAGGTTCTTTCAAGAACCCCGGTCCAAACACTTTGACCACTACGGTAGCAAATCTTATCATGGCTTAGAGACATGTGCTTTTAGACATCTGGAGGTACTCATCCTACAAAATTGTGACTATGCCATAGACAAGCAGCCTCGTAACAGTCGTGCACTTGTGGTAACCAGATAACCCAATGTTTCTAACGAGATCCATCTTCAGTTGAAAGTAATCATTATAGGCCCCGACACCTTGGTAGATACATTTGAGGTAGTCGTCATACAACATCATATGTCCTAGTGTTGAACCCTTGAAGGCGAGAGCAAGCCCCGTCGCATGATATGTGTCTTTAAGAATCGCTCTCATCGTCATTGTTTGATCATCATCCGAAGAATCCATCAACTCAGTGTAGAAGTACTACTCGACCGAATTTAGCATGTTTGCTTCGAAGTAAACAACGAGAGCGTCAAATTTTGTTGGCTATGCCTTTGGCCAAACACTTGTCGAGTATGGTGTCCGTAATGGATTGGGGCTACTTGGGAGGCAACTGGATTGTGGGTGAAACGACAGCGTAGCCAAAGTTTGGTGTCCGTAATGGATTGGGGCTACTTGGGAGGCAGCTAGATTGTGGGTGAAACGACAACGTAGCCAAAGTTGGGTGATACGTCCATTTTGCATCATGCTTTTATATCATTATTTATTGCATCATGGGTTGTTATTACACATTATGGCTCAATACTTATGCCTTTTCTCTCTTATTTTACAAGGTTTACATGAAAAGGGAGAATGTCAACAGCTGAAATTCTGGACTTGATAAGGAGCAAATCTGAGAGATCTATTTTGCACAACTCCAAAAGTCCTGAAACTTCACGGAGAATTATTTTGGAAAATATAAACAATATTGGGCAAAGAAAGTACCAGAGGGGGGCCACATGCCATCCACAAGGGTGGGGGGGGGGCGCCCTACCCCCTGGGCGCCCCCCTTCCTTGTGGGCCACCTAACAGGCCCCAGATGCCCATCTTCTCCTATATGATGTGTTTTGACCTGGAAAAAATCATAAGGAGGCTTTCGGGACGAAGCCCCGCCGTCTCGAGGTGGAACCTGTGCGAAACCAATCCAGGGCTCCGGTGGAGCTGTTCTCTCGGGGACACTTCCATCCGGGAGGGGGAAATCAAAGTCATCGTCATCACCAACGATCCTCTCATCTAGAGGGGGTCAATCTCCATCAACATCTTCACCAGCACCATCTCCTCTCAAACCCTAGTTCATCTCTTGTATCCGATCTTTGTCTCAAAACCCCAGATTGGTACATGTGGGTTGCTAGTAGTGTTGATTACTCCTTGTAGTTGATGCTAGTTGGTTTATTCGGTGGAAGATCATATGTTCAGATCCTTAACGCTATTCAATACCCCTCTGATTATGAACATGGATATGCGTTGTGATTAGTTACGTTTGTTCCTCGGGACATGGGAGAAGTCTTGTTATAAGTAATCATGTGAATTTGGTATTCGTTCGATATTTTGATAAGTTGTATGGTGTCTTTACTCTAGTGATGTTATGTGAACATCGACTACATGACACCCCACCATGATTCTTTATTAAGAGACACGAAAGACCCTGATACGTCTCCAACGTATCTATAATTTTTGATTATTCCATGCTATTATTTATGAAGTCTTGCATGTTTAATGGGCTTTATCATTCACTTTTATATCATTTTTGGGACTAACCTACTAACCCAAAGGCCCGGTCCAGATTGTTGTTTTTTTGCCTATTTCAGGGTTTTGCAGAAAAAGAATATCAAACGGAGTCCAAACGGAAACCTTCGCGAGAGATATTTTTGGAGAAAATCATGCACACGGAGCTTGAGGACCAAGTCAGGGGACAGAGAGGTAGCCCTCGAGGGTGGGGGCGCGCCCCCTGCCTCGAGGCCCCCACAAGTGGCCCCCGGTGCCCTCCTTCTTCCTATATAAGTCCACGTACCCCAGAAACTCCGAAGACAGAGAGAAAACCCTAATTCCACCGTT
Organism: Secale cereale; assembly: GCA_902687465.1. NCBI lineage: Eukaryota > Viridiplantae > Streptophyta > Magnoliopsida > Poales > Poaceae > Secale > Secale cereale. The sequence goes on along the minus strand of LR738713.1, from coordinate 711,683,742 downwards.
GTAACTTCTGTTCCCGTGGAGATCCCATCTTGGTGCTTGTTCTGGAGCTCCACCGGAGGGGGATCCATCACAGAGGCCTTCATCATCATCATCATCGCCCTCACCATGAGTTGTGAGTAGTTTACCACAGACCTTCGGGTCCATAGCTAGTATCTGGATGGCTTCTTCTCTCTCTCCGGATCTCAATAAAAAGTTCTCCTCGGTCTTCGAGGAGATCTATTCGATGTGATCCCTTTTTGCGGTGTGTTTGTCGAGATCCAATGAATTGTGAGTTTATGATCAAGGTTATCTATGAAAGATATTTGGTTCTTCTCTGAAATTTTTATGTGTGCTCATAATATCCTTGCAAGTCTCTTCGAATTATTGGTTTGGTTTGGCCTACTAGATCTATAGTTCTTGCAATGGGAGAAGTGCTTGGCTTTGGGTTGAATCTTGCGGTGTCCTTTCCCAGTGACAGTAGGGGCAGCAAGGCACGTATTGTATTGTTGCCATCGAGGATAAAAAGATGGGGTTTTCATCATATTGCTTGAGTTTATCCCTCTACATCATGTCATCTTGCTTAAGGCGTTACTCTGTTCGTATGAACTCAATACACTAGATGCATGCTGGATAGCGGTCGATGTGTGGAGTAATAGTAGTAGATGCAGGCAGGAGTCGGTCTACTTGTCTCGGACGTGATGCCTATATACAATGATCATGCCTAGATAGTCTCATAATTATTCTCTTTTCTATCAATTGCTCAACACTAATTTGTTTACCCGCCGTAGAATATCGCTATCATGAGAGAAGCCACTAGAGAAAACTATGGCCCCCGGGTCTATTCTCAACATATCAATCTACATCTACTTTACTTTTACCGTTTTTATTTGTTGTTTTATTAAACAAAAAATACCAAAAATTTAATTTGTCATCTCTATCAGATCTCACTCTCGTAAGTGACCGTAAAGGGATTGACAACCCCTTATCGCGTTGGCTGTGAAGTTCTTATTTGTTTGTGCAGGTGCGAGGGACTAGTGCGTGGTCTCCTACTGGATTGATACCTTGGTTCTCAAAAACCTAGGGAAATACTTACGCTACTGTGATGCATCTCCCTTTCCTCTTCGAGGGAATACAACGCAAGCTCAAGAGGTAGCAAGAAGAATTTCTGGCGCCGTTGCCGGGGAGGCTTACGCAAAAGTCATATACCAAGTACCTATCACAAACCCTTATCCTTCGCATTACATTTTTGCCGCTCGTTTTCCTCTCCCCCACTTCACCCTTGCCGTTTTATTCGCCCTTCTTCCGCCGGGTGTTTATCGTTCGCTTGATTCTTGTTTGCTTGTGTGTGTTGGTTTGCTTGCTTGTCACTATGGCTCAGAACAATACCAAATTGTGTGACTTCTCCAATACCAACAACAATGACTTTATTAGCACTCCGATTGCTCCTATTACCGATGCTGAATCTTGTGAGATCAATGCTGCTTTGTTGAATCTTGTCATGAAAGATCAATTCTCCGGCCTTCCTAGTGAAGATGCCGCTACCCATCTAAACAACTTTGTTGATTTGTGTGATATGCAAAAGAAAAGGGATACGGATAATGATATTGTTAAATTGAAGTTATTTCCGTTTTCACTTAGAGATCGTGCTAAAACTTGGTTTTCCTCTTTGCCTAGAAATAGTATTGATTCGTGGAATAAGTGCAAAGATGCTTTTATCTCTAAGTATTTCCCTCCTGCTAAGATCATCTCTCTTAGAAACGATATTATGAATTTTAAGCAACTAGATCATGAGCATGTTGCACAAGCTTGGGAGAGAATGAAATTGATGATACGTAATTGCCCTACACATGGTTTGAATCTATGGATGATTATTCAGAACTTTTATGCTGGCTTGAATTTTGCTTCTAGAAATCTTTTAAATTCGGCCGCCGGAGGCACTTTCATGGAAACTACCATAGGAGAAGCTAGCAAACTCCTAGATAATATTATGGTTAATTATTCTCAGTGGCACATCGAAAGATCTACTAGTAAAAAAGTGCATGCTATCGAAGAAATTAGTGTTTTGAGTGGAAAGATGGATGAACTTATGAAATTATTTGCTGCTAAGAGTGCTTCTTCTGATCCTAATGATATGCCTTTGTCCACTTTGATTGAGAATAACAATGAATCTTTGGATGTGAATTTTGTTGGTAGGAATAATTTTGGTAACAATGCTTATAGAGGTAATTTTTATCCTAGGCCTTTTCCTAGTAATTCTTCTAATAATTTTGGTAATTCCTACAACAACTCTTATGGAAAGATGCCTTCTGAATTTGAAACTAGTGTTAAAGAATTTATGATCTCGCAAAAGAATTTCAATGCTATGCTTGAAGAGAAATTGCTTAAGGTTGATGAATTGGCTAGAAGTGTGGATAGAATTACTCTTGATGTTGATTCTTTGAAACTTAGATCTATCCCACCTAAGAATGATATCAATGAGTCTCTCAAAGCCATGAGAATTTCCATTGATGAATGCAAAGAAAGAACCGCTAGAATGCGTGCTAAAAGAGAAGATTATATTAAATCGTGTTCTTCTAGTTATCATGAAAATAAAGATGAAGATCTGAAAGTTATTGATGTGTCTCCTATTAGATCCTTGTTTTCTAGTATTAATCTTGATGAGAATAGGATTGGAGATGATTCTGCTTTAAGGTGTCCCAATGATTTGGAGTTTTTAGATCTTGATGCTAAAATTGCTAAAAGTGGGAGTGAAGAGATTAAAACTTTGCTTAGTGATGAACCCACTACTTGGGATTTCAAGGGATTCAATTATGATAATTTCTCTTTGATTGATTGTATTTCCTTGTTGCAATCCGTGCTAAATTCTCCGTATGCTTATAGTCAAAACAAAGCTTTCACTAAACACATAGTTGATGCTTTGATGCAATCTTATGAAGAAAAACTTGAGTTGGAAGTTTCTATACCTAGAAAGCTTTATGATGAGTGGGAACCTACTATAAAAATAAAGATAAAAGATCATGAATGCTATGCTTTGTGTGATTTAGGTGCTAGTGTCTCCACTATCCCAAAAACTTTGTGTGATTTGCTAGGGTTCCATGAACTTGATGATTGTTCTTTAAATTTGCATCTTGCGGATTCCACTATTAAGAAACCTATGGGAAGAATTAATTATGTTCTTATTGTTTCCAATAGGAATTATGTGCCCGTAGATTTCATCGTTCTTGATATAGATTGCAATCCTTCATGTCCTATTATTCTTGGTAGACCTTTCCTTAGAACGATTGGTGCAATTATTGATATGAAGTAAGGAAATATTATATTCCAATTTCTATTAAGGAAAGGCATGGAACACTTTCCTAGAAATAAAATCAAATTACCATATGAATCTATCATGAGAGCCACTTATGGATTACCTTCCAAGGATGGCAATACCTAGATCTATCTTGTATCGTGCCTAGATAGGGGCGTAAAACGATAGCGCTTGTTGGGAGACAACCCAATTTTATGTTTTTTGTTTTTGTTGCTGTTAGGGAATAAATATTGCATCTAGCCTCTGATTAGATGTGGTTTCATGTTTTGTTTAGTGTTTGTGCCAAGTAGAACCTTTGGGAAGACTTGTGTGAAGTTTATATGATCTTGCTGTGAAAAACAGAATTGTTAGCGCTTGCTAAAGTACTTGTGGTATTTTACTGGAGCATGCTTTTTAGTTGATTCTTTTTGCAGATGATTTGTAGACAAATTTCTCAAATTTACCAATTTAGTTTGAATTTTTTGGAGTTCCAGAAGTAGGCGAACCCTGCAGATTACTACAGACTGTTCTGTCTTTGACAGATTCTGTTTTTCGTGTGTTGTTTGCTTATTCCGATGCATCTATGAGTAGTATTGGAGGATATGAACCATAGAGAAGTTGGAGTACAGTAGGTTTAATACCAACATATACAAAGAATGAATTCATTGCTGTACCTTTGAGTAGTGGTTTGCTTTCTTATACTAACGAAGCTCACGAGAATTTTTCTCTAAGTTTTGTGTTGTGAAGTTTTCAAGTTTTGAGTATTGCTTTGATGGACTATGGAACAAGGAGTAGCAAAGGCCTAAGCTTGGGGATACCCATGGCACCCCAAGTAAATTCAAGATAATCAAAAGCCTAAGCTTGGGGATGCCCCGGGAAGGCATCCCCTCTTTCGTCTTCATCCATCGGTAACTATACTTGGAGCTATATTTTTATTCGCAACACATTATGTGTTTTGCTTGGAGCGTCTTGTATAATTTGAGTCTTTGCTTGTTAGTTTGCCACAATCATCCTTTATGGACACACCTATTTGAGAGAGTTAAATATGGCCTAGAAATTATTAGAACACTCTATGTGCTTCACTTATATCTTTTGAGTTGAATAGTTTTTGCTCTAGTGTTTCACTTATATCTTTTAGAGCACGGTGGTGGTAATATTTTGTAGAAATTGTTGAGCTCTCATGCTTCATTTATATCTATTTGAGAGTCTATTAAAATAGCATGGTAATGTGTTTAGGCTAAAAGAACTAGTCTTCACATGATAGACATCCAATGTCAATGTAGTAAAAAAATTCACACCAAATGCATTGAATAGAATGAGATGTTGGATGCTTGATAATTGTTTTGAGATATGAGGATAGTGATATTAGAGTCATGCTAGTGGAGTTATTATGAAATTGAGAAATACTTGTGTTAAGGTTAGTGATTCCCGTATCATGCACGTATGGTGAACCGCTATGTGACGAAGTTAGAGCATGAGGTATTTGTAGAGTGCCAACCTTTGTGTGGAGGTCGGGGGCGCGCGATGGTTAACTCCTAACAACCTACACCCCTAGGAGCATAAGTTGATTGCTTTGTTTTGATGACTCGTAGATTTTTGCAATAAGTATATGAGTTCTTTTGACTAATGTTGAGTCCATGGATTATACGCACTCTCACCCTTCCACCATTGCTAGCCTCTCTTATACCGCGCAACTTTCGCCGGTGCCATAAACCCACTATATATCCTTCCTCAAAACAGCCACCATATTGTTCCTCAAAACAGCCACCATACCTACCTATCATGGCATTTCCATAGCCATTCCGAGATATATTTCCATGCAACTTTCCACCATTCCGTTTATATGACACGCATCATATTGTCATATTGCCATGCATGATCATGTAATTGACGTCGTAGTTGTGGCAAAGCCACCATGCATAATTTCTCATATATGTCACTCTTGATTCATTGCATATCCCGGTACACCGCCGGAGGCATTCATGTAGAGTCATACAAGTTGTAATATCGAGTTGTAATAAAAAGTGTGATGATCGTCATTATTAGATCATTGTCCCATGTGAGGAAAGGCCAATAAAAAAAAGATGGCACAAAAAAATAGAGAGGGGCTAATAAAAAAAGAGAAAGCCCCTCCAAAAAAAGGAGAGAAAAGAGAGAAGGGACAATTGCTACTATCTTTTTCCACACTTGTGCTCCAAAGTAGCACCATGTTCTTCATTGTAGAGAGTCTCATGCTTAGTCACTTTCATATACTAGTGGGAATTTTCATTATAGAACTTCGCTTGTATATTACAACAATGGGCTTCTGATGGCTTCTCGCCCCTCGTTGGTTACCCCAAGTGGAAGGTTGAGATGTAGCGTAGCGGCAAATTTCCCTTGGCAAAGATACCAAGGATCGAATCCCGTGAGACTCCGAGGGTCGACAAGTAGGTGTCAACGGCGCCAGAAACTTAGCGGTTGACAGGACCTGCACACAGATACAGATAACTTTGCTCCCAACGAGTACAGAGAGGTTGTCAATCCCTCCGGCCTTGTTGTTTACAAAGGATCAAACACAAGAGGTAATAATGATAGCTATGACTGCAACTAGGAAATAGAACAGGAAGTAAATATAGAGTGTGATCAGTGGTGGTAATATGGACCGGGGTCCCATGATGTTCACTAGTGATGTCTCTCTCCCAAAAGACGATAAAACAGCTAAGCGAGGTAAACGAATTACAGCTGGGCAATTGACAGGATTGTGTGCGCAAACCAATGCTAACTATGCTGCAAAGAAAGGTAGAGGCCCAAAAGCATGGGCGGTACGCCAATGCAAGTAGACCGAAATCCATCTGCATCTACTACTAATCATCCACCTTGACATATCTATCCAGAACATCTCGCTGGTATTAAGTTGCGAATCCCACCCAAAGTGTAAACTCAAAGCAACAGACAACTGCATTAAAAGAACTTTGCGTAAAGTAAACAATCCTTGCACCCGCAAGTACAAGCACCGTTGTTTTCCCCCTTGTGGCAACATCACATCCCCTAGACTCATGTTTCTGTCACTCAAGCTAGTCATCAGGGGGCATGAACCCACAATCAAGCATAACGCTCCCTCTTGGAGTTACTACCTACTACTCGGCCAAAGCAATAAACAGCAACGGAGAACATGCATGAATTACTCAAGAACAAATATATAAAAGAGGTGAATCAAATATATTACTCAAACACAATCTGAACATAATCTCATAATCCATCAGATCCCAGCAAACTCAGCAGAGCAACAGCATAAAGATTACATATGTGCCTCGATCATGTAGGGCAGCTCACAAGGTCTAAACCATGAAGAACAAAGAGGGGAGGAGAACATCACATAGCTACTGGTCATGGACCCACGGTCCAAGGGGGACTACTCACAACTCATCCGGGAAGCGTCCATGGTGGTGGAGAAGCTCCCGGTGGTGGTTCTCCCCTCCGGCAGGGTGCCGGGAAGAGTTCTCCTGATGCTCCCGATCTTGGAAGCGCTGCGGCGGCGGAACAGAGGCGAGATCGCGAAAAAGGGTTCCGTCCTCGAGGGTTTCGGGACGCGAGGAATATATATGCGAAGGGGGGTCACCAGAGGCGGAGAGGGGGCCCCAGGCACCCCCCTGGCGCGGCCAGGGGTGGGGCCGCGCTGGGTGGCCGCCTGGGCCACCCCTGGCTACCCTCTGGCCCCGCTTTGGTTTTTCTCGAAGCTTCCTGTACGCTGATTTTTCCTGTATTTTTTCCAGAATTTTTGGAGCACTTTTAATATGGGGGAAACCTGAAATAGAAAAACAGCAGAAAACAGGAACTGGCACTGTGGTGCACTGAGTTAATAGGTTAGTCCAAATATGATCAAAAGTGTATGGAAGTGCATAAATATCATAGCAATATCACACAAAAGAAGCATGGAGCAAGCAGAAATTATAGATACGTTTTGACGTATCAACATCCCCAAGCTTAATTCCTGCTCGTCCTCGAGTAGGTAAATGATAACAAGCATAATTTCTGTGGTGACATGCTACCAACCATATAAGAACTTTTTAAGTAAAGCAATCAAGGCATGTAATTCAATTCAAGTCATAACAAGCAAGAGTCTATATTAGCATTGTAACAAGTAACATAAGAACATAAAGGTGCAAGAGCTCTCGCTGTCCGTGACTCGAATGTCTCCAAATGGTGTTTGCGTGCAAGAAAGGGGATAGGGATATACGAGAGAGTAAAACATAGTTTTTTGTATTGTTGAGAACTAAATCTACTAAAGTTTCACACTTGGTCTTCTTTGGAATCTTATCTTGACTCATCCCCAGACCACTAGCCAGGTACAAGTCAAAATGATCCACTCCCTTTCGATATTTTGAGCACTCATGCAATGGATGAGCGTAAGCAAGAAAATTGACACTTAGGATGGCAAAGAGAGAAAAATGATGAAGGGGGAAGACAAAAAAGGTGTGAAAGGCTCACATCAATGAGGACAATCATAGGCGAGAGAAAGCCAAATGATAGATATGATGTGAGGAGTAGGGATTGCCATGCAACGGATGCACATATGAGCTAAGGTAAGCTCTCCAATGGAACTAGTGGGGGTGCATCCAACTTGCTTGCTCAAGAAGACCTAGAGCCCTTTTGAGGAGGCTCATCATTGGAATATACAAGCCAAGTTCTATAGTGTGAAGGTCCCCACATAGCTATATGCATGAATGATAATCTCTATGGAGTACAAGGTATAAGATGGAGTACGAGTGTGGATCTCTCAAAAAGAGTAGTAGTGTGCCCGTTCTCTCTTTTTATTTCTTTTTCTCTTTTTTCTATTTTTTTTATTTTTTTTGTGGCCTCAATGGCTCTTTCTATTTAACTCTCATTTGTCCTCTTTGGGATCTTTTGATTTTGTCCTCTTTGGGATCTTTTCCTCACTTTAGGGGCAACACTCTATATAGTACAAGTATAGAAGATCTTTCACACTTTACAAAAGTACTCAACATAAAGAAAATGAAACTATCATGATGTATGCAAATGTATGCCTCTGCCGGTGTAGCAGGATATGCAATGATACTAGCGCGTCACGTAGCAATGATTAGGGCAAGGCCCAACTAGCATGCGGCTCATCGATCATGCAAAAAGCATGTATGGCATGAAGATCAAGTCATGAGAAGATGGATGTTGCATGGCAATGTATCTCGGAAAGGCTATGGAAATGCCTTAATAGGTAGGTATGGTGGCTGTTTTGAGGAAGGATATAATGAGGCTTATGATGACAGAGCGTATCGTGCCAAGGATTTGGATGCCCCGACGAAGTATGCGCCAACTCTCGAGGTGAGAAAGGGCAATGCACGGTACCGAAGAGGCTAGAAAAATATGGCTAGGTGGAAGTGTCAACTTTCGAATACTCACATTAGTCCGAAGAACTCATGCACTTATTATCGGTAACTCTCAATCTAATTAGGAGGTTCACAAAGAGACAAGTACCCCGAGGAGGTGTGTATGGGGGTTTGGTTATCCTTGCGCATCCTCGACTCATGGTACGTGAGTGTACTCTAATATTCGATCCCTCCAAAGATTAGTGATCCATTTAGTAGCTAAAGTTCTCAACTATTTTGTAGGTTTTCGAAAATAAACACGGATTGCCCAAAATACGACATCTATCACTAATAGGCTAAAGCTCTTGACACCAAAAGTTCAGACATTACTCATGGCAATACCTCAAAACTATTGCAAGTTACTACTAAAATTAAATAGCAACCTCAATTACCTACTTTAAGTTAAGACACACAACTCAGTGCAACAGGCAAACTCTCTTAACAAGATAGACATGAAAACTCAAGAGAGTTCAGCAACAAACTAAACAAAAGCTCTTTAAAAAGAAAAGCATGAAAACTAAGAGCTAAACATAACAGCAGCTATGGAAAGACAAAGAACACACACAGCAAAGATAAGCATGAAAATCCTATGTTGTGTTCTAGGTTGAAGTGGAGCGTGTTTCTCTCCCACACAAAGAAAGCTGGGTTCTAACTTGTTATGAACAGCAAGCAAAGCTAAAGAAAACTAAAAAGGAAACTAAGAGCAAGACGCTCCAAGCATAGCACATAACGCATGAAGTGATTAAAATATAGTGGAACGAAAGACGAACTGATAATTGTTGATGGAGAAGGGGATGCACGGGGGCATCCCCAAGCTTAGACGCTTGAGTCTTCTTGAATATTTCTTGGGGGTGCACGGGGGCATCCCCAAGCTTGAGCATTTGACCCTCCTGAATCTTCTTTTATCATCTTCCCTCGCACACTTGAAAACTCCCTTCATACATAACTCATCATAATCTGATTAGCGAGGTTAGTACCCATAATAAAATAATTTTTCTCTACTGGAAATAAGGATAATCTTAAAGAGCTACTGTTTCTCAAGATTGCCAAAAGGTTTTTACAAAGAAAAAGCAAGCTCAAGGTTTGCAAAACGTAGAAAAGGCAAAACAGGACAGAATCTGTGAAAAACAGACCAGCAGGTAGAAAATAATTTTTTCGGGGCACTTCTGCAACTCAAATCAAAAAACTCAGAACATACGCTCGAAAGCCAATTGTATAGAGCACGCTGTCAAAAAAATTCAGACCAAAAAGATGATCTGGTGATTTTATACGAATTTTTCTGTCCAAGGACAGAATCTTTTTTCTGGACAGCACGTCACAACTTTTGTACTTTCTTACAATCAGAGGCTAAACTTGGCACAAAGCTGAAAAGAAAAGATACAATGATGATGCTACTGTAGTAACAACATCAAGACACAACAAAAGCAAAATAAAACCTTATTCGTTCTGGGCTGTGTCGGTGTACTAAAGTAGGGGTACCTTAGTATCCCGACTTGTGCGCGGGCAGTAGCAGCACCCCGTGGTCGGGCTCACCACGTGCCCGCCAAAGCCCGCTCTAGTTCCCTTGAAGCCATTCAAGGACAAAGTATACAAGTCAGAAGAACAAGGCCCCGGCAAGAGGAGCTTTCCGGGAAGGCTGCTCCAAGCACAAGACCACTCTATTTTCACAAGACCCTGGCAAGAGGAGCTTGCCAGGAAGACCAGGAAACAGCATCTCAGAAGACATATCGTGGCGCATCACGCGCCCCAGCAAGACCCGGAGAGCGACAAGCTTCCGGGCCTGGCAAGATAGCAACCCTGGGAAGGTGCTTGCCGGGGGAGGCTTACACTGTGTGCCTATGCTCCAGCTCATCTGGCCACGCGTCGCCCTGGGGCCCTTCCGGGGGCACGTGGCAGATGGCTGTGTAGCCTGGGGTACACGGTGGCGAGCCGCGGTGACGAGGCCATCGTCGTGGCGAACGGAGACGCCCGCGCGGACGCTTTTGGGGTGACGGCGACGGGCATTCAATGCCTTTGTCCCCCACCGTCTGGGTTAGGTATAGATCACTGTATGTGCACTGTACATACACTGTTCATGCATTGTTCCATCTACCATCTATTTTATACTTTTACCCTCATCTACGTTGACACCTGTCGGTGACCCCTTTGAGCTATAAAAGGAGGCCCATGCACAACGTAGAAGGGGTTGGATCCCAGAATCTTAATCACTCCCACGCTCGGTGTAGCTAGTACTGTAGATCTTCAAGCTCCCAAGCTCGAGAACTCAATACAACCAAAGGCAGGAGTAGGGTTTTACGCGTCCGCGCGGCCCGAACCTGGGTAAACTGCCCGTGTGTGCTCCTCGATCCGCTCTTTGTGCTCCCTCCGCTCCCTCACCGTACCGACAAGGGGCTCCGGTCCCATAGGTGTTCGTGGGCGATTAGTTTCCCCGACATCTTTGGCGCGCCAGGTAGGGGGCGTCGAGGTTGTGCGAACCTGATCCGGCGCTCACGCGGGCGCAATCTTCAGTAACTTTTCCAGCTTCATCAACCTCATCGACTACACCAACATGCCACCGAAGAAGAAAGCTTCGGAGGTAGGAGGCCCGTCTGCGTCGATCCCACCACCACCAGAACCAACGGTTGGTGGGGTAGACACTGGCGGAAGGGTGGACGCCGGCGAGGACACTCACGGCGCCGCCAAGTCCAAGGACAAGACGGACGACCGGGCGAACTCCAAAGCCTCGGCGTCCATGCACGCACCCCGTCCCTCTCAGGAGGTGCCGGGCCAGCAGCGGCGTGGTACCCACGGTACCATCCGCCTGCTGGGACAAGGCCAAGCCGGCGGGTCGCGGGACGCTCAAGGCCAGCGTGCTGGCACGAGCAAGGCGCGGTCGCCGGGACGAGAACCTGCTCCTTCTAACGCTGTTAGAAGTCCGAGCATGTCTCGCTCCTCGCACCGCTCGCCACCGCTTCCCTCCTCTCCAGCAGAAGCTCTCGCTAGAGCTCAGCTGCTCCTCGACTTCCCTCCAGCATCAGACAAGGCCGAAGACTGGAGGGCTACAATCCAGAGCCTCATCGCCTTCGCCAACAACGACACGCCGCAGCAGCCAGCAACGTCACGGCCGCGGCAAGACAGCCAAGCGAAGGCCGATGGGGACAAGACCGCCGGGGGTGCGACCACCGTGCACTCCCCGCCGCGGAAGCAGAAATCGCCGCCCCGCTGGATCAACGTCGACGACGACTCCACAGCGTCGTCGGATCCGCGGGCTCGCCGCGATCAGCGCCAAGTCCTCGACGACAGGCGACAAGAGGACGCTCGGACTCGTATCGAGCGTCGAAGAGAAGCCCGAAGACAGTCCGATCAGCGCGCTGGGGCTGCTGTCAACATGCACGCGCCCGGAGAACCAGGCGACTTGCCGTACGCGGCAGGTTGCCCTGCGTTCACCCGAGAGCTGCGGCAAGTCCAGTGGCCCAGCATGAAGAACTTTAAGCCCGACGTACCCGAGAAGTACGACGGCAAGACCCATCCCTCGGAGTTCCTCAGCATCTACACCATTGCGGTGCAAGCTGCCGGGGGACGCGACGAGAAGATCTTAGTGAACTACTTTCCGCTCGTGCTTAAGCCAAACGTCAGATCTTGGCTTATGCACTTGCCGGAGAACTCCATCTCTTCTTGGGCAGATCTGTGCCACCAGTTTGACGGCGCCTTCACGGGCGGCCACAAGCCCCACGGCCAGGAAAGCGATCTACACATCCTTGCCCAGAAGGAGGGAGAGTCCCTGCGGAAGTACATCCAAAGATTCAGCCGAGTTCAGCACAACATCCCGGATATCCACCCTGCCGCGGTTATCAGCGTGTTCCACCAGAACGTGCGTAACCGCCGGATGAGGGAGGAGATGGCGAAGACCAAGATCCAGGACGTCAGCGAGCTTTATGCTCTAGCTGACAAGTGTGCCCGTGCTGAAGAGGGGAGGAGACTCCCCGGAGAGGATACTGGAGCAGGAGGAACGGACAGCGAGGATGCCACCCCGACAAGGAAAAACCGGCGGCGGAACAACAAGAAGAAGAAGAACAAGGAGGTACTGGTTGTCGAGCAGTCCGGCAAGGAGGCTGCCGCCAAGAAGATACGGGCTGGTGGCTCCGGCAAGGAGTCCACCCCTGTAGCGGCAGCCGACAAGCAGGACGGCTCCGACAAGCAGTACTGTAAGATCCACCGCACCAAGGGCCACGATCTCCAGAACTGCAAGAGAGTAGAATACCTCGTAGAACAGCAGAAGGCTGAATACGAGCGTTGCGACAAGGAGAAGGCCCAAGGAGGCGGGGGAGAGCCCAGCAAGAAGCGGCCATTCAATGGCCGGGGAGGACGCCGCGGCAAGGCTAAGCAGCGGCAAGGAGACAGACCTCCCCGGGGCCGCGACAAGGACGAAGACGAAGACGATGACGAGGACATGGATGAAGGAGACAACAGCGAGCAGGAGTTTCAGAAGGCCACAGAAGTTCTGTGTGTCGACGGAGGTGCCTCTCTGCACACTTCCCACCGCCAACTCAAGCAATGGGTGCGGGAAGTGAACGCAGCTGAGCCACCCGTCGAGTCACGCAGGCTGCTGAAGTGGTCCAGCACGCCCATCATCTTCGACCTTGAGGACCACCCTGACCGCACAACTGCGGTCGGGTGCTTGCCGATGTTGGTTTCGCCGACTATCCGCAACCTCAAGGTCACCAAGATGTTGGTTGACGGCGGGGCCGGCCTCAACTTGATCTCCTCCGCTGTGATCAAGAAACTGCAGATCCCCGACAGCGAGCTCGAGGAAACTGGGACTTTTCAAGGAATCAACCCGGGAAGGAGCAAGCCGAAGGGGAAGATCACGCTGCCGGTGACCTTTGGCGGAGAGCTTAACTTCAGGACGGAGAGGATCACGTTCGACGTTGCCGATATCCCATTACCATACAATGGGATACTTGGCCGTCCTGCGCTCGCCAAGTTCATGGCAGCCTCGCACCATGCATACAACGTGCTCAAGATGCCAGGGCCAATAAGCGTCATCTCTGTCCCCGGCGACAAGAAGGATGCGCTTATCTGCGCCGACAAGATATACCGGGACGCAGCAGCCGCGGCAGACAGCAAGACACTTGCCGCTGAAGCTCCCGGGGGGAAGACCAAGACCAAGTCCGGCAAGAGCTCTGGAGCCCACTCCGGCAAACGCACCTCTTCGGAGTGCTGCGCTGCCGTCGAGGACGCACCATCGAGCTCCACCGGCAAGTGCAAGAAAGGAATGGCTGCTCCACCTGCAACCAAGAAGGTGTCCGCCAAGGAGGAAGGCACTGGTGGTACCTTCACCATCAGTGCTACGCTCGACCACAAATAGGAAAGCGCGCTCGTTGCCTTCCTGCGGGCGAATGTCGACGTGTTCGCATGGCAACCGTCTGACATCCCCGGCGTTCCCAGGAAGGTAATTGAGCACAAGCTTGCTGTTTGTCCTCACGCGCGGCCCGTCAAGCAGAAGGTCAGGAAGCAAGCGGTGGAGCGCCAAGAGTTCATAGCTGAAGAGATCAAGAAGTTGGAAGCAGCAGGCCTTGTTAGAGGTGTACTTCATCCCACGTGGCTGGCCAATCCAGTTGTCGTGCGCAAAGCCAATGGGAAATGGAGACTTTGTATAGACTTCACTGATGTGAATAAAGCTTGTCCCAAGGATCCATTCCCCTTGCCGCGCATTGACCAGATCGTTGACTCCACGGCTGGATGTGAGCTGCTTTCATTTCTCGATGCATACTCCGGATACCACCAGATATTCATGGCTGAGGAAGACGAAGAGAAGACCGCGTTCATTACTCCATGTGGCACTTACTGTTTCATACGTATGCCCTTTGGACTGAAGAATGCGGGGTCAACATTTGCAAGGGTGGTCCACACTGCTTTTGAGCCACAGATACACAGGAATGTAGAAGCCTACATGGATGACATAGTGGTCAAAAGCAAGGACAAGGATACCCTGATTCAAGACCTAGAAGAAACCTTTGAGAACCTGCGCAAGATACAACTCAAGCTAAACCCCGAGAAGTGCGTCTTCGGAGTCCCCTCCGGCAAGCTTCTCGGGTTCTTTGTGTCCCAGAGGGGGATTGAAGCCAATCCCGACAAGATCAAGGCCATCGAGCAGATCGAAGCTCCAAAGCGCGTCAAGGATGTACGGAGGCTTGCTGGTTGTGTGGCTGCCCTCAGCAGGTTCATTTCAAAGTCTGCAAAACGCGCCCTGCCTTTCTTCAAAATCTTGAAAAAGGCAGGTCCAATGAAATGGACTCCGGAAGCGGAGGCAACGCTGCATGACTTGAAAGGATACCTGTCCTCTACTCCAATACTTGTCGCACCTAAGCCACAAGAGAAGTTGCTGCTATACTTAGCAGCAACCAATCAAGTGGTTAGTGCTGCGTTGGTAGCGGAGAGGGAGGCGGATGAGGAACCCACAGGCCCGGCAAGCGCATCCAGCGACAAGCAGGGGGCTTCCCCGACAAGCTCTGGCCCCGACAAGGACAAGTCTGCGCAGGAACAAGGAGAAGTGCGAAAGAAGATGGTGCAGCGCCCAGTTTATTTTGTAAGTTCCCTCTTGCAGGTAGCTAGATCAAGATACTCTGGGGTGCAGAAACTGCTTTCCGGCCTCCTCATGGCCTCGAGAAAGTTGCGCCACTACTTCCAAGCACACGAGATAACGGTGGTCACTCGCTTTCCGTTGAAGAGGATATTGCAAAATCCGGAAGCAACAGGCAGGATCGTCGAGTGGGCACTAGAGCTGTCAAGCTTTGGTCTCAAGTTTGAGAGTACTTCAACTATACAGAGCAGAGCTTTGGCAGAGTTCATAGCAGAATGGACACCAACACCAGACGAAGAAGTTCCAGAAACAAGCCTCCTCGTCCAAGAAGCAAGCAAAGAATGGATAATGTACTTCGATGGTGCCTTCTCGCTGCAAGGCGCCGGTGCTGGCATGCTGCTTGTCGCGCCCACTGGAGAACACCTCAAGTATGTTGTCCAAATGCACTTTCCCAAGGAGCAAGCGATAAACAATACTGCTGAGTATGAATGTTTGCTTGCCGGCCTCAGAATTGCGGCCGAACTTGGGATCAAGAAGCTGATTGTCCGGGGAGATTCACAGTTGGTGGTCCGACAAGTGAACAAGAGCTACCAGAGTCCTTTGATGGAAGCTTATGTCGATGAAGTAAGGAAGCTTGAAGAACACTTTGAAGGCCTGCAGATGGAGCATGTCCCAAGAGCTCAGAATGATATCGCTGATGGTCTCTCAAAGTGTGCTGCAATGAAGTTACCAGTGGAACCAGGGGTCTTCGTGCTCAAGCTAACTCAACCATCCGTTACACCATCAGTTGGGCAAAGCAAGAAGAGGAAGTTGGTCTTCGGCGACTACTTGCCGGCGGATCTTCCTGAAGCCGCCGCCAAGGTCCCCAAGATCAACAACCAAGATGCTGAGGAACAGTCTGCTCCTGCGGACCCAAGGGTCTGTACAGTTGAAGCAGGCGTTCCCGACAAGTCTTGCCCCGGCAGGCTTGCCGGGGAACACTCAGCTCCGGCAGAACCGCAGGTTCTTGTCGTAGAAGCTGAGGTTCCCACAGCAGCCCTGATGCCTTTAGTCCTTGTTGTTGAGCCTCAGGCTCCAGCATGGGCACAGCAAATCGTCCGTTTTCTTCAAACTGGAGAACTTCCCGACGAGCCAGAAGAGATAGAAAGAAAAACCAGGCAGTCAAGTATGTACCAGTTCGTTGGCGATGAACTGTACAGAAGAAGACTGAATGGTGTCAGATTGAAGTGCATTTCCCGGGAAGATGGACAGAAGCTGTTGGCAGAAATACACGGAGGCATATGTGGTCACCACATTGGCGCAAGAGCACTTGCCGGGAAGGCATTCCGGTAAGGTTTCTTTTGGCCAGAAGCCCTCCAAGATGCAACTGCACAAGTAACCAAGTGTGAAGCGTGCCAGTTCCATGCCAAGCAAATACATCAGCCAGCTCAAGCTCTCCAGACAATCCCTTTGTCCTGGCCCTTCTCGGTCTGGGGGCTCGACATTCTCGGCCCCTTTCCCCGCGCTGTCGGGGGCTTTGAGTACTTGTACGTTGCTATCGACATGTTCACGAAGTGGCCGGAGGTGGAACCAGTGAGAAAGGTGACCGCACAGTCAGCAGTGAAGTTCTTCAGGTCAATTGTTTGCCGTTTCGGAATCCCTAACAGGATCTTCACCGACAACGGCACACAGTTCACAAGTCGCACCTTCATGCAGTACGTCCAAGACCTTGGCGCCAAGGTCTGCTTCGCTTCTGTTGCTCACCCGAGGAGCAACGGTCAAGCGGAGAGGGCCAATGCTGAAGTGCTGCGCGGGCTCAAGACAAGAACGTTCGACAGGCTGCACAAATGCGGAAGAAACTGGATTGAGGAGTCGCCGGCGGCTCTTTGGTCAATCAGGACGACACCAAATCGAGCCACCGGATAGACACCCTTTGCTCTTGTCTATGGAGCAGAGGCAGTTCTCCCCATGGAACTCGTATAAGGGTCTCCTCGAGTGCTCGCTTACGATGAGCTCGAGCAAGAGCAGCTGCGGCAAGATGATGCACTGCTCCTCGAGGAGGACCGTCTCCAGGCTGCTGTACGAGCTGCTCGATACCAGCAAGCTTTGTGTCGCTATCATAGCCGCAAAGTCAAGGCCAGGAGTCTCGAGGAAGGCGACCTTGTTCTTCGGCGCGTTCAGTCCGCCAAGAATTCCACCAAGTTGACGCCGAAGTGGGAAGGCCCTTATCGGGTGAGACAAGTCACAAGGCCTGGCGCTGTCCGCCTTGAGACCGAAGAAGGCCTACCGGTGAGCAACTCCTGGAACATAGAGCATCTTCGCAAGTTTCACCCATAAGGCGCGGTTGCCGCGATCCGCTCCGGCAACCACCTTTTGTACAAGTCTTGCCGCTGTTGCATATAAACATTTGTACAAAGCCGGGCGCAGACCCCGTGCATCAGTAAAACTTTTGTGCTTCGCACGGGTTGTCGTTTCATGCATTCTTGTTTTCATTGCATGCATTATCTGACACTTTGTGCAGCACACGGTCCCGGTAAGCAATAACAAGCCGCAAGGCTCCATATCTATGTTTCCTCCTTTCTTCCTTTTCCTCTCAAGCAGAAGAAGTGTTCCTCGCACACAAGTTTGTCGGGGGGAAGGAGACAGTGGTATGGACCAAGTGCTGTTCAAGAAAGGAAAGCCTTGCCGGGAAGCAAACAATCCATGAAAGCTAAGTTGCCAAAAGTTTGAGCATTCAAATTTTTAAAATTCTTAGTTATCTTCCTTGAACGACCACACTTTGTATGGAAAACCTGTGCGCGGAGGAACCTACTCGTGGCTAGCCGCGCCCTTACTTTGTTTCGAGCATGCTCAACGGCTTAAGTGAGCTGCGACAAGTGTCGCGCCCTTACTTCGTTTTCGAGTTCGCTCAACAATCTAAGTGTGCTGCAACTAGCTGCGGCAAGGTTTCTTGCCGGCAAGGGCATTGCTAGCAGGCTGCTAAGAGTCCCGCACTCAGCGCTCGCGGCAAGGGTTCCTTTGCGGGCAAGTTCCCTAAAAGCGTAGGGTGGAAAGCATACAAAGTGAAGGGACTAAACAAGGGAGATAACACTCCATTGATTATCCAAAATAAAGTTATATTACAAGATAGCTTGCCGCTTTTCTAACCAACTACTACCCATGACTTAATCGACAGCGGCAAGGGAAGCAGAAAGAAGGGAGCCTAGTCTTTTCGGTCTCCGTCGACCCTCTTGATCTTGCCCGCCTTGGCTACGATATGGGAAACTTGTGCCTTCAACGCCTCCTGGTCAGTTTCGGGCGGCAGGGTCCGGAGGACGTTGACGAGGTTGATCCCGGGGTTGCGGTAGACGATCTTCGACAACACCCGCTCCATAGTACCCATGCAAAGCCGGCGCGCCTCGTCAGCCAGCTGCGTAGGGATCTTCTCCTGTAGCTGCGCGAGAGCCGGCGCCACCCCTCTGAAGAACAGGCTCAGCTTGGCGCTGTGGGGGAGGCTCTCGTTGGGGGAGTACACGAGGTGCTCCGCCCTCAGCGCCACCATCTCCTTGTCGATGTTGGCGGCGGAGGCGACGAGCTCCTCGGTCCACTGCTCCACTGTCCGCTGGAAGTTGTTCTGCGACAAGGCGGCACTGTCCAGCAAGGCCCTCTCGGTGCGGAGATCGTCCTTCAGCTTCGTCTCGCGGTCCCGGGCGGCGTCAAGCGTGTCGGTGAGGGTGGAAACCTGCAGCTCCAAATCGGCGATGGAGTCCTTGGCATCGTTGAGCTCCTTGCCCTTCTCGGAGAGGCGGACTTGCAGCTCCGAATTGGTGTGGGCGTCCTTCTCCCGCGCCACGTTGAGAGCGGCGACCCTCTCCTCGCTCGTCTTCAAGCTCGACTCCAGCTGCGCCACCCTTGCCTCCAGGTCCCTCTTGGCGGTCTCTGCGGCAGCAGTGGCGTCCCTCGCCTCCTGCAGAGCCCCGCCAATGGACTGTTCGCGCGCGGTAAGGTCGTCCTCGTGGCTATCGAGGTCGACCTTCCGCTGGTTCAGCACTCCTTCCCGCCGAGACAAATCCTCGGCGGCCAGTCGCTGCTGCTCCTCCACCTCGGCCTTCTCGAGGAGGAACGCCTGGTGTGCTCCGGCAAGCTCTTCACGCTCCTCCGCCAAGTTCCGGAGGGCCGCCTGGTTGGCGGCACGGAGCTCCGCGGCGCGCTTCTCCAGATCAGCACCAGCCTTGGCAGCCAGAGCCTCTCGGGACTCCAACTTGGCTTGCCTGGCCCGGTACAAGCCCAGGAGTCGACGTAGGAGTTGCTCCTCTTCGGCCTCGTTGCTGCTGCCGGGCGCGTCAACAACCCTTAGCCCGGCGGAGGCGAGAACTTCTCCGTCGAAGGTCTCCCCCTCCGCAGGTGCCCTTGATGATGACGCCCACGGGACTTGGATAAAGACCCCGTTGGCGCCTCCAGATAGACACCCGACCCAGCCGCGGGGGCGGAGGGGTCGGCGGCCGGTGCAGCGTCCGGCGCTCCTGCGGCCTCAGGGCCAGCAGTGCGGTCGCCGGTCCCTTCCCCAGCTGCGGCGTCAGCGGTCGGGGCGGTCTCCTCGGCGGCTGGCTCGTCAGCACCAGCCATTTCCTCAGTGGTAGTGGCATCGCCAGCATTGCCGCGCACGTCCTCCTCGGCGATGGTCTCCGTCTCCATCGACTCCGGGGCGGGCGGATCTGACAGAATAAAAAGAAAAGAAAAATCGTCAAGCAAATATCCAAAAAGAAGAATCCAAGAGGAAGAAATTACAAGGGTTACCTGCGTGGGCCTCTTCGATAACGGGGTCCCTCGCCGGGGAATTCTCCCTTGGCGGCGTAGTAGTGGCCCCTGCTGGCGGAGGGCCGCTTGTGCCTTCCCTGGGCGGGGTGCCCACCCTTGTCGGGGTGCTCGCCCTTGGCGGGGTGCTCGCCCTTGGTGGAGTACCCATCCTTGGCGGAGCGCTGTCCCTCGCCGGGGAGCTCCTCCTTGGCAGGGAGGGTGGAACAAGCGGCTCGTCGGGGGCAGTGTCCTGATGCCCCTGCGGCTGCGGCTCCACTTCTGCACAAGACAACAAGCAAACAAGACATCAATAATGATAACAACCTCAAGCGCGCCCGTCAAGCAGAAAAATGAACACAAGACTTACGCTGGGGGCTGCGCTGGGGGCTGCTCTCCGGAGCAGCAGGCTGGTCCGGCAAGCTTGTCGCTGGCGCGTCACCTGCCGCTGCGACGGGCTCGTCGTCCTCAAGGTCAACCACAGGGATCTTGGCCCTCTTCGCCATCCTCTGGGTCAAGGTCCTGGAAGCCAAACAAGGTCAGAACCAAGCAAGTGAAATCAAGACAAAAGCAACAAAAATCAAAGGAAATAGAAATTGCAAGTGCTTACTCTTCCTCCTCTTCGTCGGAGCTGAGGGCGGAGAAGTCAAACTCCGCCTCGCGTGCTCCAGCGCGAGGAGCCGGAGGAGAAGGCTCCCTCGGGCGCTTGGCGGGCTCCGGAGCCGTGGGTTGCGAAGACCCCGCTCCGGTCGTCCCCGAGGACCGAGGGGCGGAGGGAGCACCAGAACCACTCCGGGAAGATCCCCCTCCGCTTGTCGCTCGGGCACGGGGCGCCTCCTTGACGACTTTGCTCGTCGTGGTGGCACGCGTCGCACGACGTTTCGGTTGCTGTCGGGGCGCCGGTTGCCTCGCCGTCTCAGTGGCCTTGCGGAGGCGCTTCTTCGGCTGTGGCAGAGGACTTGGTGGTGGCGGAGAGTTCTCTGAGGATGAGGAGGCGTCGTCGTCGAGATTCAGAGACCCGCCAGAGTCTTTGTCAGAATCGCCCGATTCGGCGTCTGTAATGCCCAGGATGGGACTATACCTCCTACGTGTCGAGGCACGACTTAGAGGTATAAGCCCATCCTAGAATGATCTCAAGTTTGGTATCTTTGCACGACTCATGTAAAAGAGGGATTAAATTGCAAAAGGAGATAGTTGGCTTACACTCGCCACTTCACACAATACATTACATGAGCAAAACATCATTCAAAACATCACAACCCGACTACGGGCGAAGATCCAAAAGAAAGATACCAAAACAACATAAAGCCACAGGTCAGGATCGAATCCTAGTAGAAGAACCACTACTGATCGTCGAAACATAACAAGCATACGACCACTCTCTTCATCGAGCTCCAAGTGAAGTACTTGAACCAGCTCCTGCATCAAACTCGGCTGAACCTGCATCTGGTGTTGTAGTATCTGTGAGCCACGAGGACTCAGCAATCCCATAACCATGGGTAACAAGACTAGCAAAGCCTTATGGGTAGGAAGAGGTAAAGTGGTGAGGTTGCAGCAGCGGCTAAGCAAAAATATGGTGGCTAGCTTACGAGTACCAGAATAAGATGAGAAGCTACGCAAACGGTCGCAAAAGGAGTGATCGCTAAAGATCCTAACTACATACGAATCAAACATAACCCCACCGTGTTCTCTTCTCAAAGTGAAAAGAGACAGTCACGGTTACTCACACAGTTGTGTGTTTTACTTCGGATCCTCTGTCAAGTTTTCTACAACCGGACATTAACAAATTCCAATCTGCCACATAACCGCGGGCACGGCTTTCGAAAGATCATAACCCTGCAGGGGTGTCCCAACTTAGCCCATCACAAGCTCTCACGATTAGCTGAAGTGATAAATATAATATCATCACCCCTTATCTTAGGGAAAATCCGATCAGGCTCGGCATCCCGGTAGCACAAGTCATTTCGACAATGGTAAAACAAGTCCAGCAAGACCTCCCGGTGTGTCGACACCCTGATAGTAGCCGCGCGTATCTAGTCTCAGGACACGACCGGATGGGGGATGCTACAGGTATACCACATACCTCGGGTTTCCCCAAGGCGGCCCCGCAGGCTCCCCGTTTGGGACCAACACCATCAGCACTGGCCCCCCCTGCTATGTAGAATTAAGAATCCTCGGGGACGCGACCCCCTATGCAAATTTAATTATTTAATTAAGTTGTTATTATGAGCAAATTAAAACCAATGTTGGGCCTTGCTGGAGGAGTTTTATTCAAAGTCGAACTGTCAAGGGGTCCCCATTTCACCCATCGTGTAAGGAACGCAAAATCAAGGAACATAATGCCGGTTTATCGGCGCCTAAGGTGGCATGAGTGGAACAAAACACCGAGCAAAAGGCCAAGCCTTCCACCCATGCCCAGTATATAGGTGTGTTAATAATAATTATAGATATTGTGATATACCAACAACAAGTTCCCTCCTGGAACGAACTTCATCTTCACCTGCAACTAACAACGCTATAAGAGGGGCTGAGCAAGCGGGTAACATAGCCAAACAGTGGTTTTGCTAGGAAGGTTTCAAATGTTAGAGGTTTCATGGCAACAAGGAGAGGCTGACATAAATGATGGGTAGCGCGACATGTAACGATAGCATCGAGACAACTAAGCATGGCAATGGTAGTAAAGGTATCCAAGGGTATGATCATCTTGCCTGGGAATCCACAAGGGAGAAGAACGGATCCATGAAGAAGACGAAGAAGAAGCCTCACAACTCCGGAACGAAACCGAAGCTAACAAGAGAAGCAACCGGAAAGAAGCAAACAACACGGTAAACACACAAGCATAAACATGGCATACGATGCACATCCAAGTATGATGCATGTCCGGTTTAAATATGCATGGCATGGCAAACTGCACAAACAAGTACTACAAGTTAAGTGGAGCTCAATATGCAACGAGCAGCATATTGACGAAACACCACATTTAATTATTTAATTGACTCTCGTTTATTTACAAGACAAGGTTAAATGTTTTTAACATAGCAAGAGGTGAAGCATAATAAAACTACACTATTTAGACATTTTAAATGAGGCCGGAAATAACAACAACAATTCCAGAAAATCCCCATGAGCATGTTTAGTAATTATAAGCAAACAACAATTAAACATATCAATGTTGTTAACATGATGCGGATGACATGATCAAGTTTATGCAATTTTATTAAAAGGTTAACACGAGAGATATGAAGCATTGTCACCGTGGCGGAAGGAAAAGGGTGCCACGGCAACGATCCGAAGATGATGCAACGGCAACATCTCGGTTCTGATAACTCGTTGAGAGTCCGGAGCAAAAGAAAGATGGCGAGAGCGAGTCAAACGAGATGAAAGGTGGGGCGATCCCGTCACCGGGTTCCCACGAGTCGGCGACGAGGCAACCGAGGAACATGACAAAAGGACGAAACGGGCACGAAGCACACACGGGAGACATTTCATACAACACAGCAAGCATCACACGGGTCATCGTCTCGGGGTATACCTTCGGAACACTCGTTTCGGGGCGGTTCGAGATCGTAGAGGAAGGAGTCGTTCTCCCGAGTCATAGAGGAAGTAGTGGTTCACGTTTCCGAAGAGGAAGTAGTTGTTCACGGGTCTTCGACGACGGTAGACGTTCACGTCACGTGTCATGGTACTTGGTGGGTCGCCGTGTAGTCGTACTTGATGCTCCGTGGAACTGGAAGATCCGACGACGTTCACGGTGTAGTGGTACTTGATGGTCATCTTGTAGCCGTTCGGTCGTCTTGCACTTGGTCGAGGTACTTGTCGGGGCCGTGGACTTGGTTCTTTGTGACGTAGTGGAACTTGGTGCTCCATGGTTATGCTGGGCAAAAACAAACGCAAGCCGAAAGAAAAAGAAGCACAGCAGCAGCAAGGCTAGGCGCGCCGGGGAGGACCACGGCCGGAGGGAAGGCCATGGCGCGGCTGCTGGACAGGGCCGGGGCGGCGCACGGAGGTCGAAGAGGAGGCGCGGCGGTGGCCGCGGGACTCCATGGCGGCAGCAGGGCCGCTCGGCCTGGCTGGCCCTGGCGTTGGAGGAGGGAGGCCGGAGGAAGGAGGAGGGTCCTGGGCGACCCGGCGGAGGTGGCTGCAGCCTCGGGCGGCAGCTCCTGGCCGGCCCTGGGGCTCGAGGCCTGAGAGGGCGTCGAGGGAGCGACCTTGGCGCTTGCGGGAAGGAGAGGCGAGGCGCGCACTGGAGATCGAGGGAGATGGCATCGAAGGGAATCGGGCTCGAGGGAAGATCGATGCAGGAGGGTTCGTGCGCTCGAAGGGGAGGAGGGCTCGAGCAGAGAGAGCGAGGGGTGGCGGCGGTCGGGAGGGAGAAAGAGGAGCGAGTGGGAAGAGGGAGCTGCACTAGGTTAGGCCGGGCGCGGGCTGGAGGCCAGAGAAGTTGGGCCGGCTGCGGCCTGGAGATGGGCCAGGGAGGTTGCTGGAGAGGTGGCTGCTGGCCTGGGCCAGGAGGCCAGTGGCCGGAGGAAAAATGGCTGCCGGTTGCTCTTCTGCCTCTATTTATTCTTTAGCAGAAAAAATAGAGATAGAACAAAATATTAAGAAAAGGCCACGAACAAGGAATAAAATATGGAACAATTTTGAAAGGCTTTATGGAATAATTCCAACCCCACAAAAATAGTTCCAACAAAAATAGGAAAAAAATGCAAACTAAAATAATTAGCTTGCCTGAAGGAGTTTAAAAGGAGTCTAGATTTTTGGAGGAGCCTCGAAACAACGGAAAAGAATTATTGGCAAGGTTTTAAGGAGTAACTCGAAGTGAAAAGCATGGGGAAAATTATGCACGTGTGTTGGTTAATTCCAAACAAATGGAATATTATTATATAGCTCCCTAATAATATTGAGAGGCTTTTATATGTTTTAAAGAGAAGACATTCTTCCCTCGATTTAAATGGACCGAAGGTCCACACGATTTATTTAGGTTGAGATGCAAAATAAAATATGATATGATGGCATTATGACATGATGAATGCAAAAAAAAAATAACACAAGCACAAAAGAAACACACGAAAGGGCCCGGAACATCTGGAATCTTCTGGAATCTTCTGGGATCTTCTGGGACGTCGGTCTCGGGCGTCACAACTCTCCCACACTAACAGAGGATCTCGGCCCGAGATCCTAGAGATATCACCGGGTAAAAACGGAAGAGGAAGAGGTAAAACAAAGTTGCTTCTTTGATAGAGGAGTGAAACCAAAGAACCTTGAGAGGTTGAACAAAATGAAAGAAGAATACAACGGAGATGAACGAAGTTAAGAGCACTCCGTTAGAAAGAGTAACAAGGAACATTATGAGATCCTTGAAGGCTGAAGGACATTAGACGAGAGCTTACGAACCAAAAGAATATGAAACTGCAACGGTATGGCCAAGGAATAAGAATGACAGAATTTGGGCAGCACTCCGTCTGAAACTGGAAGGAATTAACAAGAACTTAAGGAGATGGAGTGATACTTGATGAAAACAACACATTGCCTCCGAAACAATTAAAAGGATGGCACAAGGTGTAAGAAGTATTCAGACAGCACTCCGGTTGAAAAGAGAGGAAAAACTAGATAAAAGACGGAACTTGAATTGAAGAATACAACACTCCGGTTAAATGATAAGCAAGGGGAAAATATGATCTCGATAAAACGAGATGATGGTTCGAAGAGAGCAATATCACAATGCCTCCGGAATGAAAGAATATCATATAAATCAATGAAAGAAATGAATGGGGAAGAAAAAGACAACTTCTCCCAGAAATGAATTAGGAAATCCTCCTTACAAAGAAGGGTTGAATGGGGTTGATGGAAAAAATCAACAACGAAAAGAATAAGCTCGTTGTGGGCTTATGGAAAACATCTCAAAATTAAGAGGTGACAACCAGCCACTAACGGAAATATTTGATTGGATTGAGATCAACAAGGAGATGAAAACCTTATTTCACGGAGAGGATAAATGAAGAATTTGGGTCATTTATAAGCACCACAATTAGCAACAATCCTTAGGGAAAGCTTTTAGGTGAATTATAACCCAAGATGACTCCAACAAATAAATTGAATGGTTGGAAAGATCTCCTGAACAAGGAAAATGATGGGTTTAAATATCTCATTCCTGACAACTTGTGAATCATAAAACATGAAGGAATTGACAAGAATGACATAACACCACCTCAACAGATAAGGGAACAAGAATTGCACTTGGAAAGCATGAAGAAGAATGCTTGAGCTCCAACAGGAATCTTGATGAAGACTTCAAGGATGAATTAAATGATGAAGAACCACCATGAGAACTCCGGTAATGAAAGCATGAGAAGTGAAAGATGAAAAGAATAAGATTCAAGGCCTGCGATGAATTAGATGGAGGTTGAAATGATATAATAGAAATAACATGGAGCTCCGGAAGACAAGATGAACAACTTAAGACCGAGAATAAGATATGATGAACAAGCTCCAGACAAAAGAATTAAATCACCTTGAAGGAATAAGAATAAGAATTATGTCATGCATCTCCTTCACCAATTAAATTGATGACAACCAAAGGATTTGGCATACTACTTATTCTCGTTGGAAAGGATTAATAGAGATCTCGCACAAGCTTGGGTAAATCTTCAACGAACCACCGGTAGGATTATGAAAAGAACAAATGAATTAAAATGATAACAACGGAAGAGTAAACTTGAAAGAACCACCGTAAGAATATGGAGACGAACGAAGAGGCATCAATGAAGAATATTTGGAGGACGAAGTTGAAAACTGAGAACGAAGAAATATTCTGAAATGATGGCCTTCGGAGGATCACAAAGGAAGAATTCATGAAATGCTTCGGATGGGTATAAAAGAATTCCTCACAATCAAACGATAAAGAGGATGGCATGAAGCTAGAACCACGAATCTTGAGAGAACGGGCCAAGATTTAAGAGAAACTCTTCTCCGGTCTTCAAATGTTGAAAATGAAGACGAGAAATGCCATGAAGAATTACGAGATACTCCGGACGAATGACAAGAGGAAGGTGGAGCCAAAAGATGGAAATAATTGAAAACAAGCTTGGGGAAGGCATGTGACTGATGGAAATCATTCTTACATCACACTTTGAAAAGAATTTGAGTATAACTCCGAAAAAAATTAGAAGAGTCAGGTAAGATCCTGGGAAAAGACCTATGGGTTGGGGCCCACTAAAGAAATCACCGTTGAAAAAGATTGCTTAAGAGATATCGCACCGGTTGAATTAAATGGCTTGAATAAGATGACAATCCTCAATAGCTTGAAATGATTACGAATGGAAACGCGGATCATCTGAGATATCTTCAACACTCCGGATATGGATAGGAGAGTTGAATGAATAAGAGAGCCTTCGGATAAGAATAGCAAGAGGAGAATGATTAATTGGTGCACCGGAATAAGAAAGCATTGTGAAAAGAGGAAAATGATAAGATCAACACCGAAATCTTGAATTACATCCACCGGAGAATTAGAGAACAAAAGAATGATGAACTTGAAGCTCTTGAGCATCTTCACGATAATCACCGGATAAGAACATTGAAGGAAATGAATGAAGAAATATCACATGAATAAAATGGATATTTCATCTGAGATTCTTGCTCCAAGAAGAAAAAGGGTGGGAGGGTGGGGAAAACAAAGACAACTTGGGCTGAATGAAACAGACAAATCGTCAGATTTCTCAACGGCGTCCGTATGGAATAATTTGAAGAGAAGGCACACCGGTTGAAAAGGATTAACATGAAGATATCGATGGTCAAAAAGAATTAGCACTCCCATAGAAATATGAGAAGACCGATTAGGAAAGGTATGGAATCAACATTTGACATCGAAGCAACTCGAATACCAGAATCAAAATGAAACAAAGGATAGATGTGTTTATGAAGAAGATTATGTTGCAACATATCTATCCGAACAGAGAATTGAACGAATGAATTCTGCAGGTCCATCAACTTGCCGAGAAGCCACTTGGAGAACAAAATGAAAATAAAAAAGGAACAAGGAACAGATAGAACAAATACAAGATAGAAGCTTCGTTTGACATCTTCGTGCTGAAAGCTCATGGAATGTGTTACAAAAGGGTTTTGCAATCTCCGGATCAGCATAGCCAAGGACCCTTTAAGATGCAACTCCCGATCGGAACAAGCCCATAAAACCACTTCACTCAATGTAGAACCCCGAACTTCATATCATGCATTCCTTGGAAGAATGCCTAGAACTACTGGATGAACCCACCTATTAATTTCCGAAAGTTTCCAGTTATGCAATCAGGTGTTGGGGATACAGGGGAAGCACCGCGCAATCAACTCTAAACCTACATCCAGCTGTATCCATCCTTCAACACATAACCAGTCTTTCTCGGAAACTGTGTACCTCAGACCTTCGAAAAGCATCCACTATAACAAGCTATGGCAATACTCCCGAACTACCTCCCCAGTACTGGGTGATGTCGGGGTTATCTTGCCACTAACCGCATAGGAGAGTTTTTGATGTCGGCCGTCTTAAGTATTCTAGTACTGCCGCGATGGATTTGTGACGACAACACCTCGGAGCTCAACTCCCCGGGACACTGCCACAACCCCTAATGACAGGAGGCATCGAGAACAATGTTCTCGTCACAAAGACATCGAAACAATCCAAACAATACTCGCGAGATCGTAAAAAAATTTGGTGCAATTTTTGAAAGTAGAAGAGGCAAGAGTAATCGTCAGGAGTCCTCACCAGAGTGAAAAGAGATGAGAAGCAAAAGAAATCCTACTCTCCGATATATATAGGACTCAAAACATTTTCAAGTGTGTGCCTAGACTCAACCGTCAACGATTCGATCAATCAGTGGGGGCTTCTAGGTCGGAGAAGGCTCTGAATTCCAACTTGTAATGCCCAGGATGGGACTATACCTCCTACGTGTCGAGGCACGACTTAAAGGTATAAGCCCATCCTAGAATGATCTCAAGTTTGGTATCTTTGCACGACTCATGTAAAAGAGGGATTAAATTGCAAAAGGAGATAGTTGGCTTACACTCGCCACTTCACACAATACATTACATGAGCAAAACATCATTCAAAATATCACAACCCGACTACGGGCGAAGATCGAAAAGAAAGATACCAAAACAACATAAAGCCACAGGTCAGGATCGAATCCTAGTAGAAGAACCACTACTGATCGTCGAAACATAACAAGCATATGACCACTCTCTTCATCGAGCTCCAAGTGAAGTACTTGAACCAGCTCCTACATCAAACTCGGCTGAACCTGCATCTGGTGTTGTAGTATCTGTGAGCCACGAGGACTCAGCAATCCCATAACCATGGGTAACAAGACTAGCAAAGCCTTATGGGTAGGAAGAGGTAAAGTGGTGAGGTTGCAGCAGCGGCTAAGCAAAAATATGGTGGCTAGCTTACGAGTACCAGAATAAGATGAGAAGCTACACAAACGGTCGCAAAAGGAGTGATCGCTAAAGATCCTAACTACATACGAATCAAACATAACCCCACCGTGTTCTCTTCTCAAAGTGAAAAGAGACAGTCACGGTTACTCACACAGTTGTGTGTTTTACTTCGGATCCTCTGTCAAGTTTTCTACAACCGGACATTAACAAATTCCAATCTACCACATAACCGCGGGCACGGCTTTCGAAAGATCATAACCCTGCAGGGGTGTCCCAACTTAGCCCATCACAAGCTCTCACGATTAGCTGAAGTGATAAATATAATATCATCACCCCTTATCTTAGGGAAAATCCGATCAGGCTCGGCATCCCGGTAGCACAAGTCATTTCGACAATGGTAAAACAAGTCCAGCAAGACCTCCCGGTGTGTCGACACCCTGATAGTAGCCGCACGTATCTAGCCTCAGGACACGACCGGATGGGGGATGCTACAGGTATACCACATAACTCGGGTTTCCCCAAGGCGGCCCCGCAGGCTCCCCGTTTGGGACCAACACCATCAGCACTGGTCCCCCCTGCTATGTAGAATTAAGAATCCTCGGGGACGCGACCCCCTATGCAAATTTAATTATTTAATTAAGTTGTTATTATGAGCAAATTAAAACCAATGTTGGGCCTTGCTGGAGGAGTTTTATTCAAAGTCGAACTGTCAAGGGGTCCCCATTTCACCCATCGTGTAAGGAACGCAAAATCAAGGAACATAATGCCGGTTTATCGGCGCCTAAGGTGGCATGAGTGGAACAAAACACCGAGCAAAAGGCCAAGCCTTCCACCCATGCCCAGTATATAGGTGTGTTAATAATAATTATAGATATTGTGATATACCAACAACAAGTTCCCTCCTGGAACGAACTTCATCTTCACCTGCAACTAACAACGCTATAAGAGGGGCTGAGCAAGCGGGTAACATAGCCAAACAGTGGTTTTGCTAGGAAGGTTTCAAATGTTAGAGGTTTCATGGCAACAAGGAGAGGCTGACATAAATGATGGGTAGCGCGACATGTAACGATAGCATCGAGACAACTAAGCATGGCAATGGTAGTAAAGGTATCCAAGGGTATGATCATCTTGCCTGGGAATCCACAAGGGAGAAGAACGGATCCATGAAGAAGACGAAGAAGAAGCCTCACAACTCCGGAACGAAACCGAAGCTAACAAGAGAAGCAACCGGAAAGAAGCAAACAACACGGTAAACACACAAGCATAAACATGGCATATGATGCACATCCAAGTATGATGCATGTCCGGTTTAAATATGCATGGCATGGCAAAGTGCACAAACAAGTACTACAAGTTAAGTGGAGCTCAATATGCAACGAGCAGCATATTGACGAAACACCACATTTAATTATTTAATTGACTCTCGTTTATTTACAAGACAAGGTTAAATGTTTTTAACATAGCAAGAGGTGAAGCATAATAAAACTACACTATTTAGACATTTTAAATGAGGCCGGAAATAACAACAACAATTCCGGAAAATCCCCATGAGCATGTTTAGTAATTATAAGCAAACAACAATTAAACATATCAATGTTGTTAACATGATGCGGATGACATGATCAAGTTTATGCAATTTTATTAAAAGGTTAACACGAGAGATATGAAGCATTGTCACCGTGGTGGAAGGAAAAGGGTGCCACGGCAACGATCCGAAGATGATGCAACGGCAACATCTCGGTTCCGATAACTCGTTGAGAGTCCGGAGCAAAAGAAAGATGGCGAGAGCGAGTCAAACGAGATGAAAGGTGGGGCGATCCCGTCACCGGGTTCCCACGAGTCAGCGACGAGGCAACCGAGGAACATGACAAAAGGACGAAACGAGCACGAAGCACACACGGGAGACATTTCATACAACACAACAAGCATCACACGGGTCATCGTCTCGGGGTATACCTTCGGAACACTCGTTTCGGGGCGGTTCGAGATCCTAGAGGAAGGAGTCGTTCTCACGAGTCGTAGAGGAAGTAGTGGTTCACGTTTCCGAAGAGGAAGTAGTTGTTCACGGGTCTTCGGCGACGGTAGACGTTCACGTCACGTGTCATGGTACTTGGTGGGTCGCCGTGTAGTCGTACTTGATGCTCCGTGGAACTGGAAGATCCGACGACGTTCACGGTGTAGTGGTACTTGATGGTCATCATGTAGCCGTTCGGTCGTCTTGCACTTGGTCGAGGTACTTGTCGGGGCCGTGGACTTGGTTCTTTGTGACGTAGTGCAACTTGCTGCTCCATGGTTATGCTGGACAAAAACAAACGCAAGCCGAAAGAAAAAGAAGCACAGCAGCAGCAAGGCTAGGCGCGCCGGGGAGGACCACGGCCGGAGGGAAGGCCATGGCGCGGCTGCTGGACAGGGCCGGGGCAGCGCACGGAGGTCAAAGAGGAGGCGCGGCGGTGGCCGCGGGACTCCATGGCGGTAGCAGGGCCGCTCGGCCTGGCTGGCCCTGGCGTCGGAGGAGGGAGGCCGGAGGAAGGAGGAGGGTCCTGGGCGACCCGGCGGAGGTGGCTACAGCCTCGGGCGGCAGCTCCTGGCCGGCCCTGGGGCTCGAGGCCTGAGAGGGCGTCGAGGGAGCGACCTTGGCGCTTGCGGGAAGGAGAGGCGAGGCGCGCACTGGAGATCGAGGGAGATGGCATCGAAGGGAATCGGGCTCGAGGGAAGATCGATGCAGGAGGGTTCGTGCGCTCGAAGGGGAGGAGGGCTCGAGCAGAGAGAGCGAGGGGTGGCGGCGGTCGGGAGGGAGAAAGAGGAGCGAGTGGGAAGAGGGAGCTGCGCTAGGTTAGGCCGGGCGCGGGCTGGAGGCCAGAGAAGTTGGGCCGGCTGCGGCCTGGAGATGGGCCAGGGAGGTTGCTGGAGAGGTGGCTGCTGGCCTGGGCCAGGAGGCCGGTGGCTGGAGGAAAAATGGCTGCCGGTTGCTCTTCTGCCTCTATTTATTCTTTAGCAGAAAAAATAGAGATAGGACAAAATATTAAGAAAAGGCCACGAACAAGGAATAAAATATGGAACAATTTTGAAAGGCTTTATGGAATAATTCCAACCCCACAAAAATAGTTCCAACAAAAATAGGAAAAAAATGCAAACTAAAATAATTAGCTTGCCTGAAGGAGTTTAAAAGGAGTCTAGATTTTTGGAGGAGCCTCGAAACAACGGAAAAGAATTATTGGCAAGGTTTTAAGGAGTAACTCGAAGTGAAAAGCATGGGGAAAATTATGCACGTGTGTTTGTTAATTCCAAACAAATGGAATATTATTATATAGCTCCCTAATAATATTGAGAGGCTTTTATATGTTTTAAAGAGAAGACATTCTTCCCTCGATTTAAATGGACCGAAGGTCCACACGATTTATTTAGGTTGAGATGCAAAATAAAATATGACATGATGGCATTATGACATGATGCAATGCAAAAAAAATAACACAAGCACAAAAGAAACACACGAAAGGGCCCGGAACATCTGGAATCTTCTGGAATCTTCTGGGACGTCGGTCTCGGGCGTCACAGCGTCCTCTTCGGCGGGCTCGCTGGACTCGGTCCCCTGCCCGGCAGCCTCACTCGTCCCGGCGGGCTCCCCGGCAAGCTTCCCGGTGGGCATCAGCAGTTTGAGGATGTCCTCCTCCTCAGCCTGGCTCACTGCGTCCGCTGCTTCTGCTTCATCCACGGTGTACCCAAACTCACCCGCAGCCGCAGCTGCGGCGGCCTCCTCCATTCTGGTGGCTATATATGCCACATCTCGCTCGGTGGTCTCACGGGTGAGCCCCTTTTTCTCCTCGGGGTTGCGCGGCCGTTCGACCAGATTATCAAAGAAGGTCTGCACGGTCTCCTCTGAAGGCGTCAGCCAAGTAGGAACAACCCCGTGGGAGTCACACTCAGGCATTGCCGCGCGGATGGCACTAAGGGCAGAGTTGTTGCACAATGGAACTACTCCGTCCGACGGTCTGAACCACTCCGGGTGCTTGGGGTCATGTTTGAACAGCTCCCGGACCATTCCCTTGAGCTCCAAAACGGTGAAGTTATAATTCAGCCCGGGGCGCAGCCTCATGCGGTCTGCCGCATTACCAAACTCCCAAGCAGGCCTCTTCTTCTCCTGCAGGGGGGCAATGCGGCGGCGAAGGAAATCAGCTCCAACTTCACCTACAGTAAGGTTGGCGGCCCGGAGGCGAAGGATCCTAGTAAGGGCAATCTGCAGCTTATCTTCCTCCGGGGCCAAGTCACTCCAATCCTTGCCGCGCACTATTGCGGTCCGGCGCGGCGAGGTAAACTGCTGGGGTTCCTCTTCCATAACCCAGCACCAATCAGCCCTCCACTCCTCCCACTTGCCGCGGAGCTCTCCAATCAAGTACGCCTCCTTCTTGTTGAGCCTGAAGATCCAGGAGATACCGCCGGAGAGTGGGGATCCAGACTCTACTCTAGGTGTGAAGAAGTGGCGGAAGAGAGCTACGTTTGGATTTACCCCGATATAGTTTTCGCACAGATGTGCGAAAACGGCTAAAGTGAGGACGGCATTCGGGGTGAAATCGAGGAGGTGGAGTCCGTACGTGTTCATCACATCGCAGAAAAACTCAGAATACGGAGGACAAAGGCCACAGTGGAAGAACAAAGCGAAGTAGTGGTAACCTCCCGGGTACATGTCGACGGCTGCGGCGGGGAGGACTCTGGTGCGAGGGTGAGCCTTCATCTCCCTCGCCCAGAACAGGTAATACTTGTCCCGCAGCTCCCTCGCGCCGAGCCTCGGCGGGAAGACCACCATCCTTCTCCGCATGGCCGCCAGCTTCGCCGCCTTGTCGGACTTCTCTTTCTTCGCCTTGTCGCTCTTCGCCTTGTCGCTCTTTGGGGCCATGGCGGGGACGGCGAGGGAGGTCGACGGCGCTGCGGATGCTGGAGACGACGGAGGAGGGGTGGAGCTCGGCTCTCTGTCGACCCTTGGGGAGGCAGAGAGCGGCGGGGGTTTCTGGAGATTGAAGACACAATGAAAGCAATGGGGGGAAACTGCCCCTGCTTCCTCTGCTTTTAAGGGGGAAGTGGGGGACGTTCCGCATTTTCCCATTAAAGAAACATGCCACGATCTCTCCCACGACGCCGCAATCGACGCGTGCCATTAGGGAGAGATGCGGCGGATACGGAGAGGGATACGACGTGCCGTGGGCCGCGCGTGCCCGCGCACTGTTTTGGGCCTGGCCCAACAGCGCTCGGCACCGTGTGTGGCCCAGGCCCGGGGGCTCCTGTCGGTGTACTAAAGTAGGGGTACCTTAGTATCCCGACTTGTGCGCGGGCGGTAGCAGCACCCCGTGGTCGGGCTCACCACGTGCCCGCCAAAGCCCGCTCTAGTTCCCTTGAAGCCATTCAAGGACAAAGTATACAAGTCAGAAGAACAAGGCCCCGGCAAGAGGAGCTTGCCGGGAAGGCTGCTCCAAGCACAAGACCACTCTATTTTCACAAGACCCTGGCAAGAGGAGCTTGCCAGGAAGACCAGGAAACAGCATCTCAGAAGACATATCGTGGCACATCACGCGCCCCGGCAAGACCCGGAGAGCGACAAGCTTCCGGGCCCGGCAAGATAGCAACCCCGGGAAGGTGCTTGCCGGGGGAGGC
Source organism: Secale cereale (assembly GCA_902687465.1). Classification (NCBI taxonomy): domain Eukaryota; kingdom Viridiplantae; phylum Streptophyta; class Magnoliopsida; order Poales; family Poaceae; genus Secale; species Secale cereale. The sequence continues at coordinate 711,648,728 of LR738713.1, read as the reverse complement.
TTACACTGTGTGCCTATGCTCCAGCTCATCTGGCCACGCGTCGCCCTGGGGCCCTTCCGGGGGCACGTGGCAGATGGCTGTGCAGCCTGGGGTACACGGTGGCGAGCCGCGGTGACGAGGCCATCGTCGTGGCGAACGGAGACGCCCGGGCGGACGCTTTTGGGGTGACGGCGACGGGCATTCAATGCCTTTGTCCCCCACCGTCTGGGTTAGGTATAGATCACTGTACGTGCACTGTGCATACACTGTTCATGCATTGTTCCATCTACCATCGATTTTACACTTTTACCCTCATCTACGTTGACACCTGTCTGTGACCCCTTTGAGCTATAAAAGGAGGCCCATGCACAACGTAGAAGGGGTTGGATCCCAGAATCTTAATCACTCCCACGCTTGGTGTAGCTAGTACTGTAGATCTTCAAGCTCCCGAGCTCGAGAACTCAATACAACCAAAGGCAGGAGTAGGGTTTTACGCGTCCGCGCGGCCCGAACCTGGGTAAACTGCCCGTGTGTGCTCCTCGATCCGCTCTTTGTGCTCCCTCCGCTCCCTCACCGTACCGACAAGGGGCTCCGGTCCCATAGGTGTTCGTGGGCGATCAGTTTCCCCGACAGGCTGCCTCCCAAAAGCGCTTTCTTTTATGCCTTTAAGCTAGGCATGATGCAAAAAGGAGGAATCAAAAGTCATCATAATAACCGGAGTTATAAATTGCTTCAAATGGTTCCTCAACAAGTTCACCCTTGTTCCTTCTAGGAAAGGGGTACGTACCTTTTGCCTTCCCGCGTAGGCGGATTTGTCCCTTACCTATATCGATGAAGCCTTTTACGGCTCGGAGGAAGTCCCTTCCAAGCACTATATTTCCTTGGTTTGGCTTCATGATGAAGAAATCAACCATTGCAATCCCTTTAAGGAATGTAACTGGCACGTCTTTTATTCTTCCCTGGATCTTAGGAATATCTCCATTAGCATGTTCATGATAGGATGATAATCTGTCCATGTTAAATTTTAAAGAATCATGAACAATTTTTGGCATAGTAGAAACCATAGATCCAATATCACAATAAGCAAGGAAGTCTTGATTAGAGATGCTAATCCTAACAAAAGGCTCCCAATCATTGTCTATTTCCAAAATATCTCTCTTATTGGGTTTGGGTTTCTCTACCTTCATCAAGTCTAGAGCATCCATTCTCTTCTCAATAGTAGCAAGTCTATCTATGACAGTATCAAAACTATGATCATAAACAAAGTAACTAGATAGACCATGTATAATTTCAAGAGCTCTAGCTTCATCACACTCTAGGAAATCTCCTTCAGCTATAATATCAAGAGAGTGTTTACACCATTTAAAAAGACCATGGTAAAAATTTCTAAGCACAACTTTTATAGGTATCCAAGGCATAATTCTCCTATGTGCATCAGAAATTCTGTCCCATGCCTTCTTCATATTTTCTCCATCCCTTTGATGGAAATCTAGAACTTCTGATTCCCTCAAAGCACCAAATCCTAACATGCTTGACTAAACAGAAAGGACTACTAACAGAAAAGCAAATAATTTTTTTGTGATTTTTGATAAGGGACACTAAAGCAAAAACTGAAAGGTAAACTAACAAGACTAAAAAGCAAAGATAAAAGATAGCGTGTGCTTGATGGCTTCTCGCCCCTCGTTGGTTACCCCAAGTGGAAGGTTTGAGATGTAGCGTAGCAGCAAGTTTCCCTTGGCAAGATACCAAGGATCGAATCCCGTGAGACTCCGAGGGCCAACAAGAAGGTGTCAACGCTAACGGCGCCAACTTAGCGGTTGACAGGACCTGCACACAGATACAAATAACTTTGCTCCCAATGAGTACAGAGAGGTTGTCAATCCCTCCAGCCTTGTCGTTTACAAAGGATCAAACGCAAGAGATAATAGTGATAGGTAAGACTGCAACTAGGAAATAGAACAGGAAGTAAATAGCGGGTGTGATCAGTGATGGTAATATGGACCGGGGTCCCATGATGTTCACTAGTGATGTCTCTCTCCCAAAAGACGATAAAACAGCTAAGCGAGGTAAACAAATTACAGCTGGGCAATTGACAAGATTATGTGCGCAAACCAATGCTAACTATGTTGTAAAGAAAGGTAGAGGCTCAAAAGCATGGGCGGTACGCCAAGGCAAGTAGACTGAAATCCATCTGCATCTACTACTAATCATCCACCTTGAGATATCTATCCAGAACATCTCGCTGGTATTAAGTTGCGAGTCCCACCCAAAGTGTAAACTCAAAGCAACAGACAACTGCATTAAAAGAACTTTGCGTAAAGTAAACAATCCTTGCACCCGCAAGTACAAGCACCGTTGTTTTCCCCCTTGTGGCAACATCACATCCCCTAGACTCATGTTTCTGTCACTCAAGCTAGTCATCGAGGGGCATGAACCCACAATCAAGCATAACGTTCCCTCTTGGAGTTACTACCTACTACTCGGCCAAAGAAATAAACAGCAACGGAGAACATGCAAGAATTACTCAAGAACATAAATATAAAAGTGGTGAATCAAATATATTACTCACACACAATCTGAACATAATCTCATAATCCATCGGATCCCAGCAAACTCAGCAGAGCAACAGCATAAAGATTACATATGTGCCTCGATCATGTAGGGCAGCTCACGAGGTCTAATCCATGAAGAAAAAGAGGGGAGGAGAACATCACATAGCTACTGGTCATGGACCCATGGTCCAAGGGAGACTACTCACGACTCATCCGGGAAGCGTCCATGGTGGTGGAGAAGCTCCCGGTGGTGGTTCTCCCCTCCGGCAGGGTGCCGGGAAGAGTTCTCCTGGTGCTCCCGATCTTGGAAGCGCGGCGGCGGCGGAACAGAGACGAGATCGCGAAAAAGGGTTCCGTCCTCGAGGGTTTCGGGACGCGAGCAATATATATGCAAAAGGGGGTCACCAGAGGCGGAGGTGGGGCCCCAGGCGCCCCCCTGGCGCGGCCAGGGGTGGGGCCGCGCCGGGTGGCCGCCTCGGCCACGCCAGGCTCCCCTCTGGCCCTGCTTTGGTTTTTCTTGAAGCTCCCGACATGCTGATTTTTATTGTATTTTGCCCGGAATTTTTAGGGCACTTTTAATATGGGGGAAACCTGAAATAGAAAAACAGCAGAAAACAGGAACAGGCACTGTGGTGCACTGAGTTAATAGGTTAGTCCAAATATGATCAAAAGTGTATGGAAGTGCATAAATATCATAGCAATATCACACAAAAGAGGCATGGAGCAAGCAGAAATTATAGATACATTTTGGACGTATCAACATCCCCAAGCTTAATTCCTGCTCGTCCTCGAGTAGGTAAATGATAACAAGCATAATTTCTGTGGTGACATGCTACCAACCATATAAGAACTTTTAAGTAAAGCAATCAAGGCATGTAATTCAATTCAAGTCATAACAAGCAAGAGTCTATATTAGTATTGTAACAAGCAACATAAGAACATAAAGGTGCAAGAGCTCTCGCTGTCCGTGACTCGAATGTCTCCAAATGGTGTTTGCGTGCAAGAAAGGGGATAGGGATATATGAGAGAGTAAAACATAGTTTTTGTATTGTTGAGAACTTAATCTACTAAAGTTTCACACTTGGTCTTCTTTGGAATCTTATCTTGACTCATCCCCAGACCGTCAGCCAGGTACAAGTCAAAATGATCCACTCCCTTTCGATATTTTGAGCACTCATGCAATGGATGAGCGTAAGCAAGAGAGTCGACACTTAGGATGGCAAAGAGAGAAAAATGATAGAGGGGGAAGACAAAAAAGGTGTGAAAGGCTCACATCAATGAGGACAATCATCGGCGAGAGAAAGCCAAATGATAGATATGATGTGAGGAGTAGGGATTGCCATGCAACGGATGCACATATGAGCTAAGGTAAGCTCTCCAATGGAACTAGTGGGGGTGCATCCAACTTGCTTTCTCAAGAAGACCTAGAGCTCTTTTGAGGAGGCTCATCATTGGAATATACAAGCCAAGTTCTATAGTGTAAAGGTCCCCACATAGCTATATGCATGAATGATAATCTCTATGGAGTACAAGGTATAAGATGGAGTACGAGTGTGGATCTCTCAAAAGAAATAGTAGTGTGCCCCCTTCTCTCTTTTTATTTCTTTTTCTCTTTTTTCTATTTTTTTTATTTTTTTGTGGCCTCAATGGCTCTTTCTATTTATCTCTCATTTGTCCTCTTTGGGATCTTTTGATTTTGTCCTCTTTGGGATCTTTTGATTTGTCCTCTTTGGGATCTTTCCCTCACTTTAGGGGCAACACTCTATGTATTACAAGAAGTATAGAAGATCTTTCACACTTTACAAAAGTACTCAACATAAAGAAAATGAAACTATCATGATGTATGCAAATGTATGCCTCTGCCAGTGTAGCAGGATATGCAATGATACTAGCGCGTCATGTAGCAATGATTAGGGCAAGGCCCAACTAGCATGCGGCTCATCGATCAAGCAAAAAGCATGTATGACATGAAGATCAAGTCATGAGAAGATGGATGTTGCATGGCAATGTATCTCGGAAAGGCTATGGAAATGCCTTAATAGGTAGGTATGGTGGCTGTTTTGGGGAAGGATATAATGAGGCTTATGATGACAGAGCGTATCGTGCAAAGGATTTGCATGCACCGGCGAAGTATGCGCCAACTCTCGAGGTGAGAAAGGGCAATGCACGGTACCGAAGAGGCTAGAAAAATATGGTTAGGTGGAAGTGTCAACTTTCGAATACTCACATTAGTCCGAAGAACTCATGCACTTATTATCGGTAACTCTCAATCTAATTAGGAGGTTCACAAAGAGACAAGTACCCCGAGGAGGTGTGTATGGGGATTTGGTTACCCTTGCGCATCCTCGACCCATGGTACTGTTGGGGAACGTAGCAGAATTCAAAAAAAATTCTACGCTTTCACCAAGATCCAACTAAGGAGACATCTAGCAACGAGCAAGTAAGAGTGCATCTACATACCGTTATGGAGATTGCGAGCGGAAGCTTTCGAAGAAGCGTGGATGAAGTAGTCGTACTCTTCACGTTCTTCGTCACCGATGATCTAGCGCCGAACGGACGACACCTCCGCGTTCAACACACATCCGGTGCAGCAACGTCACCTCCTTCTTGATCCAGCAAGGGGGGAGGAGAAGTCGTCAGAGATCCAGCAGCACAACGGCGTGGTGGTGGATGCAGTGGAGATCGCAGCAGGGCTTCGCCGGGCGCCCTGCGTTGGGAGTATGGAGGTGTGACGGGAGGGGGAGAGGCGCCAGGGCAAGGGTGCGGCAGCCCTCTCCCCTCCCACATATATATAGGGGGCCAAGGGGGTGCGCCAGGGCCCTGCAGATCCAATCTGCAGGGGGGCGGCGGCCAAGGGGGTGTCCTTGCCCCCCAAGGCAAGTGGGGCGCCCCCTCCCCCCTAGGGTTTCAACCCTAGGCGCATGGGGAGGTGGGCCCCTAGTGGTGCGCCAGCCCATTAGGGCTGGACACTTCCCCTTGCGGCCTAGGGGCCCCACCGGGATGGGTGGCCCCACCCGGTGGACCCCCGAGGCCCCTCCGGTGGTCCCGGGACGCTCCCAGTGACCCCCGGAGATCACCCGTTGGCCGAAACCTGACTTCCTATATATCAATCTTTACCTGTGGCCATTCCGGAACTCCTCGTGACGTCCGGGATCTCATCTGGGACTCCGAACAACTTTCGGGTTTCCACGTGCATTTATCTCTACGACCCTAGCGTTACCGAACCTTAAGTGTGTAGACCCTACGGGTTCGGGAGACACGTAGACATGACCGAGACGACTCTCCGGTCAATAACCAACAGCGGGATCTGGATACCCATGTTGGTTCCCACGTGTTCCTCGATGATCTTCATCGGATGAACCACCGTGTCAAGGATTCACTCAATCCCGTATGTTATTCCCTTTGTCCATCGGTACGGTACTTGCCCGAGATTCGATCGTCGGTATTCCCGATACCTTGTTCAATCTCGTCATGGCAAGTCTCTTTACTCGATCCGTAATCCATCATCCCGTGACTAACTACTTAGTCACATTGAGTTCATTATGATGATGTTTTACCGAGTGGGCCCAGAGGTACCTCTCCGTCATACGGAGTGACAATATCCCAGTCTCGGTTCGTACCAACTCAACAGACACCTTCGGAGATACCCGATGCGTACCTTTATAGCCACCCAGTTACGTTGTGACGTTTGGCACACCCAAAGTATTCCGAAGGCATCCGGGAGTTGTACAACCTCATGGTCTAAGGAATAAATACTTGACACCGAAAAGCTTATGCATTACGAACTATACGATCTCGTGCTATGCTCAGAATTGGGTCTTGTCCATCACATCATTCTCCTAATTATGTGATCCCGTTATCACTGACATCCCATGTCCATGGTCAGGAAACCGTGACCATCTGTTGATCAACGAGCTGGTAACTAGAGGCCTACCAGGGACTCATTGTGGTCTATGTATTCACACATGTATTGTTGTTTCCGTACAATACAATTCAAGCATGAATAACAGACAATTATCATGAACAAGGAAATATAATAATAATACTTTTATTATTTCCTCTAGGGCATATTTCCAACAGTCTCCCACTTGCACTAGAGTCAATAATCTAGTTACATTGTGATGAATCGAACACCCATAGAGTTCTGGTGTTGATCATGTTTTGCCCGTGAAAGAGGTTTAGTCAACGGATCTGCGACATTCAGATCCGTATGCACTTTACAAATATCTATATCTCCATCCTGAACATAATTCCGGATGGAGTTGAAACGGCGCTTGATGTGCTTGGTCTTCTTGTGAAACCTGGGCTCCTTGGTAATAGCAATAGCACCAGTGTTGTCACAGAAGAGAGTCATCGGGCTTGACGCGCTTGGTATGACTCCTAGGTCGGTGATGAACTCCTTCATCCAGACTCCTTCCCGCGCTGCTTCGGAAGCAGCTATGTACTCCGCTTCACATGTAGATGCTGCCACGACGCTTTGCTTGCAGCTGCACCAGCTGACTGCCCCTCCATTCAAAATATACACGTATCCGGTTTGAGACTTAGAGTCATCCAGATATGTGTCGAAGCTAGCATCGACGTAACCCTTTACGACGAGTTCTTCGTCACCTCCATATACGAGAAACATATCCTTAGTCCTTTTCAGGTACTTCAGGATGTTCTTGACTGCTGTCCAGTGTTCCGTACCGGGATCACTTTGGTACCTCCCTACCAAACTTATGGCAAGGTTCACATCAGGTCTGGTACACAGCATGGCATACATGATAGATCCTATGGCCGAGGCATAGGGAATGACACTCATCTTTTCTCTATCTTCTGCCGTGGTCGGCGACTGAGCCTTGCTCAATCTCATACCTTGCAAAACAGGCAAGAATCCTTTCTTTGACTGATCCATATTGAACTTCTTCAATATTTTGTCAAGGTATGTACTTTGTGAAAGACCAATGAGGCGTCTCGGTCTATCTCTATAGATCTTGATGCCTAATATGTAAGCAGCTTCTCCAAGGTCCTTCATTGAAAAACTTTTATTCAAGTAGGCCTTTACATTTTCCAAGAATTATATATCATTTCCCATCAGCAATATGTCATCCACATATAATATGAGAAATGCCACAGAGCTCCCACTCACTTTCTTGTAAATACAGGCTTCTCCATAAGTCTGTATAAAGCCAAACGCTTTGATCACTTCATCAAAGCGAATATTCCAACTCCGAGATGCTTGCACCAGCCCGTAAATCGAGCGCTGGAGCTTGCATACCTTGTTAGCATTCTTTGGATCGACAAAAACCTTCCGGTTGCATCATATACAACTCTTCCTTGAGGAAGCCATTAAGGAATGTTGTTTTGACGTCCATTTGCCATATCTCATAATCATAGAATGCGGCAATAGCTAACATGATTCTGACTGACTTCAGCATCGCTACGGGAGAGAAAGTCTCGTCGTAGTCAACCCCTTGAACTTGTCGATAACCCTTAGCGACAAGCCGAGCCTTATAGATGGTCACATTACCATCCGCGTCTGTCTTCTTCTTAAATATCCATTTGTTTTCTATGGCGTGCCTATCATCAGGCAAGTCCACCAAAGTCCATACTTTGTTTTCATACATGGATTCTATCTCGGATTTCATGGCTCCAAGCCATTTATTGGAATCCGGGCCCGCCATCGCTTCTTCATAGTTCGAAGGTTCACCGTTGTCTAACAACATGATTTCCAGGACAGGGTTGCCGTACCACTCTGGTGCGGAACGTGCCCTTGTGGACCTTCGAAGTTCAGTAGTAACTTGATCTGTTTCTTCATGATCATTATCATCAACTTCCTCCCTTATCGGTGTAGGCACCTCAGGAACAGTTTCCTGCGTTGCGCTACTTTCCGGTGCAGGAGGGGTGATTGTCACCTCATCAAGTTCTACTTTCCTCCCACTCACTTCTTTCGAGAGAAACTCTTTCTCCAGAAAGCATCCATTCTTGGCAACAAAGACTTTGCCTTCGGATCTGTGGTAGAAGGTGTACCCAATTGTTTCCTTTGGGTATCCTATGAAGACGCATTTTTCCGATTTGGGTTCGAACTTTTCAGGTTGAAGTTTCTTGACATAAGCATCGCAACCCCAAACTTTTAGAAATGACAGCTTCGGTTTCTTGCCAAACCAAAGTTCATACGGAGTCGTCTCAACGGATTTTGACAGAGCCCTATTTAAAGTGAATGCGACAGTCTCTAAAGCATAACCCCAAAAAGATAGCGGTAAATCGGTGAGGGACATCATAGATCGCACCATGTCCAACAGAGTACGATTTCGACGTTCGGACACACCGTTACGCTGAGGTGTTCCGGGCGGTGTCAATTGTGAAACAATTCCATAGCTCCTAAGGTGTGTGCCAAATTCATGACTTAAATATTCACCCCCACGATCCGATCGCAAGAACTTTATTTTTCTGTCACGTTGATTCTCAACCTCATTCTGAAATTCCTTGAACTTTTCAAAGGTCTCAGACTTGTGTTTCATCAAATAGATATACCCGTATCTACTCAAGTCATCCGTGAGGGTGAGAACATAACGATAGCCTCCGCGAGCCTCAACACTCATTGGACCGCATACATCGGTATGTATGATTTCCAACAAGTTGGTTGCTCGCTCCATTGTTCCGGAGAACGGAGTCTTGGTCATCTTGCCCAAGAGGCATGGTTCGCACGTGTCAAATGATTCATAATCAAGTGACTCTAGAAGTCCATCTGAATGGAGCTTCTTCATACGTTTGACACCAATATGACCAAGGCGACAATGCCACAAGTATGTGGGACTATCATTATCAACTTTACATCTTTTGGCATCTACACTATGAATATGTGTATCACTACATTCGAGATTCATAAAAAATAAACCATTGACCAGCGGGGCATGACCATAAAACATATCTCTCAAATAAATAGAACAACCATTATTCTCCGATTTGAAAGAGTAGCCATCTCGCATAAGACGAGATCAAGAAACAATGTTCATGCTCAAAGCTGGTACTAAATAACAATTATTTAGGTTTAAAACTAATCCCGAGGGTAGATGTAGAGGTAGCGTGCCGACGGCGATCACATCGACCTTGGAACCATTCCGGAACTCCTCGTGACGTCCGGGATCTCATCCGGGACTCCAAACAACTTTCGGGTTTCCACGTGCATTTATCTCTACGACCCTAGCATTACCGAACCTTAAGTGTGTAGACCCTACGGGTTCGGGAGACACGTAGACATGACCGAGACGACTCTCCGGTCAATAACCAACAGCGGGATCTGGATACCCATGTTGGTTCCCACGTGTTCCTCGATGATCTTCATCGGATGAACCACCGTGTCAAGGATTCACTCAATCCCGTATGTTATTTTCTTTGTCCATCGGTACGGTACTTGCTCGAGATTCGATCGTCGGTATTCCCGATACCTTGTTCAATCTCGTCATGGCAAGTCTCTTTACTCGATCCGTAATCCATCATCCCGTGACTAACTACTTAGTCACATTGAGCTCATTATGATGATGTTTTACCGAGTGGGCCCAGAGGTACCTCTCCGTCATACGGAGTGACAATATCCCAGTCTCGGTTCGTACCAACTCAACAGACACCTTCGGAGATACCCGATGCGTACCTTTATAGCCACCCAGTTACGTTGTGACGTTTGGCACACCCAAAGTATTCCTAAGGCATCCGGGAGTTGTACAACCTCATGGTCTAAGGAATAAATACTTGACACCGAAAAGCTTATGCATTACGAACTATACGATCTCGTGCTATGCTCAGAATTGGGTCTTGTCCATCACATCATTCTCCTAATGATGTGATCCCGTTATCACTGACATCCCATGTCCATGGTCAGGAAACCGTGACCATCTGTTGATCAACGAGCTGGTAACTAGAGGCCTACCAGGGACTCATTGTGGTCTATGTATTCACACATGTATTGCTGTTTCCGTACAATACAATTCAAGCATGAATAACAGACAATTATCATGAACAAGGAAATATAATAATAATACTTTTATTATTTCCTCTAGGGCATATTTCCAACAGGTACGTGAGTGTACTCTAATATTCGATCCCTCCAAAGATTAGTGATCCATTTAGTAGCTAAAGTTCTCAACTATTTTGTAGGTTTTTGAAAATAAACACGGATTGCCCAAAATACGACATCTATCACTAATAGGCTAAAGCTCTTGACACCAAAAGTTCAGACATTACTCATGGCAATACCTCAAAACCATTGCAAGTTACTACTAAAATTAAATAGCAACCTCAATTACCTACTTTAAGTTAAGACACACAACTCAGTGCAACAGACAAACTCTCTTAACAAGATAAACATGAAAACTCAAGAGAGTTCAACAACAACTAAACAAAAGCTCTTTAAAAATAAAATCATGAAAACTAAGAGCTAAACATGACAGTAGCTATGGAAAGACAAAGAACACAGACAGCAAAGATAAGCATGAAAATCCTATGTTGTGTTCTAGGTTGAAGTGGAGCGTGTTTCTCTCCCACACAAAGAAAGCTGGGTTCTAACTTGTTATGAACAGCAAGCAAAGCTAAAGAAAACTAAAAAGAAAACTAAGAGCAAGACGCTCCAAGCATAGCACATAATGCATGAAGTGATTAAAATATAGTGGAACGAAAGACGAACTGATAATTGTTGATGGAGAAGGGGATGCACGGGGGCATCCCCAAGCTTAGACGCTTGAGTCTTCTTGAATATTTCTTGGGGGTGCACGGGGGCATCCCCAAGCTTGAGCGTTTGACCCTCCTGAATCTTTTTATCATCTTCCCTCGCACACTTGAAAACTCCCTTCACACATAACTCATCATAATCTGATTAGCGAGGTTAGTACCCACAATAAAATAATTTTTCCCTACTGGAAATAAGGATAATCTTGAATAGCTACTGTTTCTCAAGATTGCCAAAAGGTTTTTGCAAAGAAAAAGCAAGCTCAAGGTTTGCAAAACGAAGAAAAGGCAAAACAGGACAGAATCTGTGAAAAACAGACCAACAGGTAGTAAATAATTTTTTCGGGGCACTTCTGCAACTCAAATAAAAAAACTCAGAACAGACGCCCGAAAGCCAATTGTATAGAGCACGCTTTCAAAAAAAATCAGATCAAAAAGATGATCTGGTGATTTTATACGAATTTTTCTGTCCAAGGACAGATTCTGTTTTCTGGACTGCACGTCACAACATTTGAACTTTCTTGCAATCGGAGGGTAAACTTGGCACAAATCTGAAAAGAAAAGATACAATGATGATGCTACTGTAGTAACAAACATCAAGACACAACAAAAGCAAAATAAAATTTTATTCGTTGTGGGCTGCCTCCCAAAAGCGCTTTCTTTTATGCCTTTAAGCTAGGCATAATGCAAAGAGAGAAAATCAAGTTTTATCAAGAGTAAAAGAATAGCTAGCCCGTATAACGGACTCAAAAGGCAACTTAATCTTCTTTCTAGGGAATTGTTCCATTCCTTTCTTGAGAGGGAATTGGAATTTTATATTCCCCTCTTTCATGTCAATGATAGCACCAACGGTGCGAAGAAAAGGACGTCCCAAAATAATTGGACATGAAGGTTCACATTCAATATCCATAATAGCAAAATCAACGGGAACATAATTGTCATTGACAATGATAAGAACATCGTCGATCTTCCCCAAAGGTTTCTTTACGGAAGAATCAACAAGACGAACACCAAAAGAACAAGGATCAAAAGGTTTCAATTTATGCATATCATACATTCTTTTGGGCATAACGGAGGTACTAGCTCCAACATCACATAAAGCATAGCAAGAGAAGTTATTCAACTTAATTTTAATCATAGGATCCCAACCATCTTCTAGCTTTCTAGGTATGGAGGCTTCTACCCTAAGCTTCTCCTCCCTAGCTTTGATGAGAGCATTAGTGATATGCTCTGTGAAGGCAAGGTTAAGTGTGCTAGTGTGGGGATCTCTAGACATCTTGTGGAGAAAACCAATAACTTCAAAAAGGGTGCAATTATCAAAATCAAGGTCACTACTATCAAGTAAAGTGGTAGTGGTGTCCTTTAGGCTCACTTGTTTGGTAGCTTCTATGGTTATAGGAGTTTCTACGGTTGAGGTCATAGCATCACCATTAATAGGTCCAATGGGACTAGGAGTGCATTGGGTGCTAAGAGTTTGGATATCCTCAACAACTTGGATAGTAGCAACAGTGTGGTGGGTAGGAAGGCTCTTAATTCTATCTTCTTCCTCCTTTTCTCTAGCCCATCTCTCTTTAAGTTTAGCCATCATCCTAATGTTTTCATTAATTTGCACTTGAATAGCATTCATAGGAGTGGTCTTCCTCTCCTCAAGAGGGGAAGTTCTAATTTTAAGCAATTCTACCTCATGGGCTAAATTGTCTACCTTCGAAGAGAGATTATCTAGTTTGGCTAGTTTTTCTTCTACACTCTTATTGAAGGCCTTTTGGGTAGTGATAAAGTCTTTAAGCATAATCTCTAGTTCAGAAGTGGAGTTCTTGGTGTTAGGATAAGCATTGTTGTTCCCATAGGAATTAGAGGGGAACGGTCTAGGGTTGCTACCAAAATTACTCCTATAAGCATTGTTATTGAAATTGTTTCTAGAGATAAAGTTCACATCTACTTGATCTTGAGCAATCAAAGAGTTTAAAGGAACATCATGAGGATCAATAGAAGATTGCTTGGAAAGTAGAGACATGATCAAGTCAACTTTTTCATTTAGGGAGGAAATCTCCTCGACAGAGTTTACCTTCCTACCTGTTGGAGCGCGTTCGGTGTGCCATTGGGAATAATTGGTCGTCATCTCATCGAGAAGTTTCGTGGCAGCACCAAGTGTAGTTGACATAAAGGTTCCTCCCGCGGCCGAATCTAACAAGTTCCGCGAGGTAAAGTTCAAGCCTGCATAAAAAGTTTGGATAACCATTCAAGTAGTCAAACCATGAGTCGGGCAGTTCTTGACAAGAGATTTCATGCATTCCCAAGCTTGGGCAACGTGTTCATTATCCAATTGTTTAAAATTCATTATGTTACTCCTTAGTTGGATAATTTTAGCAGGGGGATAGTACTTCCCAATAAAGGCATCCTTGCACTTGTCCCAAGAATCTATGCTATTCCTAGGCAAGGATTGAAACCAGATTTTAGCTCCTCCTCTCAAGGAGAAAGGAAAAAGCTTAAGCTTAACAATATCACCATCTATTTCTTGGTACTTTTGCATATCACAGAGTTCAACAAAATTATTTAAGTGCAAAGCAGCATCATCTCCAGCATCGGAGAATTGATCTTTCATAACTAGGTTCAGTAAAGCAGGTTTAATCTCATAAGAGGGTGCTGAAGTGGCAGGTGTAGTAATAGGCGTGCAGATAAAGTCATTGTTGTTATGACTAGTGAAGTCACACAACTTGGTGTTCTCGGTGGAACCCATAGCAGCAGCAAGCAAGATAACTACTGATTTTTGGTAAAGGAAACTAAAGCAAAAATTGAAAGGTAAACTAACAAGACTAAAAAGCAAAGATAAAAGATAGCGTGCAACTCCCCTATCTTGAAGAGTGGAGTCCCTGTCAATGGCGCCAGAAACTTTTGCTTGATGGCTTCTCGCCCCTCGTTGGTTACCCCAAGTGGAAGGTTTGAGATGTAGCATAGCAGCAAGTTTCCCTTGGCAAGATACCAAGGATCGAATCCCGTGAGACTCCGAGGGCCAACAAGAAGGTGTCAACGCTAACGACGCCAACTTAGCGGTTGACAAGACCTGCACACAGATACAAATAACTTTGCTCCCAACGAGTACAGAGAGGTTGTCAATCCCTCCGGCCTTGTCGTTTACAAAGGGTCAACCGCAAGAGATAATAGTGATAGGTATGACTGCAACTAGGAAATAGAACAGGAAGTAAATAGCGGGTGTGATCAGTGATGGTAATATGGACCGGGGTCCCATGATGTTCACTAGTGATGTCTCTCTCCCAAAAGACGATAAAACAGCTAAGCGAGGTAAACAAATTACAGCTGGGCAATTGACAGGATTATGTGCGCAAACCAATGCTAACTATGCTGTAAAGAAAGGTAGAGGCTCAAAAGCATGGGCGATACGCCAAGGCAAGTAGACCGAAATCCATCTGCATCTACTACTAATCATCCACCTTGAGATATCTATCCAGAACATCTCGCTGGTATTAAGTTGCGAGTCCCACCCAAAGTGTAAACTCAAAGCAACAGACAACTGCATTAAAAGAACTTTGCGTAAAGTAAACAATCCTTGCACGTGCAAGTACAAGCACCGTTGTTTTCCCCCTTGTGGCAACAGCACATCCCCTAGACTCATGTTTCTGTCACTCAAGCTAGTCATCGAGGGGCATGAACCCACAATCAAGCATAACGTTCCCTCTTGGAGTTACTACCTACTACTCGGCCAAAGCAATAAACAGCAACGGAGAACATGCAAGAATTACTCAAGAACATAAATATAAAAGAGGTGAATCAAATATATTACTCACACACAATCTGAACATAATCTCATAATCCATCGGATCCCAGCAAACTCAGCAGAGCAACAGCATAAAGATTACATATGTGCCTCGATCATGTAGGGCAGCTCACGAGGTCTAATCCATGAAGAACAAAGAGGGGAGGAGAACATCACATAGCTACTGGTCATGGACCCATGGTCCAAGGGATACTACTCATGACTCATCCGGGAAGCGTCCATGGTGGTGGAGAAGCTCCCAGTGGTGGTTCTCCCCTCCGGCAGGGTGCCGGGAAGAGTTCTCCTGGTGCTCCCGATCTTGGAAGCGCGGCGGCGGCGGAACAGAGACGAGATCGCGAAAAAGGGTTCTGTCCTCGAGGGTTTCGGGACGCGAGCAATATATATGCAAAAGGGGGTCACCAGAGGCGGAGGTGGGGCCCCAGGCGCCCCCCTGGCGCGGCTAGGGGTGGGGCCGCGTCGGGTGGACGCCTGGGCCACCCCAGGCTCCCCTCTGGCCCTGCTTTGGTTTTTCTTGAAGCTCCCGATACGCTGATTTTTCCTGTATTTTTCCCGGAATTTTTAGGGCACTTTTAATATGGGGGAAACCTGAAATAGAAAAACAGCAGAAAACAGGAACTGGCACTGTGGTGCACTGAGTTAATAGGTTAGTCCAAATATGATCAAAAGTGTATGGAAGTGCATAAATATCATAGCAAAATCACACAAAAGAGGCATGGAGCAAGCAGAAATTATAGATACGTTTTGGACGTATCAGCGTGCAACTCCCCTATCTTGAAGAGTGGAGTCCCCGGCAACGGCGCCAGAAACTTGCTTGATGGCTTCTCGCCCCTCGTTGGTTACCCCAAGTGGAAGGGTGAGATGTAGCGTAGCGGCAAATTTCCCTTGGCAAAGATACCAAGGATCGAATCCCATGAGACTCCGAGGGTCGACAAGTAGGTGTCAACGACGCCAGAAACTTAGCGGTTGACAGGACCTGCACACAGATACAGATAACTTTGCTCCCAACGAGTACAGAGAGGTTGTCAATCCCTCCGGCCTTGTTGTTTACAAAGGATCAAACACAAGAGGTAATAATGATAGCTATGACTGCAACTAGGAAATAGAACAGGAAGTAAATATAGGGTGTGATCAGTGGTGGTAATATGGACCGGGGTCCCATGATGTTCACTAGTGATGTCTCTCTCCCAAAAGACGATAAAACAACTAAGCGAGGTAAACAAATTACAGCTGGGCAATTGACAGGATTGTGTGCGCAAACCAATGCTAACTATGCTGCAAAGAAAGGTAGAGGCTCAAAAGCATGGGTGGTACGCCAAGGCAAGTAGACCGAAATCCATCTGCATCTACTACTAATCATCCACCTTGAGATATCTATCCAGAACATCTCGCTAGTATTAAGTTGCGAATCCCACCCAAAGTGTAAACTCAAAGCAACAGACAACTGCATTAAAAGAACTTTGCGTAAAGTAAACAATCCTTGCACCCGCAAGTACAAGCACCGTTCTTTCCCCCTTGTGGCAACAGCGCATCCCCTAGACTCATGTTTCTGTCACTCAAGCTAGTCATCAGGGGGCATGAACCCACAATCAAGCATAACGCTCCCTCTTGGAGTTACTACCTACTACTCGGCCAAAACAATAAACAGCAACGGAGAACATGCATGAATTACTCAAGAACAAATATATAAAAGAGGTGAATCAAATATATTACTCAAACACAATCTGAACATAATCTCATAATCCATCAGATCCTAGCAAATTCAGCAGAGCAACGGCATAAAGATTACATATGTGCCTCGATCATGTAGGGTAGCTCACGAGGTCTAAACCATGAAGAACAAAGAGGGGAGGAGAACATCACATAGCTACTGGTCATGGACCCATGGTCCAAGGGGGACTACTCACAACTCATCCGGGAAGCGTCCATGGTGGTGGAGAAGCTCCCGGTGGTGGTTCTCCCCTCCAGCAGGGTGCCGGGAAGAGTTCTCCTGATGCTCCCGATCTTGGAAGCGCTGCGGCGGCGGAACAGAGGCGAGATCGTGAAAAAGGGTTCCATCCTCGAGGGTTTCGGGACGCGAGGAATATATATGCGAAGGGGGGTCACCAGAGGCGGAGAGGGGGCCCCAGGCGCCCCCCTGGCGCGGCCAGGGGTGGGGCCGCGCCGGGTGGCCGCCTGGGCCACCCCTTGCTCCCCTCTGGCCCCGCTTTGGTTTTTCTCGAAGCTTCCTGTACGCTGATTTTTCCTGTATTTTTCCCGGAATTTTTGGAGCACTTTTAATATGGGGGAAACCTGAAATAGAAAAACAGCAGAAAACACGAACTGGCACTGTGGTGCACTGGGTTAATAGGTTAGTCCAAATATGATCAAAAGTGTATGGAAGTGCATAAATATCATAGCAATATCACACAAAAGAAGCATGGAGCAAGCAGAAATTATAGATACGTTTTGGACGTATCAGCTTCCTCAAATGCCCTAGGTCTTCGTGAGCAAGCAAGTTGAATGCACACCCACTAGTTTCTTTTGTTGAGCTTTCATTCATATTTATCTCTAGTGCATCTGTTGCATGGCAATTCCTACTCACTCACATTGATATCTATTGATGGGCATCTCCATAGCCCGTTGATATGCCTAGTCGATGTGAGACTATCTCCCTCCTTTGTGTCTTCTCCATAACCACCTCTATTCCACCCATAGTGCTATATCCATGGCTCACGCTCATGTATTGCGTGAAAGTTAAAAGGTTTGAAATGATAGAGTATGAAAATAAATGCTTTCCTGAAATCGGGGTTGTGCATGATATGAATATTTTGTGTGATGAAGAGGGAGCATAGCCAGACTATATGATTTTATAGGGATAACTTTCTTTAGCCATAGTATTTTGAGAAGACATGATTGCTTTGTTAGTATTGCTTGAAATATTGTTATTTCTTATGTCAATATAGACTTTTATCTTGAATCTTTCAGATCTGAACATTCATGCCACAATTAAGAGAATTACATTGAAAAACTATATTGGTTAGCATTCCACATCAAAAATTCTTTCTTTATCATTTACCTACTCGAGGACGAGCAGGAATTAAGCTTGGGGATGCTTGATACGTCTCCAACGTATCTATAATTTTTTATTATTCCATGCTATTATTTATGAAGTATTGGATGTTTAATGGGCTTTATCATTCACTTTTATATCATTTTTGGGACTAACCTACTAACCCAAAGGCCCAGTCCAGATTGCTGTTTTTTTGCCTATTTCAGGGTTTTGCAGAAAAAGAATATCAAATGGAGTCCAAACGGAATGAAACCTTCGCGAGAGATATTTTTGGAGAAAATCACGCACGCGGAGCTTGAGGACCAAGTAAGGGGACAGAGAGGTGGCCCTCGAGGGTGGGGGTGATGTCTAATATGCACCCTTCTTCTTGTAGACGTTGTTGGGCCTCCAAGTGTAGAGGTTTGTAGGACAGTAGCAAATTTCCCTCAAGTGGATGACCTAAGGTTTATCAATCTGTGGGAGGCGTAGGATGAAGATGGTCTCTCTGAAGCAACCCTGCAACCAAAAACAAAGAGTCTCTTGTGTCCTGTACACACCCAATACAACGGTAAATTGTATAGGTGCACTAGTTCGGCGAAGAGATGGTGATACAAGTGCAATATGGATGGTAGATATAGGTTTTTGTAAACTTAAAATATAAAAACAGCAAGGTAGCAAGTGGTAAACGTGAGCATAAACGGTGTTGCAATGATAGTAGGCCAGGCCTAGGGTTCATACTTTCACTAGTGCAAATTCTCTCAACAAGGATAACATAATTGGATCATATTACTAGCCCTCAACATGCAACAAAGAGTCACTCCAAAGTAACTAATAGCAGAGAACAAACGAAGAGATTATGGTAGGGTACGAAACCACCTAAAAGCTATCCTTTCTGATCAATCTATTCAAGAGTCTGTCGTAACGTTCAATCTATCATAGAGTTCGTACTAGAATAACACCTTAAGACACAAATCAACCAAAACCCTAATGTCACCTAGATACTCCATTGTCACCTCAAGTATCCGTGGGCATGGTTATACGATATGCATCACACAATCTCAGAAACATCTATTCAACCAACACATAGAACTTCAAAGAGTGCCCCAAAGTTTCTACCGGAGAGTCAAGATGAAAACGTGTGCCAACCCTTATGCATAGATTCCCAAGGTCACGGAACCCGCAAGTTGATCACCAAAACATACATCAAGTGGATCGCATGATATCCCATTGTCACCACAGATCAACACGTGCAAGACATACATCAAGTATTTTCAAATCCTTAAAGACTCAATCCGATAAGATAACTTCAAAGGGAAAACTCAATCCATTACAAGAGAGTAGAGGGGGAGAAGAAGATCCAACTTGAATAGCAAAGCTCGCGATACATCAAGATCATTCCATCTCAAGAACACGCGAGAGAGATCAAACACATAGCTATTGATACATACCCTCAGCCCCGAGGGTGGACTACTCCCTCCTCGTCATGGAGAGCGCCGGGATGATGAAGATAGCCACCGGAGAGGGATCCCCCCCCCCTCCGGCAGGGTGCCAGAACGGTTGTAGATTGGTTTTCGGTGGCTACAGAGGCTTTCGGCGGCGGAACTCCCGATCTAGATTAATTTCCGGAGATTCTAGTATTTATAGGAATTTTTGGAGTCGGGGCCAAGTAAAGGGGAGCTACGGGCCGTCCTCGAGATAGGGGGGCCCACCCTCCACCCTCGAGGGCAGCCCGTGGCTCTCGTGGCCCACCTCTTTTGCTTCAGGGGCTTCTTTTGGTCCAGAAAAAATCATAAAAAATTGGTTCAGCAATTGGACTCCGTTTGATATCCCTTTTCTGTAAAACCCTAAAACAGGAGAAAAACAGAAACTGGCACTGGGCTCTGGGTTAATAGGTTAGTCCCAAAAATCATATAAAAGTGTAATATAAAGCCCATAAGACATCCTAGAAGGATAATATAATAGCATGGAACAATCAAAAATTATAGATACGTTGGAGACGTATCAGCATCCCCAAGCTTAATTCTCGCTCGTCCTCGAGTAGGTAAATGATAAAGAAAGAATTTTTGATGTGGAATTGTGACGCCCGGATAGTTAAGCTACAGTAACCCTCTGCTAATGACGACACGCCATCACAATTACTGTTGATAACCTCGCGATGATCCAATCTCGTTCGAATTCAAAAGTCAAAATTATGTCAAACGAAAAAGATTTTCAAATATTAAAACTAAAATGTTCGGGTGGTGCCAAACAATGCATAAACAATTATGGTGGGAAAACCACATTTTTATAAAATGATTAAAAGCACTATATTAATAATAATAGCGATAAAACAATTAATTAAAATGCGTACAAATTAATGAGTAAATACAAAATACTTTAACTCGGGTGTCAGTATGTTTGTGGCACTAACATTTTTATTAACACTAGCTTATGTGCTACTTTTATAACATGTAAAACTAAAGTAAAATAGAACTAAAATAAACAGAAAAGAAATAAATAAAAGGAAAGACTAAACAGGATTTAAAACAAAGAAAAAGGACCCCCCCCTGCTGGACCGTGGCCCATCTGACCACCAGGCCAGGCCCAGCCGGCCCTCACCCAGCCAGCCCCCTGGCCTATACACCCACTCCCCCAACTGAACCCTAGAGCCCCCC
>LR738713.1:711599893-711627579 GCA_902687465.1 Secale cereale | reverse complement strand
TTCTCCCACACCCCCGTCGCCCCCCCCCTGTAGCTCCGGCCAAGCCATCCCGTGGCTCCCGTCGGGCCGCAACCGCTGCTGCGCCGTCTCTGGCAGTTGCCGCTGCCACCCCGGGGAGAGCCCCGTCCGTCTCTGGTCGCCACGGCCTCCCCACTCCCCTCGCCACCAGCCCGCCACCGGCTGTCGCTCCGGTCGCCTGGCCAGCGCCGTGGCCTCGCCACTGCCGCGGCGGCCGGCCTCGCCGTTCCTGCAGGCGGGCGCCCAACGCCCAGCGCCCGCTTTGCCCCATTCACCCGAACCCGCTGGGCCCCCTGGGCCACTGCCAGGTGGGGCCCCAGGCCCCAGAACGAAAACAAAAGAAAAAGAAAAAGAAAAAGAAATATAAATAATTAATAATATTAATTAATTAATTAACTAGATAATTAATCTAATTAATCCTATCTTTAATTAACCTAATGGATAATTAAATAAATTAAATAATGTTAAGATTAAACTAATTAATTGTGATTAATCTAATTAACTTTAATTAGTTAAACTAATTAGGATTAGTTAATTAAATATAGAACTAATTATACTGTGTCACTGACCAGTGGGACCCACTGGTCAGGTTGACCAGTCAACCATGCTGACATCAGCATGATGTCATGCTGATGTCATAAACCCTTTTTCGAATTAATTTAATTAATATTAAATTTCAGAAATTAATAAAAACTTTAAAAAATCATATCTTTTAAACCATAACTCGGATGAAAATACTTTGTACATGAAAGTTGCTTAGAACGACGAGATGAACCCGAATACGCGGTCCGTTCGTCCGCCACACATCTCTATCTTGCTGAACATGCAACTTTCCCCTTCGTTTCATCTGCCCGAAAATGCCTAACACCAGGAATACTTTCCCGGATGTTATTCCTCTTCGCCTGTATCACCGAGCACCGCGTTAGGTCACACGTAGCACCGCCTTTTGCCATGTTATGCTTTGTGATGCTATTGTTTGCTCTGTTATTTATTTGTTTCCCCTTCGTTGCTTATTTTCGGTAGACTCCGATACTGTGATAGACCCCGAGACCATTGATGCTTCGGTGTTCGACTACGGCTACGCTTCCGAAGATTCCTTTCGTCTGCAGATCTTCCAGGCAAGCCCCCCCCCTTTTGATCACCAGATATCGCATATTCTTCTCTCTACTGCTTGCATTAGAGTAGTGTAGCATGTTACTGTTCGGTTACTCCTATTCTGTTGCATAGCCTGTCATTGTTGCTACAACTGTTGATACCTGTACCTGCCATCCTAATGCTTAGTATAGGTTGCTAGTATTCAATCAGTGGCCCTTCATTCTTGTCCGTCTGCCATGCTATACCATCGGGCTGTGATCACTCGGATGGTGATCACGGGTATATACTACATACACTTTACATGACACATGATGTGACTAAAGCCGGGTCGGCTCATTGAGTACCCGCAAGTGATTCGGTGGGGGCTGAAAGGACAGGTGGCTCCATCCAGGTAGTGGTGGGCCTGAGTTCCTGACGGCCCCCGAGTGGATCTTTGTGGCGGAGCGACAGGGCAGGTTGAGACACCCAGTGGAGAGGTGGCCTGGCCCTGGTCGTTGTCTGCGGTTATTTCATAATAACACGCTTAATGAGTTTGGATATTTGATCTGAGTCTGGCCATTTGGTCTATACGCACTAACCAGCTACGTGGGAATAGTTATGGGTACTCGACGTCGTGGTATCAGCCGAAGCCTTCTTGACGTCAGCGACTTAGCGGCGCGCGCCGGATTGGACTGGAAAGCCTACTCTGGTATTAGGAGAGGCTAGGTCTGCTTACCGACCGCCCTCGCAACGCGCAGGTGTGCATTGGGCGATGGGCCCAGACCCCTGTGCGCTTAGGGTTTAGACCGGCGTGCTGACCTCTCTGCTGTGCTTAGGTAGGGCTGCGACGTGTTGATCTTCCGTGGCCGGGCATGACCCTGGAAAGTGTGTCCGGCCAAATGGGATCAAGCGTGCTGGGTTATGTGGTGCACCCCTGCAGGGAAGTTAATCTATTCGAATAGCCGTGTCCCTCGGTAAAAGGATGACCCGGAGTTGTATTCCGACCTCATGACAACTAGAACCGGATACTTAATAAAACACACCCTTACAAGTGCCAGAGATAACTCGGTGGTTGCTCTCTCACAGGGTGATGTGCGGGAGGATCGCCGAGTAGGATTATGCTATACATTGTTACTTGGTGAACTTACCATCTATTCCATTCTACTGCTGCAAGACGGAGGCTGCGAGATGCGAGGATACTTGTTACTTTCCAGCTACCCTCATCTTCTGCTGCAAGATGGAGGTTACGAGAAGCGTAGTCTTCGATTGGATTAGTTATCCCCCTCTTATTCTGGCATTCTGCAGTTCAGTCCACAGATATTACCCCTTTACCCAGATATCATTGCATATGTAGTGTAGATCCTTGCTTGCGAGTACTTTGGATGAGTACTCACGGTTGCTTTTCTCCCTCTTTTCCCCTTTTGTCCCTACTTCTCGGATGATGCAACCAGATTGATGGAGTCCCGGACCCAGAAGATCCCGAGGATGTTTCTACGTGAAGTTCGGCTTCGAGGAGTAGTTAGGAGGTCCCAGACAGGAGGCCTTGCCTTTTCGATCGTTGTTACTTTTGTGCTAGCCTTCTTAAGGCAAACTTGTTTAACTTATGTCTGTACTCAGATATTATTGCTTCCGCTGACTCTTGTGTTTTCGAGCTTATGTATTCGAGCCCTCGAGGCCCCTGGCTTGTAATATAAAGCTTGTATTATTTTAATTTGTGTCTAGAGTTGTGTTGTGATATCTTCCAGTGAGTCCCTGATCTTGGTCGTACACATTTGCGTGCATGATTAGTGTACGGACAAATCGGGGGCGTCACAAGTTGGTATCAGAGCCGACTGCCTGTAGGAATCCCCCTTTCCAACTCCTTGGCCGAAGTTGAGTCTAGTTTTTGAAAAACAAATTTACTAACTTGTTGTGTGGCTTACGGGCCCACATCACCAATGGGTGGTATTAGGATCTTTTACTCCTCGTCTATACTCTGGGACTCTAATCTCTCTTCTATTCGGGATAAATGAATTTGCAAAATCTAACATTAGGATCTCGTTATCACTTTCACCCGGAGAACACCTTATTACCGATGATCGTCTGCTACACCAGAAGACCCTGAAGATACTCTCTGTTATTAACCCGAGAACTTGTGCTCATCACCTTTGCAATTCACTGCCATCGATATATCCCTATGGATATCTGCATGCACTTGCCATTCTCATGATCATTCCTCGTCGCTCTTGTTGTTACAAGATGCCTCGAAATATTCTCTGTTGTCCTAAGAATCCTTTGAGTTTACTGTCTTGCAGTTTTATTTCGAATGAAAACCCTTACGGTTATTACCTCACATTTATTGAGGACCCATTCTTCTCGATTGTTCATGTGTCTAGCAAATTCTTCGGAATACTTTCCGATCTTTCGAAAATCCTCTGCAGCCTATTACTCTTGAAATTCTTGCGTCCTTGCATTATGGTTAATTCCATATGACTAGCAGTCTTCGTTAACATCCCTTGTCTTAGAGATTTTGAGCATGTTGATTCAATGTGTGTGTATGCACGCAGTCATCAGGTTATCCTTTTTAAAATCATCTTTCCGGCTCAGACGTCATTCCGGACATGAGCTGATTCTCGACAATTCAAACCTTTATTGATTGTCCAACTAAGTGTTTTCACCTTACCCATCCTTGATTAGAGCGTCTGCTTTTGATCCTTCATTTTGGAAACCATAATTTCTTTCTATTTAAGCATCAGGCTAATAAGGTGATTCTTGGATCTGATGCCTCTGCATTCCTTCTTCCTCTGAGTGAATACCGATACTCACATCAGCTCCGTTGTGGATCGCCCGATCCATTGTTGGATTTTTTTCCGACAGTGTCCATCATATTCAATCACCTTGTGAGTTCTTCCCCTGATACATAATGCCTTTGGTAAATTGTATCCTCTACTTGGCCAACCATGCTCTGCTTTCGAGCTGGTGTATTTACTTTTGAAACTTGTGGTATATGTTACTAAGATGCCCGATGGGTTGAACCTATGCCTTCCCCTAATTTGTGAGAACCCGAAAGTTTTCACAAGTCATACTCTTCCGGTGTTCTACCAGATAAAATTTCAACCCTACATTTTTTATCAAAGTGAGAGGTGAATGAAATGATTTGCATTAAGGAAGTGGGAGTCGACCTTGAACTTTGTGTTCATGCCCATGAAAATGATGTAGACCGTCTCGGAAGCTTCTTGCAAAATGATTATCCAGCTGTGTGATTCTTTCGATATTCTTGAATTGATTCCTTACAGTTATGGTTCCGACCATGCTATCCTTATTCAATATATCCGGAATAAATCCATTCCAGGCCTCGTCAATTTTTGACAAGGTTAAAGCATCTACTGTCATAGGTCAATGACCTAGTTCAACTTCTATCGTGTTCTACCTTCGAGTTTTGCCCTCTGATATCTCGAGGATATCATGCCTTTGCACTACACCTTTTGAACTTTTGATGAAGTAATACCTTTGCTTGTCGTAATCACTCTATGGGTTCTAGGTTGCCGTCAACCGAGAACACCGTTTAGTAAATCAAATCTGCTCTAAAAATTCAACACCCCTAGTAGATGTTACTGGGAAATTTTTAAACTCAATCTGGTTTATTCCTAGACTATCGGGTACGTCCCTTGTCTAGCTATCTTTGACTGTGCTACCTCGTCCTTCTTTGGTGCACGAATTCTTCAGAGATTGAGCACAACTTACGTCGAGCTTTCAACATCTGGTTGCTTGTTCAGTAAGGCAACTTTGATTCCGAGCTTGCATCTTTTATATTGATCCATTAACTTGCCACTTCGTCATTCCCTTGCTTGTTGCCGTTGTTGTTTGATTGCATCCTCTTGAAACCTCCCGGCAAATGTGCCAGATCACCTTCAACACTTTGACTTCTTCCAAGATGCCAATTGTGTTCATGATGAGAAATACTCTCCTTGCCCTCGATTATTTTTATTATCATCGGCAACACCCTTGGCTTCCTTTCATCGCGAACTTGTCCACGTTATGATTACAACTTGCTTTCCAGCTAGTGTTGTGTTCTACATTGAAGTATTACTGTCTTTTATGTCGAGAATGTGGTGGGATGTTGGAAATATGCCCTAGAGGCAATAATAAAAGCATTATTATTATATTTCCTTGTTCATGATAATCGTCTATTATTCATGCTTGAATTGTATTATACGGAAACAGCGATACATGTGTGAATACATAGACCACAATGAGTCCCTGGTAAGCCTCTAGTTACCAGCTCGTTGATCAACAGATGGTCACGGTTTCCTGACCATGGACATAGGATGTCGGGGGAAACTGTCCTCCCACGAGCACCTATGGGACCGGAGCCCCTTCTACGTTGCGGTAAGGGAGCGGAGGGAGCACGGAGAGCAGATCGAGGGGAACACGCGGGCAGTTTACCCAGGTTCGGGCCGCGCGGACGCGTAAAACCCTACTCCTGCTTTGGTTGTATTGAGTTCTTGAGCTCGGGAGCTTGAAGAGCTACAGTACTAGCTACACCGAGCGAAAGAGTTGTCTAGATTCCGAACCCTTTCTACGTTGTGCATGGGCCTCCTTTTATAGCTCAAGGGGTCACCGACAGGTGTCGACGTAGAGAAGGGTAAAACTGTAATTTTGGTGGTAGTTGTAACAGTGTGTGAATAGTGCATGAACAGTGGATGAACAGTGGTCTTCACCTAACCTTGACAGTGGGGGACAAGGGCATTAAATGCCTGTCGCCGTCGACCCCAAAAGCGTCCGTCCATGCTTCTCCGTTCGCCACGGCGACAGCCTCGTCACCGTGGCTTGCCACCGTGTGCCCCAGGCTGCACAGCCATCCGCCACGCGTCCCTGGAAGGGCCCCAGGGCGACGCGTGGGCCGATGAGCTGGAGCGCGGGCACACAGTGTAAGTTTCCCCGGCAAGCACCTTGCCGGGGCCTTGATCTTGCCGGGCCCAGAAGCTTGTCGCTCTCCGGGCCCTGCCGGGGCGCATGATGCGCCGAGGCATCTCTTGAGATATATATGTATTCCTGGGCCTCCCTGGCAAGCTCCTCTTGCCAGGGTCTTGTGCTAAAGTGGTAGCCTTGAGCCTGGTGCGGCCTTCCCGGCAAGCTCCTCTTGCCGGGGCCTTGATCTTCTGACTTGAATACTTTGTTCTTGAATGGCTTCATAGGGACCAGAAAGGTGCCCGGCGAGCGCGTGGTAAACCCTGCCACGGGAAGCTGCTGCTGCCCGTGCACAAGTTGGGGTACTAAGGTACCCCTATCTTAGTACACCGACATAGGATGTCAGTGATGACGGGATCACATCATTAGGAGAACGATGTGATGGACAAGACCCAATCCTAAGCATAGCACGAGATCGTATAGTTCGTAATGCATAAGCTTTTTGGTGTCAAGTATTTATTCCTTAGACCATGAGGTTGTACAACTCCCGGATACCGTAGGAATACTTTGGGTGTGCCAAACGTCACAACGTAACTGGGTGGCTATAAAGGTACGCATCGGGTATCTCCGAAAGTGTATGTTGAGTTGGTACGAACCGAGACTGGGATGTTGTCACTCCGTATGACGGAGAGGTACCTCTGGGCCCACTCGGTAAGACATCATCATAATGAGCTCAATGTGACTAAGTAGTTAGTCACGGGATGATGGATTACGGATCGAGTAAAGAGACTTGCCATGACGAGATTGAACAAGGTATCGGGAATACCGACGATCGAATCTCGGGCAAGTACCGTACCGATGGACAAAGGGAATAACATACGGGATTGAGTGAATCCTTGACACGGTGGTTCATCCGATGAAGATCATCAAGGAACATGTGGGAACCAACATGGGTATCCAGATCCTGTTGTTGGTTATTGACCGGAGAGTCGTCTCGGTCATGTCTACGTGTCTCCCGAACCCGTAGGGTCTACACACTTAAGGTTCGGTAACGCTAGGGTCGTAGAGATACATGCACGTGGAAACCCGAAAGTTGTTCGGAGTCCCGGATGAGATCCCGGACGTCACGAGGAGTTCCGGAATGGTCCGGAGGTAAAGAATGATATATAGGAAGTCCAGTTTCGGCCATCGGGTGATCTCCGGGGGTCACCGGGAGTGTCCCGGGACCACCGGAGGGGCCCCGGGGGTCCATCGGATGGGGCCACCCATCCCGGTGGGGCCCCTAGGCCGCGTGGGGGAAGTGGCCAGCCCCTGGTGGGTTGGCGCACCACATGGGCCCCCCTCCCTATGCGCCTAGGGTTGAAACCCTAGGGAGAGGGGGCGCCCCCCTTGCCTTGGGGGGCAAGACTCCCCCCCAGGCCGCCGCCTCCCTGCAGATGCCATCTGCAGGGCATGGCGCACCCCCTGGCCCCCTATATATATGTGGGGGGAGAGGGCAGCCGCACCCTTGCCCTGGCGCCTCTCCCCCTCCCGTCACACCTCCGTCTCCTCAACGCAGGGCGCCCGGCGAAGCCCTGCAGGAATCTCCACTGCATCCACCACCACGCCATTGTGCTGTTGGATCTCTGACGACTTCTCCTCCCCCCTTGCTGGATCAAGAAGGAGGTGACATTGTTGCACCGGACGTGTGTTGAACGCGGAGGTGCCGTCCGTTCGGCGCTAGATCATCGGTGACGAAGAACGCGAAGAGTACGACTACTTCATCCACGCTTCTTCGAAAGCTTCCGCACGCGATCTACATAACGGTATGTAGATGCATGATGACCCACAACCGTAAGGGATCTATTGCAGCGTTTTCGATAAGTAAGAGTGTCGAACCCAACGAGGAGCAGAAGGTATTGATAAGCGATTCTGAGCAAGAAATTACTGCAAGCACTGAAAGATAACTTTTAGGGGTTTTCTCGGTATAAGCAATAGGAAAGTAAAAGCAAGTAATGTAAAAGGTACTGAGAGTAACAAGTGGCCCAATCCTTTCTTAGCAAAGGAGAGGCCTAGCAACTGAACTTATAAAGACTAAAGCGTTCCTGAGGACACACGGGAGAGGTAGTCATGTGCTTTCGCCATATTCCGTATCGATACTATGTTATGTGTTGATAAGTGTTGAGTGGGTGGATCTATGCTAGTGCACTCTCTAGACTAAGATGAATGCACTCTTATGATTAAACACCTTGCAAGCATCCGCAAATACAAGATAGAATTTAAGGCAAAAGCCTAACCATAGCAATACGATCGAGGATCCATTATTCCCTTATGCAAAAGCGTGCGAACTGGGGTTCAGGTTTCTGTCACTCCGGCAACCCACCATAAGCATTCTTTATACACAATGTATTCTCCTAGGTCCTTAATAAGGCGAAGTGTTGAGTGTTCGACTCACACAACACCACTAGTAGAATGACAACACAACTTAAATATCAAACAACACATATTACTTCAACAGCATATGACTACTAACAACAAGACTTTCCCCATGTCCTCAAGAACTAAGGTAACTACTCACGAGACATAAAAGAGATCATGATCAGTGGGGAGAAATATGTGATAAACAATCTGGACATAATAGTATTTCTCCACTAAAACTCAATAGCATTCACCACAAAGTAGTAATCAACACCGACGGAGTAGAGAGGATAGGTAGTACGCGTTACAACACAAGTTGCAATTGTAAGATGAGATTTGGATGAAGATGGAGATGGTGCTGGTGTTGGGGATGATGTTGATGATGATCTCGATGATGCCCGTGACGATGGTGATGACGATGGCGACGATCTCCCCTTCCGGGAGGTGATCTCCCCGGCAGAATCTGCCCGCCGGAGATGGCTTTTTCTTCTCTATAGGTTTCCGCCACGGAGCCGCGGCGGAACTCCGTAAAAATCCCCGTCCCTAGGGTTTTTGGATAACGGAGAGCATATATGCAAAAGGGGGCGACCAGAGGTGGGCCAGGGGCTCCAGGCGCCCCCCCCCCGGCGCGGCCAGGGGGGGCACGCCCCCAGGGCGCCTGGGCACCCTATGGCCCCCCTCCGGTTGCCCTTTCGCGTGCCTTCGTGATCCGTCTGAAAAATATCTCCCGTCAATTTTTAGGTAATTTGGAGGTATTCTTCTTCAGCAACTCAGCGTCCACTTTTTACTGCTGAATCCTGCGTCTGCTGCTTCGGCATCGGAAAGTTTGCAAACTGTGTAAAATAGACCAAAACAACATAAGAACATCACCGTAACTTGAAATATATCAATGAATAAGGATAAATTATGATACAAAATAGTGATGCATTTTGGACGTATCAACACCCCCAAGCTTAGACCTCGCTTGTCCCCAAGCGAATATGAACTCGGTAAACCTGTCCACAAGTTTAGAGAGTGAAGTGTCGATAAATAGAATACGGACAAGAAGCATCATAGTTTCTTTACCAACTCAAATATCCTCAACAGCAATCTTCAATTCATAAGGCCCTTATAAAAGAGTGATGACACTTATATTCGAAAGTAGGGCTAAGGAAACTCATTATATCATGGCAAACATGTCCTTTGGTCAAGGAACAACAAATAGATTTAACTTTTTCTCTTATATTTTGATGAGATCAATTGAAGCTTTTTGAAATAACATGTTAATAGGCAACAAGTGAAAGTGTTAACACAAAGGAAGATATTTGCCTTAGCTGGGCATGACAAACAACTTACTTATCGAATGATAATGTCAACAAGGATATGATATGACAAATCTTAATGCAGCTTTATATGAATGAATCCTTATCAACATCAAACGTCTGCTCTCTTTGAGAAATAGAAGGAAGTAGGAAATAACTGACTCAACTTAAAATTAAAAGACAGGCCCTGCTCTAGGGTAGTAGGGAAAACTCATGTGCTATCCTTAAACCAAACAGAATGAAAACAAATTTTGAGAGGTGCATGATTTGTCAACGAATGCTAATAAATAACTCAATTGCTTCTTGAACTGGACAAGTTTCAAGGAACGGCTCCCGCACGAGGACGATCACATCCTCTTATTCTCCTTTGTTTATCACTGTCGAAGTTTTCTGATTTCTCATGAACAAAGCGTGAAGGAGGGTTTGTTTGTTATATTATTTTCGAGCCGGGCGCACCCTTTGCCAGTTCCTTCTCGTATTATGGGTTTGCACATTAGACATGCAATCCCGGGGTGAAGCTTGTCCAATTCAAGAAGACTATGAATTAGCTATTACTTCCTCATGAGCTAAAACAAAGGCACAAAATAAAAGATTTTGAACATTTAAGGATAACACATAAATTATATACTTTTAGGAGGTGGTAGTGAATACCACGAGTAGGTAGGTATGGTGGACTCATATGGAAGGTATTGGTTTTAAGGGTATGGATGCACAAGCAGAATACCGCTTAGTACAGAGTTAGGCTAGCAAAGGTTTTGAGAGAGCAGACAACTGATGATGACTAAGATGCAAAGCAATATAAAGCATGAACATTGAAATAAGCATAACACATCAAGTTGTCTTCCTTGTCAACATAACACTTCAAGCATAATAACATAAAGGTTTTGGCTATGTTGATACTTTAAGAAAATCATGCTTGTTGTTATGACCAAAGCTATGTTTGCCAAGATTAAATAAAGTTTCATAGCCATACCTGGCATAAGGTCAATACTCCTCATAAGAATCATCATATAAGGTCGATTTCGTGAAGAGAATACCGAGTGCAGCAAAAGGAACCAATAAACTTCTCATTAATATTCCATCATAGACGACTCCACACTCACGGATACAATTCTTCACCGAAGGAGTGATAGACCTCAATGCACACACCTATCTCATATAACAACCTCCCTAGACATGATACGACTCTACTTGACTAAAAAAACAAAAAGATAAAGATAATGATACCAGGCACTCCCCCAAGCTTGGAACAAGCCAAGGGAATGCCATTACCCCAGGAGATTTCACTCATCATTCTTGTTGGCGTTGATCACGTAGTCCTTGGCGAAACGCTTCCATGGATATCTAGCTAAAGCCTCCTTTGAGAAGCTCGTCTCCTGAGTCCTGCATTCAGCACCCAAACTCATGCGCATAAACCTTAGTTCATACTCACAGTTCTGGCGATGTAGATCATGAATTTGCCCTTGAAGTTCTTCAATTCTTTCTTCAGACGCGGTGATGCTTTTCCACATCTCCTCCATCTCCTTCAGGAAGTAGTTCTTCAGCTCGTTGGTGATGTTAAAGTTAGCTTCAACACCACGCTCGATCATCTTCTTGTACTCGAAGACTTCTTGCTCCACTTCTTCCAGCCTGGCCTGGATGCTCCCCTCCTTGATAGGTCCCTTCAGATCTTCTTGATGAAGGACGCCGTCCTTCATCTGAACAACCTGAGGGTGCTTCTTCACCTCAGCGAGGTAAGGGTTGATGACGTTGACGACGAACTTGTCCTTGGGGGAACTTGGAGAAGCCATGGCACCTAAATTCAGCTGAAAGATTCCCTGGCAGAAACAGACCGAAGATAAAACACGCGAAATCGCAAGATACGTTGCCGGAACAATCCGGGCAAATATATAGGAAAAATTTATGCACAGAAAGGAAGGTAACGGACCAAAGCGGGGTCGGAGGCGGACTCCCGGGTGTCCAGGCGGCCTCCCGGCGCGGCCCAGGGGGGGCGCGCCAGGTGGGCGCCTGGAATCCCTGGAGGTCGTCTCCAGCTCCACTTAGGTTCGGAATTTTACTAATTTTGCAGAAACTCGTAATACGGAACTTTTATGGCGGTTCGCGATGTTTCCTTACCGTACTACATACCTTTTCTTTATTCTGCTTCTGCTGGCGTCTGAAACAGGGCTGCAACATGTTCTTCATGGTTTGTTGTGTATATTATATTCACATCAACATTGACAGGGGTCTCCTGCTATGTAATGTTTAAGTCTTTGCCCATTCACAACTTGAGGTTTGGTGCCTTCAAAATTATTAATCTTAATTGCACCTGACCGATAAACTTCTTCAATATGAAATGGTCCTTCCCACCTGGAAAGTAGTTTACCTGGAGAAAACCTGAAACGGGATCTGAACAACAAAACTTTATCACCAACATTAAATTCACGTTTTAGAATCTTCCTATCATGCCACTTTTTTTCCTTTTCCTTGAACATTTTAGCGCTCTCGTAAGCTTCACTTCTCCATTCATCTAGAGAAGTCAAGTTCACGAGACGCTTCTCACCAGCTAGTTTTGGGTCAGCGTTAAGCTCTCTAACAGCCCAGAAAGCTTTGTGCTCTAACTCTAATGGCAAATGGCAAGCCTTGCCATATACCATCTTATAGGGGGACATGCCCATGGGGTTTTTGTAAGCAGTTCTATATGCCCACAAAGCATCTCCTAACTTATTTGACCAGTCCTTTCTATTTCTGTTTACTGTTTTCTGCAAGATCAACTTAATCTCTCTATTGGTGAGGTCAACTTGCCCACTAGTTTGAGGATGATATGGTGAAGCAATTCTATTATTAACATCGTATTTGGCCAAAGCTTTTCTAAAAGCTCCGTGCATGAAGTGTGATCCCCCATCAGTCATGAGATACCTTGGTACACCAAACCTAGGAAAAATTACATCTTTAAGCATTTTCAAAGATGTTTTGTGATCAGCACTTTCAGTGGGGATTGCTTCAACCCACTTGGTCACATAATCAACAGCTACTAAAATGTGAGTGTACTTGTGTGAAGAAGGAAAAGGACC
Source organism: Secale cereale (assembly GCA_902687465.1). Classification (NCBI taxonomy): domain Eukaryota; kingdom Viridiplantae; phylum Streptophyta; class Magnoliopsida; order Poales; family Poaceae; genus Secale; species Secale cereale. The sequence continues at coordinate 711,614,846 of LR738713.1, read as the reverse complement.
CATAAAATCAAAACCCCAACAATCAAAAGGTTCAATCACTAGTGAGTAATTCATAGGCATCTCATTCCTTCTACTAATGTTACCAACTCTCTGACATTTATCACAGGCTAAAACATAATTTCTAGCATCTTTAAAGAGAGTAGGCCAATAAAAACCTGATTGAAGAACCTTATGTGCAGTCCTCTCACCGGCATGATGTCCTCCATAGGGACTATCATGACACCGTCTGAGAATGTCCTTCTGCTCATGTTCCGGAATGCATCTTCTCACGATCCCGTCGGGACCTTCTTTGAAAAGATGTGGGTCATCCCAAAAATAGTGCCTCAAATCATGAAAGAACTTCTTCCTTTGCTGAAATGTTAGACCTGGAGGCAAATACTTTGCAACAATAAAATTAGCATAATCTGCATACCAAGGATCGGAAAGAGATTGTACTTTTACAACGGCAAGTTGCTCGTCTGGAAAACTATCGTTAACTGGGATGGGGTCGTGCGGTATATCTTCCATCCTTGAAAGATTGTCCGCCACCGGATTGTCTTTCCCTTTCCTATCAACAATCTGCAAATCAAATTCTTGAAGGAGGAGTACCCACCTGATAAGCCTTGGCTTGGCATCCTTCTTTGTCATAAGATACTTAATGGCAGCATGATCAGTATGAATAATAACTTTGGAATCAACAATATACTGCCTAAACTTATCACAAGCAAAAACTACAGCTAAGAATTCCTTCTCAGTAGTAGCATAATTTCTTTGAGCACTATCAAGGGTTTTACTAGCATAATGTATAACATTCAATTTCTTATCAACTCTTTGTCCTAAAACAGCTCCAACAGCAAAATCACTAGCATCACACATAATCTAAAAAGGTAAATTCCAGTCAGGTGGTTGTACTATAGGAGCAGTTATTAAAGCTTTCTTAAGGACTTCAAAAGCTTCCTTACAATTTTCATCAAATACAAAAGGAACATCCTTCTGGAGAAGATTAGTGAGGGGTCTCGAGGTTTTAGAAAAGTCTTTAATAAATCTTCTATAAAAAAACCTGCATGACCGAGAAAACTGCGAATACCTTTGATGTCCTTTGGATAGGGCATCCTCTCAATAGCTTCGACCTTGGCCTTGTCCACTTCAATTCCCCTTTCGGAAATCTTGTGACCAAGAACAATTCCTTCATTAACCATAAAGTGGCACTTTTCCCAGTTGAGTACCAAATTTGTCTCCTCGCATCTCTGCAAAAGTTTATTAAGGTTGTGAAGACAATGGTCAAAAGAAGTTCCATAGACGGAGAAATCGTCCATGAAGACTTCCATAATATCCCCGCAGAAACCATGAAAGATAGCAGACATACACCTTTGAAAAGTAGCAGGGGCATTACATAAACCAAAAGGCATACGCCTGTAAGCATAAGTACCAAAGGGACAAGTAAAAGTGGTCTTCTCTTGATCGGCAGTATTAACATGAATTTGAGAGAAGCCAGAATAACAATCGAGATAACAAAAGTGGGTACTTTTGGATAACCTTTCAAGCATTTGGTCGATGAACGGCAACGGATAGTGATCCTTCCTGGTTGCCTTGTTCAACTTCTTGTAATCAATACACATTCTATATCCAATAATAATCCTCTGAGGTATTAATTCATTTTTATCATTAGGAACCACAGTTGTACCTCCTTTCTTAGGAACACAATGTACCGGACTTACCCACTTACTATCAGCTATAGGGTAGATAATACCTGCGGCTAGAAGCTTGAGAATCTCAGTTCTCACAACATCCATCATCTTCGGGTTCAACCGTCGTTGATGATCAACAACGGGTTTAGCATCAGGCTCAAGGTTGATAGTATGTTGACAGATAGATGGACTAATCCCCTTAAGGTCATCAAGGGTGTAGCCAATTGCGCCTCGGTGTTTACGAAGTACTTCCAATAATCGCTCTTCTTCATATCCTGAAAGGTTAGAATTGATAATAACAGGATATACTTTCTTTCCATCTAAATAAGCATACTTGAGCGTATCGGGAAGAGGTTTAAGATCGAACACCGGGTCTTCTTTCGGTTTTGATAAAATTCCCAAAGGTTCAACCGGAAGGTTGTGCTTCAGGATAGCAGGCTGCCTCAAGAATATTTCATCTAGTTCATTTCTTTCCTGCATATGCAAATCATTCTCGTGGTCCTCCATGTATTGCTGCAAAAGAATCATTAGGGGGAATAGCAATAGAGGCAATACTTTCAATAATTTTATCATCACTAGGTAAATCAGTACCACGAGGCTGCTTAGAGAACTTAGAAAAATTAAATTCATATGGCTCACCATCGAATTCAACAAAAACTTTACCTTTCTTGCAATCTATTATAGCTCCACAAGTTCTAAGAAAAGGTCTACCAAAAATAATTGGACAAAAATTGTCCCTCTCTGAACCAAGTACTAGAAAGTCGGTAGGGTATTTTACCTTTCCACATAGGACTTCAACGTCCCTCACAATTCCGATAGGAGAGATAGTTGTTCTATTTGCAAGATGAATAGTAACATCAACTTCTTCAAGTTCACAAGGGGAAATCTCACCGATGATCTCTTCATAAAGTGAATAGGGGATAGCACTTGCACTCGATCCCAAATCGCATAGCCCATAATAATTGTGATCTCCTATTTTAACACATACCATTGGAGTACCTGAAATTGGGCCTTTATTCTTGGCTGTGACAAGGTTAGTGGAAACAGCACAAAAATTTATATTGGAATCCAAAACATCATTAGTAGCAAGGTCTTTAATCAATGCAACTTGAGGATCGACCCTGATCTGGTCCTCAGGCTCATCAACTCTTCTCTCACTTTTATTTATTATGCCTGTCACAAGAGAGTGCTCCCTCATCCTCGTGGGAAAAGGAGGCTTTTCATATATAACTGCAGGCAAAATTGGGTCAGCAACATAAATATCAATAGGTGACTCTTTAAAAGGTTCATGGTGTTGGTCTCTCTTCTTTTTAAAAGAATCAACGTGAGAGGCAAAATTCTTACACAAATCAATCACTAGATTGGAATCAAGACCAATCTTAGAGCAAAAAGTATTGAAGTAATCAGTTTTCACATAGCTCTCAATATAATCATGTTCATAATTTATAGCGGGTTCAATACCTTTATCAATTTCCCAGTCTTCGGTATTCCTCTGGATTCTTTCAAGGAGATCCCACCTTTCTTCAACACTCTTCTTCTGAAACACCCCACTAGAGGAGGCATCCAGCATCTCCTTATCCTGACGAGAAAGCCTGGCATAAAAATTTGTAAGTATAATTTCCTTGGGAAGCTTATGAATAGGGCATTTGAGCATTAGGGACTTCAATCTCCCCCAAGCTTGAGCAATGCTTTCTCCGTCACGAGACCTAAAGTTATAGATATAATTCCTGTCTTGATGAATTTCATGAAGAGGATAAAACTTAGTATAAAAGAGAGACATAAGCTCCTGCCAGTCCAGCAAGTGTGAGTTATCGAGAAGCCCATACCAATCTGAAGCTTTATCTATAAGTGATACGGCAAACAATTTCCTCATGACAAACTCCCTCGATACACCTGCAAGCTTAAATAATGAACATAGTTGTGACAGATATAGCAAGTGTTCACCGGGATGTCTGTCTCCTGCGTAACAATTAGCCAAAACATAATCGATAATACCAGCTGGTATTTTATAAGGCACAATTTCAGTAGGGGGAGGATCAACCACCACAGGTGTGGGGCGTCTTCCCGCAAGCAACGATCCAATAATAGGGTTGTCCATAAGGACAAAGAGCAGCAATAGCAAAAATAAAGACAGAATTATAAAAACTTGCTTACCAGTTTCACTTTACCAATAGCGCTACGCTCCCCGGCAACGGCGCCAGAAAACGGTACTTGATGACCCACAACCGTAAGGGATCTGTTGCAGCGTTTTCGATAAGTAAGAGTGTCGAACCCAACAAGGAGCAGAAGGTATTGATAAGCGATTCTGAGCAAGAAATTACTGCAAGCACTGAAAGATAACTTTTAGGGGTTTTCTCGGTATAAGCAACAGGAAAGTAAAAGCAAGTAATGTAAAAGGTACTGAGAGTAACAAGTGGCCCAATCCTTTCTTAGCAAAGGAGAGGCCTAGCAACTGAACTTATAAAGACTAAAGCGTTCCTGAGGACACACGGGAGAGGTAGTCATGTGCTTTCGCCATATTCCGTATCGATACTATGTTATGTGTTGATAAGTGTTGAGTGGGTGGATCTATGCTAGTGCACTCTCTAGACTAAGATGAATGCACTCTTATGATTAAACACCTTGCAAGCATCCGCAAATACAAGATAGAATTTAAGGCAAAAGCCTAACCATAGCAATACGATCGAGGATCCATTATTCCCTTATGCAAAAGCGTGCGAACTGGGGTTCAGGTTTCTGTCACTCCGGCAACCCACCATAAGCATTCTTTATACACAATGTATTCTCCTAGGTCCTTAATAAGGCGAAGTGTTGAGTGTTCGACTCACACAACACCACTAGTAGAATGACAACACAACTTAAATATCAAACAACACATATTACTTCAACAGCATATGACTACTAACAACAAGACTTTCCCCATGTCCTCAAGAACTAAGGTAACTACTCACGAGACATAAAAGAGATCATGATCAGTGGGGATAAATATGTGATAAACAATCTGGACATAATAGTATTTCTCCACTAAAACTCAATAGCATTCACCACAAAGTAGTAATCAACACCGACGGAGTAGAGAGGATAGGTAGTACGCGTTACAACACAAGTTGCAATTGTAAGATGAGATTTGGATGAAGATGGAGATGGTGCTGGTGTTGGGGATGATGTTGATGATGATCTCGATGATGCCCGTGACGATGGTGATGACGATGGCGACGATCTCCCCTTCCGGGAGGTGATCTCCCCGGCGGAATCTGCCCGCCGGAGATGGCTTTTTCTTCTCTGTAGGTTTCCGCCACGGAGCGGCGGCGGAACTCCGTAAAAATCCCCGTCCCTAGGGTTTTTGGATAACGGAGAGCATATATGCAAAAGGGGGCGACCAGAGGTGGGCCAGGGGCTCCAGGCGCCCCCCCGGCGCGGCCAGGGGGGCGCGCCCCCAGGGCGCCTGGGCACCCTGTGGCCCCCCTCCGGTTGCCCTTTCGCGTGCCTTCGTGATCCGTCTGAAAAATATCTCCCGTCAATTTTCAGGTAATTTGGAGGTATTCTTCTTCAGCAACTCAGCGTCCACTTTTTACTGCTGAATCCTGCGTCTGCTGCTTCGGCATCGGAAAGTTTGCAAACTGTGTAAAATAGACCAAAACAACATAAGAACATCACCGTGACCTGAAATATATCAATGAATAAGGATAAATTATGATACAAAATAGTGATGCATTTTGGACGTATCAATGCACTCTTATTTGCTCGTTGCTAGATGTCTCCTTAGTTGGATCTTGGTGAAAGCGTAGAAATTTTTTGAATTCTGCTACGTTCCCCAACAGTGGCATCTGAGCTAGGTTTAATGCGTAGCATCTTGCACGAGTAGAACACAAAGCAGTTGTGGGCGTTTGAGTTTGTTCAAGTTTCTTGCCGTTACTAGTCAATCTTGTTTCGGCGGTATTGTGGGATGAAGCGGCCCGGACCGACTTTACACGTACGCTTACGTGAGACTGGTTCCACCGACAGACATGCACTAGATGCATAAGGTGGCTGGCGGGTGTCTGTCTCTCCTACTTTAGTCGGATCAGATTCGATGAAAAGGGTCCTTATGAAGGGTAAATAGAAATTGACAAATCACGTTGTGGTTTTGGCGTAGGTAAGAAACGTTCTTGCTAGAAATCCTATAGAAGCCACGTAAAACTTGCAACAACAATTAGAGGACGTCTAACTTGTTTTTGCAGCATTTGCTATGTGACGTGGTATGGCCAAAACGAAGATGTGATGAATGATATATGTGATGTATGAGATTGATCATGTTTTTGTAATAGGGAATCACGACTTGCATGTCGATGAACTTGACAACCGGCAGGAGCCATAGGAGTTGTCTTAATTATTGTATGACCTGCGTGTCACTGAATAAACGCTATGTAATTACTTTACTTTATTGCTAAACGTTAGCCATAGTAGTAGAAGTAATAGTTGGCGTGGCGACTTCTTCAAGACACTATGATGGAGATCATGATGATGAAGATCATGGTGTCGAGCCGGTGACAAGATGATCATGGTGCCCCGAAGATGGAGATCCAAGGAGCAAGATGATATTGGCCATATCATGTCACTTTAATTGATTGCATGTGATGTTTATCATGTTTATGCATCTTGTTTACTTAGAACGACGGTAGTAAATAAGATGATCTCTCACAAAAAATTTCAATAATTGTGTTCCCCCTAACTGTGCACCGTTGCTAAAGTTCGTTGCTCCGAAGCACCACGTGATGATTGGGTGTGATAGGTTCTAACGTTCGCATACAACGGGTGTAAGACAGATTTACACACGCGATACACTTAGGGTTCACTTGACGAGCCTAGCATGTACAGACATGGCCTCGGAACACGGAAGACCGAAAGGTCGAACACGAGTCGTATAGAAGATACGATCAACATGAAGATGTTCACCGTTGATGACTAGTCCGTCTCACGTGATGATCGGACACGGGCTAGTCGATTCGGATCGTGTATCACTTAGATGACTAGAGAGATGTCATTCTGAGTGGGAGTTCATTAAAATTTGATTAAGATGAACTTAATTATCATGAACTTAGTCTAAATTCTTTACAATATCTCTTGTAGATCAAATGGCCCACGCTCCAGTTTCCCTCAACTTCAACGCGTTCCTAGAGAAAACCAAGCTGAAAGACGATGGTAGCAACTATACGGATTGGGTCCGTAACCTGAGGATTATCCTCATAGCTGCCAAGAGATCATATGTCCTTGAAGCATCGCTTGGTGATGCACCTGCTCCCGATGCGGCCCAAGACGTTTTGAACGTCTGGCAGTCGCGTAGTGATGATTACTCCCTGGTTCAGTGCGGCATGCTTTACAGCTTAGAGTCGGGGCTCCAAAAACGTTTTGAGCACCACGGAGCATATGAGATGTTCGAAGAGCTGAAAATGGTTTTCCAAGCTCATGCCCGAGTCGAGAGATATGATGTCTCCGATGCATTCTACAGCTGTAAGATGGAGGAAAACAGTTCTGTCAGTGAGCACATCCTCAAGATTTCTGGATTGCACAACCACTTGTCTCAGCTAGGAATGAATCTCCCAGATGAAGCGGTCGTTGACAGAATCCTCCAGTCGCTCCCACCAAGCTTCAAGAGCTTCGTGTTGAACTTCAATATGCAGGGGATGGAGAAGTCCATTCCCGAGGTGTATTCGATGCTGAAATTAGCGGAGGTGGACATCAAGAAAGAACATCAAGTGTTGATGGTCAATAAAACCACTAAGTTCAAGAAAGGCAAGGGTAAGAAGAACTTCAAGAAGGACGGCAAGGGAGTTGCCACGCCCGGCAAGCCTGTTGCCGGGAAGAAGCCAAAGTATGGACCCAAGCCTGAGACAGAGTGCTTTTATTGCAAGGGAATGGGCCACTGGAAGCGGAACTGCCCCAAATACTTAGCAGACAAGAAGGCCGGCAACGTCAAAGGTATATGTGATATACATGTTATTGATGTGTACCTTACCAGCACTCGTAGTAGCTCCTGGGTATTCGATACCGGTGCAGTTGCTCACATTTGTAACTCAAAACAGGAGCTGCGGAATAAGCGGAGACTGGCGAAGGATGAGGTGACGATGCGCGTCGGGAATGGTTCCAAGGTCGATGTGATCGCCGTCGGCACGCTACCTCTACATCTACCCTCGGGATTAGTTATAAACCTTAATAATTGTTATTTAGTACCAGCTTTGAGCATGAACATTGTATCTGGATCTCGTCTTATGCGAGATGGCTACTCTTTCAAATCGGAGAATAATGGTTGTTCTATTTATTTGAGAGATATGTTTTATGGTCATGCCCCGCTGGTCAATGGTTTATTTTTGATGAATCTCGAACGTGATGATACACATATTCATAGTGTAGATGCCAAAAGATGTAAAGTTGATAATGATAGTCCCACATACTTGTGGCATTGCCGCCTTGGTCATATTGGTGTCAAACGTATGAAGAAGCTCCATTCAGATGGACTTCTAGAGTCTCTTGATTATGAATCATTTGACACGTGCGAACCATGCCTCTTGGGCAAGATGACCAAGACTCCGTTCTCCGGAACAATGGAGCGAGCAACCAACCTGTTGGAAATCATACATACCGATGTGTGCGGTCCAATGAGTGTTGAGGCTCGCGGAGGCTATCGTTATGTTCTCACCCTCACGGATGACTTGAGTAGATATGGGTATATCTACTTGATGAAACACAAGTCTGAGACCTTTGAAAAGTTCAAGGAATTTCAGAATGAGGTTGAGAATCAACGTGACAGAAAAATAAAGTTCTTACGATCAGATCGTGGGGGTGAATATTTAAGTCATGAATTTGGCACACACCTTAGGAGCTGTGGAATTGTTTCACAATTGACACCGCCCCGAACACCTCAACGTAACGGTGTGTCCGAACGTCGAAATCGTACTCTGTTGGACATGGTGCGATCTATGATGTCCCTCACCGATTTACCGCTATCTTTTTGGGGTTATGCTTTAGATACTGCCGCATTCACTTTAAATAGGGCTCCGTCGAAATCCGTTGAGACGACTCCGTATGAACTTTGGTTTGGCAAGAAACCGAAGCTGTCATTTCTAAAAGTTTGGGGTTGCGATGCTTATGTCAAGAAACTTCAACCTGAAAAGCTCGAACCCAAATCGGAAAAATGCGTCTTCATAGGATACCCAAAGGAAACGATTGGGTACACCTTCTACCACAAATCCGAAGGCAAAGTCTTTGTTGCCAAGAATGGATGCTTTCTGGAGAAAGAGTTCCTCTCGAAAGAAGTGAGTGGGAGGAAAGTAGAACTTGATGAGGTGACAATCACCCCTCCTGAACCGGAAAGTAGCGCAGCGCAGGAAACTGTTCCTGAGGTGCCTGCACCGACAAGGGAGGAAGTTGATGATAATGATCATGAAGAAACAGATCAAGTTACTACTGAACTTCGAAGGTCCACAAGGGCACGTTCCGCACCAGAGTGGTACGGCAACCCAGTCCTAGAAATCATGTTGTTAGACAACGGTGAACCTTCGAACTATGAAGAAGCGATGGCGGGCCCGGATTCCAATAAATGGCTTGGAGCCATGAAATCCGAGATAGAATCCATGTATGAAAACAAAGTATGGACTTTGGTGGACTTGACTGATGATAGGCACGCCATAGAAAACAAATGGATATTTAAGAAGAAGACAGACGCGGATGGTAATGTGACCATCTATAAGGCTCGGCTTGTCTCTAAGGGTTATCGACAAGTTCAAGGGATTGACTACGACGAGACTTTCTCTCCCGTAGCGATGCTTAAGTCAGTCAGAATCATGTTAGCTATTGCCGCATTCTATGATTATGAGATATGGCAAATGGACGTCAAAACAGCATTCCTTAACGGCTTCCTCAAGGAAGAGTTGTATATGATGCAACCGGAAGGTTTTGTCGATCCAGAGAACGCTAACAAGGTATGCAAGCTCCAGCGCTCGATTTACGGGCTGGTGCAAGCATCTCGGAGTTGGAATATTCGCTTTAATGATGTGACCAAAGCGTTTGGATTTATACAGACTTATGGAGAAGCCTGTATTTACAAGAAAGTGAGTGGGAGCTCTATGGCATTTCTCATATTATATGTGGATGACATATTGCTGATGGGAAATGATATAGAATTCTTGGAAAATGTAAAGGCCTACTTGAATAAAAGTTTTTCAATGAAGGACCTTGGAGAAGCTGATTACATATTAGGCATCAAAATCTATAGAGATAGATCAAGACGCCTCATTGGTCTTTCACAAAGTACATACCTTGACAAGATATTGAAAAAGTTCAGTATGGATCAGTCAAAGAAAGGATTCTTGCCTGTTTTGCAAGGTATGAGATTGAGCAAGGCTCAATCGCCGACCACGGCAGAAGATAGAGAAAAGATGAGTGTCATTCCCTATGCCTCGGCCATAGGTTCTATCATGTATGCCATGCTGTGTACCAGACCTGATGTGAACCTTGCCATAAGTTTGGTAGGGAGGTACCAAAGTGATCCCGGTACGGAACACTGGACAGCGGTCAAGAACATCCTGAAGTACCTGAAAAGGACTAAGGATATGTTTCTCGTTTATGAAGGTGACGAAGAGCTCGTCGTAAAGGGTTACGTCGATGCTAGCTTCGACACAGATCTGGATGACTCTAAGTCACAAACCGGATACGTGTATATTTTGAATGGTGGGGCAGTCAGCTGGTGCAGTTGCAAGCAGAGCGTCGTGGCGCATTCTACATGTGAAGCGGAGTACATAGCTGCTTGCGAAGCGGCATAGGAAGGAGTCTGGATGAAGGAGTTCATCACCGACCTAGGAGTCATTCCAAGCGCGTCAAGCCCGATGACTCTCTTCTGTGACAACACTGGTGCTATTGCTATTACCAAGGAGCCCAAGTTTCACAAGAAGACCAAGCACATCAAGCGCCGTTTCAACTCCATTCGGAATTATGTTCAAGATGGAGATATAGATATTTGTAAAGTGCATACGGATCTGAATGTTGCAGACCCGTTGACTAAACCTCTTCCACGGGCAAAACATGATCAACACCAGAACTCTATGGGTGTTCGATTCATCACAATGTAACTAGATTATTGACTCTAGTGCAAGTGGGAGACTGTTGGAAATATGCCCTAGAGGCAATATTAAAAGCATTATTATTATATTTCCTTGTTCATGATAATCGTCTGTTATTCATGCTTGAATTGTATTGTACGGAAACAGCGATACATGTGTGAATACATAGACCACGATGAGTCCCTGGTAAGCCTCTAGTTACCAGCTCATTGATCAACAGATGGTCACGGCTTCCTGACCATGGACATAGGATGTCAGTGATGACGGGATCACATCATTAGGAGAACGATGTGATGGACAAGACCCAATCCTAAGCATAGCACGAGATCGTATAGTTCGTAATGCATAAGCTTTTTGGTGTCAAGTATTTATTCCTTAGACCATGAGGTTGTACAACTCCCAGATACCGTAGGAATACTTTGGGTGTGCCAAACGTCACAACGTAACTGGGTGGCTATAAAGGTACGCATCGGGTATCTCCGAAAGTGTCTGTTGAGTTGGTACGAACCGAGACTGGGATGTTGTCACTCCGTATGACGGAGAGGTACCTCTGGGCCCACTCGGTAAGACATCATCATAATGAGCTCAATGTGACTAAGTATTTAGTCACGGGATGATGGATTACGGATCGAGTAAAGAGACTTTCCATGACGAGATTGAACAAGGTATCGGGAATACCGACGATCGAATCTCGGGCAAGTACCGTACCGATGGACAAAGGGAATAACATACGGGATTGAGTGAATCCTTGACACGGTGGTTCATCCGATGAAGATCATCGAGGAACACGTGGGAACTAACATGGGTATCCAGATCCCGCTGTTGGTTATTGACCGGAGAGTCGTCTCGGTCATGTCTACGTGTCTCCCGAACCCGTAGGGTCTACACACTTAAGGTTCGGTAACGCTAGGGTCGTAGAGATACATGCACATGGAAACCCGAAAGTTGTTCGGAGTCCCGGATGAGATCCCGGACGTCACGAGGAGTTCCGGAATGGTCCGGAGGTAAAGAATGATATATAGGAAGTCCAGTTTCGGCCATCGGGTGATCTCCGGGGGTCACCGGGAGGGGCCCGGGACCACCGGAGGGGCCCCGGGGGTCCACCGGATGGGGCCACCCATCCCGGTGGGGCCCCTAGGCCGCGTGGGGGAAGTGGCCAGCCCCTGGTGGGTTGGTGCACCACATGGGCCCCCCTCCCTATGCGCCTAGGGTTGAAACCCTAGGGGGAGGGGGCGCCCCCCTTGCCTTGGGGGGCAAGACTCCCCCCCAGGCCGCCGCCCCCCTGCAGATTCCATCTGCAGGGCATGGCGCACCCCCTGGCCCCCTATATATATGTGGGGGGGGAGAGGGCAGCCGCACCCTTGCCCTGGCGCCTCTCCCCCTCCCGTCACACCTCCGTCTCCTCAACGCAGGGCGCCCGGCGAAGCCCTGCAGGAATCTCCACTGCATCCACCACCACGCCGTTGTGCTGTTGGATCTCTGACGACTTCTCCTCCCCCCTTGCTGGATCAAGAAGGAGGTGACGTTGCTGCACCGGACGTGTGTTGAACGCGGAGGTGCCGTCCGTTCGGCGCTAGATCATCGGTGACGAAGAACGCGAAGAGTACGACTACTTCATCCACGCTTCTTCGAAAGCTTCCGCACGCGATCTACATAACGGTATGTAGATGCACTCTTATTTGCTCGTTGCTAGATGTCTCCTTAGTTGGATCTTGGTGAAAGCGTAGAATTTTTTTGAATTCTGCTACGTTCCCCAACAGGGGATTGCTTCACCTCTTAGAGATTCTCGGTATGATGATACTTCTCACCATCACCATTCTTCCTTGGTCCCCGTGTTGTTTTTAACCGGGATACCAATATACTAACGATGTTGTTTGAGTTCTATACTTCTAGCAACCTATTGCTATGAAGTTAACGATCGAGAGTTCATTCTTAGACTGTTGGTTATAGAATCGTCACTCTAACATTGATCTTACTACCTAAGGTCATATTTCGGGCACACCTTTCAAGTTTCAACTAATGATTAATGGCGTATGTTTTCCTCAAGCATACAACATGATATCCTTTGAATTAACAAGTGTCATATTCTTGTTCACATTATTGTGGAAATCCATCCATTTGGAATTCTCGATGAATTATCGCTCGGCCCATCAGCCACCTCCTCATCCTCTCCTTTGTTTAATGATGAACTATTGTTTTGGGAACCCGCTCCCATAGTTCATTTCCCGAGAATCTTGCAAGGTCGTTTCATCGATTTGTGTTGCACCTTTTCTTCTCGAACATCCCGAGTCTGGGGTATCATGACACCAATCGGATCTGAATCTCGGTCAGATATGATGGTTGGGGCCACTTTCCAGGAGTTATAATGTTGGTCCTTTGATGACCCGGTAATATGATGTCATGCCCAGCACCCCGGGCTGGAGGACCCATCATTATATTTTCTTCTGCAAGGATAACTATTCTTCCAGGAGGAAATTGTAAGACTTATTTTATAACTTGCTCATGATGGATCATTTGTGTATCCAAAGTCTGGCCCTTGCTTGAAACACCATATCATTGTACCCTGAAGCATGATTATGATACCCCGCTCACCAATAAGAGCATTTGAAGCCCAATGCTAAATGTTTCTTGGTCAGTTATCCAAACACCGTTGTATGGGTAACATCTTGATTAATCCTTCCCTCTTTATCTAAATGGTTGGGTACTTGCTCTCTTGCCCTGTATGTCATGTTCTGCTTGCCCATGGGAAGCATATACTCCTATTAATTGTGTGTAATCACAATTTTCCTTTCCATTTGTTTGTTTAACCTTTCCTTGATCTACATATAATCTAAGCAGCAATAATTTGCTGCTTATGTAAACACCTTGGTGTACAACTCTATTAGTAAGACCTTGATTCTATTGTTGATAACATCCCGGTACTGCCGCTGGACGAGAACTTTGCCTATTGGTCCGCCTCGTTTCAACGAGCGAGAAAATGGTTCTCTTCGTTCCCCGTCCTTGGTACCGACATTGTTGCCGACATAGCTGACAAGCTATCCACTGACATGCCTCCCTGTCGTGGCCGTGCAAGATGTCACCACCCTTCCTAAGTTCAACCCACATGGTGGGCCCATAACCCACAGGTCCGCTGGATCGAAACCTGACTCTTCTTTACAACCCGGATTCTAATGTATCCTTTGCACCTGGCTTCGTATGTGATTCATGAGCTAAATTCGATACCGTTATTCATCCTGGGATCAAACACTGTGTTATTCTCGTTGTTCAAGCCCCCGTTCTAGCTTCTGTTAGGCATCGAATGATTGCCTACCCATTTGAAACTTTGGTACCATCGTATATTGCACTCAACGAATTCACTGAAATACAACTCGTGGGGTACCTCGTGTATTTCCCATTGAGTTCACCGTCAAATGCCCAGCCTTGTGGAGATGCGTTCTTCCAAAGTCCCCCCCCCCTATCGCGTTCGTAGGACGATGGAGATCCCGAAGAAAGGATGACGACTTGATCATGATGACCGGAAGCAAAGAAAGGAATACATCAACACAAGGAGTCAACCGCTTCGAGAAGGGCAACCAAGACCAAGAAGACCCGTTAAAATTTCGCAACCAGAACTTCCCCCCTTACTCCATCGCTTAAATCTCGGGACGAGATTTCTTGTAGTGGAGGAGAATTGTGACGCCCGGATAGTTAAGCTACCGTAACCCTCTGCTAATGACGACACGCCATCACAATTACTGTTGATAACCTCGCGATGATCCAATCTCGTTCGAATTCAAAATTCAAAATTATGTCAAACGAAAAAGATTTTCAAATATTAAAACTAAAATGTTCGGGTGGTGCCAAACAATGCATAAACAATTATGGTGGGAAAACCACATTTTTCTAAAATGATTAAAAGCACTATATTAATAATAACAGCGATAAAACAATTAATTAAAATGCGTACAAATTAATGAGTAAATACAAAATACTTTAACTCAGGTGTCAGAATGTTTGTGGCACTAACATATTTATTAACACTAGCTTATGTGCTACTTTTATAACATGTAAAACTAAAGTAAAATAGAACTAAAATAAACAGAAAAGAAATAAATAAAAGGAAAGACTAAACAGGATTTAAAACAAAGAAAAAGGACCCCCCCCCCTGCTGGACCGTGGCCCAGCTGACCACCAGGCCAGGCCCAGCCGACC
>LR738713.1:711575668-711599730 GCA_902687465.1 Secale cereale | reverse complement strand
CTCGCCACGGCGACTGCGCCCTCGACCCCGACACTGCCCGTCGCCCGGTCCCCCTCCCCGCCGTTGATCCTCGCCCCGAAGCCGTCCCGAAGCCGGCCTCGCCTCAAGCGTGCCCCGACGCTGCCGTCTTCTCCCGTCGTCCCCGGACCGCCCCGACGCCCCGTGCGCCCGCAGCTTCGTCTCCACCAGGCCGCTGCCTCACGTCGTCGCCGCCGCCGACCCCCCTCGAGCCTGTTGCCTCCCCGACCAGCTCCTGGTGAGCCGCGCCAGCCTCCCCCTTCTCCTCCCCCGACCCAGCACGCCGCCGCACGGCCTCGCCCCCGTCGCCGTTCTCCCACACCCCCGTCGCCGCGCCCCCTGTAGCTCCGGCCAAGCCATCCCGTGGCTCCTGTCGGGCCGCAACCGCTGCTGCGCCGTCTTTGGCAGTTGCCGCTGCCTCTCCACTCCCCTCGCCACCAGCCCGCCACCGGCTGTCGCTCCGGTCGCCTGGCCAGCGCCGTGGCCTCGCCACTGCCGCGGCGGCCGGCCTCGCCGTTCCTGCAGGCAGGCGCCCAACGCCCAGCACCCGCTTCGCCCCATTCGCCCGAACCCGCTGGGCCCCCTGGGCCACTGCCAGGTGGGGCCCCAGGCCCCAGAACGAAAACAAAAAAAAAGAAAAAGAAAAAGAAATATAAATAATTAATAATATTAATTAATTAATTAACTAGATAATTAATCTAATTAATCATGTCTTTAATTAACCTAATGGATAATTAAATAAATTAAATAATGTTAAGATTAAACTAATTAATTGTGATTAATCTAATCAACTTTAATTAGTTAAACTAATTAGGATTAGTTAATTAAATATAGAACTAATTATACTGTGTCACTGACCAGTGGGACCCACTGGTCAGGTTGACCAGTCAACCATGCTGACATCAGCATGATGTCGTACTGATGTAGGGCTGGAAAAAAAGCTCGAAGCTCGCGAGCTAAACAAGTAGCTCGTGACTCGGCTTGAATCGACTCGAACTCGAAGAATAACGAGTCGAGCCGAGCTTTAGTTTAAGATCGTTTATAGACCAAGTTAAACGAGCCAATCTGACAAGTACTCGTGTAACTCGTTAGGCTCGGTACAAAAGACCTGCCACTCCCAATCCATAAAAAAATTAGCCACTCAGCACCCCGCGTCCCAGGCACACAATACAAGGCCCAACTGTTGAAGGCCCGGCCGCCAGGAGACTCATGCGTTACAAGAAAATTACAATCATTTAGTGATATGTATGTTTAATATATACATAATCATTTTTTATCATGTTTGAGGGTTTTATTACATATCTTTAACGAGCTTAACAAGCTAAACGAGCAAGCTCGCGAGTTATACGAGTCGAGCCAATCTTAGGTTTAAGCTCGTTATAGTAACGAGTCGAGTCGAGCTAGCTCGTTAACGAAACGAGCTCTAGCGAGTCGAGCCGAGCCGGCTCGACTCGGCTCGAATTCCAGCCCTATGCTGATGTCATAAACCCTTTTTCGAATTAATTTAATTAATATTAAATTTCAGAAATTAATAAAAACTTTAGAAAATCATATCTTTTAAACCATAACTCGGATGAAAATACTTTGTACATGAAAGTTGCTCAGAACGACGAGACGAACCCGAATACGCGGTCCGTTCGTCCGCCACACATCTCTATCTTGCCGAACATGCAACTTTCCCCTCCGTTTCATCTGCCCGAAAATGCCTAACACCAGGAATACTTTCCCGGATGTTATTCCTCTTCGCCTGTATCACCGAGCACCGTGTTAGGTCACACGTAGCACCGCCTTTTGCCATGTTATGCTTTGTTATGCTATTGTTTGCTCTGTTATTTATTTGTTTCCCCTTTGTTGCTTATTTTCGGTAGACTCCGATACTGTGATAGACCCCGAGACCATTGATGCTTCGGTGTTCGACTACGGCTACGCTTCCGAAGATTCCTTTCGTCTGTAGAGCTTCCAGGCATGCCCCCCCCCCCTTTTGATCACCAGATATCGCCTATTCTTCTCTCTACTGCTTGCATTAGAGTAGTGTAGCATGTTACTGCTCGGTTACTCCTATTCTGTTCCATAGCCTGTCATTGTTGCTACAACTGTTGATACCTGTACCTGCCATCCTAATGCTTAGTATAGGTTGCTAGTATTCAATCAGTGGCCCTTCATTCTTGTCCGTCTGCCATGCTATACCATCGGCCGTGATCACTCGGATGGTGATCACGGGTATATAGTACATACACTTTACATGACACATGATGTGACTAAAGTCGGGTCGGCTCATTGAGTACCCGCAAGTGATTCGGTGGGGGCTGAAAGGACAGGTGGCTCCATCCAGGTAGTGGTGGGCCTGAGTTCCTGACGGCCCTCGAGTGGATCTTTGTGGCGGAGCGACAGGGCAGGTTGAGACACCCAGTGGAGAGGTGGCCTGGCCCTGGTCGTTGTCCGCGGTTATTTCATAATAACACGCTTAACGAGTTTGGATATTTGATCTGAGTCTGGCCATTTGGTCTATACGCACTAACCAGCTACGTGGGAATAGTTATGGGTACTCGACGTCGTGGTATCAGCCGAAGCCTTCTTGACGTCAGCGACTTAGCGGCGCTGATGTCTACACACGCTTCTACTCTTGTAGACTATGTTGGGCCTCCAAGCGCAGAGGTTTGTAGGACAGTAGCAATTTCCCTCAAGTGGATGACCTAAGGTTTATCGAACTCAGGGAAGTAGAGGTTGAAGATGGTCTCTCTCAAGCAACCCTGCAACTAAGATACAAGAAGTCTCTTGTGTCCCCAACACACCTAATACAACTAGGAGTTGTATAGATGCACTAGTTCGGCGAAGAGATGTTAAATGGCAAGTGATATGGATGGCAAAACAAAGTAATATAAATCTGTAATAAAAAGTGCAGCAAGCAAACAAGTGGTAAACGTGAGCACAAATGGTATTGCAATGGTGGAAACAAGGCCTAGGCTTCATACTTTCACTAGTGGCAACTCCCAACAACATTAACATAATCGAATCACATGATATTTCCCATAAAACATGCAATGAAGACGCACCCGGAGGTCATTCCTTCGTGGTCAAGAGAGGACGAGAATTATGTAGGGCTACAAAAGCACACCTCAAAGTTCGTAGTTCTCAATCTAAGGATTTCCCAATGTCACCGCGGCCATCCAAAGAGAGTCCCACAATCACCACAACATATCTAAAGGATAGTCAAAGACAAGCACCAAGAGACTCTCAATCTTCAATCAACACACAAGATAGGAAATCACTCATGAAAATATTTTTCTAATCCATGTCCAATAGACCGCTGTCACCTTGGTCTCGGGGATTATACTAGATAAAGACAAGTGAGTACATCAATCCAATACATAGAGGAAGGGGAAACATCATGGGATCACCCTAGATTAACATAGCCTATGATCACAACGAAGATCACATCATGGGAGAGAGAGATAACCACATAGCTACTGGTAGAAACCTCAGCCCCGAGGAGGAACTACTCCCGCATCATGGAGGGAGGAAGCAACGTCGATGGAGATGAATCCGGGGGCACTTCCCCGTCCCGGCAGGGTGCCGGCTGATGTCTACACACGCTTCTACACTTGTAGACTATGTTGGGCCTCCAAGCGCAGAGGTTTGTAGGACAGCAGCAATTTCCCTCAAGTGGATGACCTAAGGTTTATCGAACTCAGGGAAGTAGAGGTTGAAGATGGTCTCTCTCAAGCAACCCTGCAACTAAGATACAAGAAGTCTCTTGTGTCCCCAACACACCTAATACACTTGTTAGATGTATAGGTGCACTAATTCGGCGAAGAGATGTTAAATGGCAAGTGATATGGATGGCAAAACAAAGTAATATAAATCTGTAATAAAAAGTGCAGCAAGCAAACAAGTGGTAAACGTGAGCACAAATGGTATTGCAATGGTGGAAACAAGGCCTAGGGTTCATACTTTCACTAGTGGCAACTCCCAACAACATTAACATAATCGAATCACATGATATTTCCCATAAAACATGCAAAGGGGACACACTCGGAGGTCATTCCTTCGTGGTCAAGAGGGGACGAGAATTATGTAGGGCTACAAAAGCACACCTCAAAGTTCGTAGTTCTCAATCTAAGGATTTCCCAATGTCACCGCGGCCATCCAAAGAGAGTCCCACAATCACCACAACATATCTAAAGGATAGTCAAAGACAAGCACCAAGAGACTCTCAATCTTCAATCAACACACAAGAGAGGAAATCACTCATGAAAATACTTTTCTAATCCATGTCCAATAGACCGCTGTCACCTTGGTCTCGGGGATTATACTAGATAAAGACAAGTGAGTACATCAATCCAATACATAGAGGAAGGGGAAATATCATGGGATCACCCTAGATTAACATAGCCTATGATCACAACGAAGATCACATCATGGGAGAGAGAATTGACCACATAGCTACTGGTAAGAACCTCAGCCCCGAGGAGGAACTACTCCCGCATCATGGAGGGAGGAAGCAACGTCGATGGAGATGAATCCGGGGGCACTTCCCCGTCCCGGCAAGGTGCCGGCACAGGAATTCTGGTCCCCCGAAGCTTGATGGCGATGGCGGCGGAGATCGGAATCGCGTCTGGAGAAAAGGGGTCTGGAATCAGGGTTTCTGCGAGACGCTTTAAATATATGCCAAAGGGGGGCATCGGAGGGGGTCAGGGGTGCCTAGGCGCCCCCCCGACGCGGCCCAGGGGGGGCGCGTGGGCAGGCCGCCTGGAGCCCCTGTGAGTCCCCTCCGGCCCTACTTCGGCCGCATGGAAGCTTCCGGAACGCTGATTTTTTATATATTTTTTCTGGATTTTTCCTGGCAGTTCTCGTAATGTGAAAACCTGAAATACAAAAACAGCCGAAAACAGAAACAGGCACTGGGGTGCACTGAGTTAATAGGTTAGTCCAAATATGATCAAAAGTGTATGGAAGTGTATAAATATCATAGCAATATCACCGAAAAGAGGCATGGAGCAAGCAGAAATTATAGATACGTTTTGGACGTATCAACATCCCCAAGCTTAATTCCTGCTCGTCCTCGAGTAGGTAAATTATAACAAGAATAATTTCTGTGGTGACATGCTATTAACCATATAGGACTTATCATAGTCATATGACAAAAGCTTACTGAGACAATGAATCTATAGTAATTAAGTTGCCTCATGAGAAAATCACAAAGGACTGAAAGTTTTACAATATGATATTGAAACATCAAATAGATTTGTAATGAACATGGTGTGCAAATATGATAAAGTGATATCTCGCTTGCCCCCTTTAGTGAAGCAAAACATAAATGCAGGGGCACCTCCAAGGTTTAAGTGATGACTAGATACAATGATTTCAGAATAAACGATATCACAATCATGCAAAGGACAATGCTACTTTGGGACAATGCACATTACACTCAGAATGACAATCATGCTCTCAGTAGTTGGTTCTTTAATAAGAAGGTGAAGACTCTCGAACCATGGCTTTTGTTGGCAAGGTTGAAGACCCGTAGTCGGAAACAAAAACTAAACATGTACCAGAGCTCTTGGTTTTAAAAACAGAGGTAATAATTATTTTTTTGAATATGCATGTTTCGTCAACGAATGCTAGCAGACAACTCAATTACTTCTTGAGATGGACAAGTTTCGAGGAACGGCTCCCGAATGAGGACGATCACATCCTCTTAATCTCCTTTGTTTATCACTGCCAAAGTTTTCTGATTTCTCATGAACAAAGCGTGAAGGAGGGTTTGTTTGTTATATTATTTTTGAGCCGGGCGCACTCTATGCCAGTTCCTTCTCGTATTATGGGTTTGCACATTAGACATGCAATCCTGGGGTGAAGCTTGTCCAACTTAAAAAGATCATGAATTAACTACTACTTCCTCATGAGCTAAAACAGAGGCACAAAATAGAAATGCTTTTTTGAATAATTTCGAGATGGTACATGAAAGTCTTCGTTAGGAATGGCAGGTAAATACCATGTATAGGAAGGTATGGTGGACTCATATGGCATAACTGGTTTAAAGGATTTTGGATGCACAAGCAGTCAGTCCGCTTAGTACAGGTGGAGGTTAGCAAAAGACTCGGAGCGACCAACTAAAAGAGGAATGACGGTCATAATCATGCAGAGCGACAAAGCAACATTGAATCAGGCATGGAAGTTATATCGCTACTCAGAAACAAAAGATCATCAAGGCTTGACAGACTTTCTTTACAGTCTTAAATATGCGTGAGCATACGCCAAGTCAATCAAAATAAATTCTTGAAGGAAGATATTACTAAACCATACCACATCATAGGCAAACAAATCATGTTGGTACTCCAATAACACATTGGGAACCCCCCAACTATTTGAGACTAACCATAAGAAAACATGAACTACTAAGCACCATTATGCACGTAGCATTTTTATCATAGACATATCAACCAATGCAACAGAAGCAAACTCTCTTAATAAGATAAGCATGATAACTAAAGAGAGTTCAAGCAACCAACTAAATAAAAGCTCTTTAAAAAGATAAGCATGAAAACTAAGAGATGAACATGATAGTAGCTATTGAAAGACCAAGAACATACACAGAAAAGATAGACATGAAAATTCTATGTTATGTTCTAGGTAGAAGTGGAGCGTGTTTCTCTCCCACACAAAGAAAGCTGAGTTCCGACTCGTTATGAAAAGCTAAAGCAAACTAAAAAGCAAGACGCTCCAAGCATAGCACATAACACATGAAGTGATAAAAATATAGTGGAACGAAAGACGAACTGATAACGTTGATGGAGAAGGGGATGCACGGGGGCATCCCCAAGCTTAGATGCTTGAGTCTCCTTGAATATTTCTTGGGGGTGCACGGGGGCATCCCCAAGCTTGAGCGTTTGACACTCCTGAATCTTTTTATCATCTTCCCTCGCACACTTGAAAACTCCCTTCATACATAACTCATCATAATATGATTAGCGACGTTAGTACCCTTAATAAAATAATTGTTCCTTGCTGGAAATAAAGATATTCCTGAAGTTCTACTGTTTCTCAAGATTGCCAAAAGGTTTTTGCAAAGAAAAAGCAAGCTCTTGATTTGCAAAATGATGGAAAGGCAAAACAGGACAGAATCTGTGAAAAACAGAACAGAAGGTAGTAAATGATTTGTTCGGGGTACTTCTGCAACTCAAATCAAAAAACTCAGAACAGACGCACGAAAGACAATTATATAGAGAACTCTGTCGAAAAAATTCAGACCAAAAAGATGATCTGGTGATTTTATACGAATTTTTCTATCCAAGGACATAATCTGTTTCCTGGACAGCACGTCACAACTTTTGAACTTTCTTGCAATCAGAGGCTATACTTGGCACAAAAATTGAAAAGCAAAGATACAATGATGATGCTACTGTAGTAACAACATCAAGACACAACAAAAGCAAAATAAAATTTATTCATGTGGGCTGCCTCCCAAAAGCGCTTTCTTTTATGCCTTTAAGCTAGGCATAAGACTTTAATGATGCTCTCGTAGGAATAAGAGTTGAAGAACAAAAGAAAGCATCAAGAAGTAAATACCAAACACATTTAAGCCTAACATGCTTCCTATGCATAGGAATATTGCAATAGAATAATTCATTGAAGCACAAAGCAACTAGCATAGGAAGGCAAAACAAGCATAACTTCAAAATGTTCACCATAAAGAGATGAAACTTCTTATTATTAAGATATTTAGAACCAAGTCTCCCTCTCTCATTATAAATTTCAGTGGCATCATGGATGAACTCAACAATATAAGCATCACATAAAGCATTGTTACCATGATCCACATGCAAAAAGGTACTCTTACTCTCCACATAAGCATCATGAAGAGGATAAAACTTAGTATAAAAGAGAGACATAAGCTCTTGCCAATCAAGCAAGTGCGAGTTATCGAGAAGCTTATACCAATCTGAAGCTTTATCTATAAGTGATACGGCGAACAATTTCCTCATGACAAACTCCATTGATTCACCTGCAAGCTTAAATAATGAACATAGTTGTGACAGATATAGCAAGTGTTCACCGGGATGTCTGTCTCCTGCATAACGATTAGCCAAAATATAATCGATAATACCGGCTGGTATTTTATAGGGCACAATTTCAGTAGGGGGAGGAGCAACCACCACAGGTGTGGGGCGTCTTCCCGCAAGCAACGATCCAATAGCAAGGTTGTCCATAAGCATAACTAGTGAAATAAAAACAAGAAACGAAAAGATTTAATTGCAAGATCTAAAGATATACCTTCAAGCGCTCACCTCCCCGGCAACGGCGCCAGAAATAGCTTGATGTCTACACACACTTCTACTCTTGTAGACTAGGTTGGGCCTCCAAGCGCAGAGGTTTGTAGGACAATAGCAATTTCCCTCAAGTGGATGACCTAAGGTTTATCGAACTCAGGGAAGTAGAGGTTGAAGATGGTCTCTCTCAAGCAACCCTGCAACTAAGATACAAAAAGTCTCTTGTGTCCCCAACACACCTAATACAACTAGGAGTTGTATAGATGCACTAGTTCGGCGAAGAGATGTTAAATGGCAAGTGATATGGATGGCAAAACAAAGTAATATAAATCTGTAATAAAAAGTGCAGCAAGCAAACAAGTGGTAAACGTGAGCACAAATGGTATTGCAATGGTGGAAACAAGGCCTAGGCTTCATACTTTCACTAGTGGCAACTCCCAACAACATTAACATAATCGAATCACATGATATTTCCCATAAAACATGCAAAGGGGACACACTCGGAGGTCATTCCTTCGTGGTCAAGAGAGGACGAGAATTATGTAGGGCTACAAAAGCACACCTCAAAGTTCGTTGTTCTCAATCTAAGGATTTCCCAATGTCACCGCGGCCATCCAAAGAGAGTCCCACAATCACCACAACATATCTAAAGGATAGTCAAAGACAAGCACCAAGAGACTCTCAATCTTCAATCAACACACAAGAGAGGAAATCACTCATGAAAATATTTTTCTAATCCATGTCCAATAGACCGCTGTCACCTTGGTCTCGGGGATTATACTAGATAAAGACAAGTGAGTACATCAATCCAATACATAGAGGAAGGGGAAACATCATGGGATCACCCTAGATTAACATAGCCTATGATCACAACGAAGATCACATCATGGGAGAGAGAGATAACCACATAGCTACTGGTAGAAACCTCAGCCCCGAGGAGGAACTACTCCCGCATCATGGAGGGAGGAAGCAACGTCGATGGAGATGAATCCGGGGGCACTTCCCCATCCCGGCAGGGTGCCGGCTGATGTCTACACACGCTTCTACACTTGTAGACTATGTTGGGCCTCCAAGCGCAGAGGTTTGTAGGACAGCAGCAATTTCCCTCAAGTGGATGACCTAAGGTTTATCGAACTCAGGGAAGTAGAGGTTGAAGATGGTCTCTCTCAAGCAACCCTGCAACTAAGATACAAGAAGTCTCTTGTGTCCCCAACACACCTAATACACTTGTTAGATGTATAGGTGCACTAGTTCGGCGAAGAGATGTTAAATGGCAAGTGATATGGATGGCAAAACAAAGTAATATAAATCTGTAATAAAAAGTGCAGCAAGCAAACAAGTGGTAAACGTGAGCACAAATGGTATTGCAATGGTGGAAACAAGGCCTAGGGATCATACTTTCACTAGTGGCAACTCCCAACAACATTAACATAATCGAATCACCTGATATTTCCCATAAAACATGCAATGGAGACGCACCCGGAGGTCATTCCTTCGTGGTCAAGAGAGGACGAGAATTATGTAGGGCTACAAAAGCACACCTCAAAGTTCGTAGTTCTCAATCTAAGGATTTCCCAATGTCACCGCGGCCATCCAAAGAGAGTCCCACAATCACCACAACATATCTAAAGGATAGTCAAAGACAAGCACCAAGAGACTCTCAATCTTCAATCAACACACAAGAGAGGAAATCACTCATGAAAATATTTTTCTAATCCATGTCCAATAGACCGCTGTCACCTTGGTCTCGGGGATTATACTAGATAAAGACAAGTGAGTACATCAATCCAATACATAGAGGAAGGGGAAACATCATGGGATCACCCTAGATTAACATAGCCTATGATCACAACGAAGATCACATCATGGGAGAGAGAGATAACCACATAGCTACTGGTAGAAACCTCAGCCCTGAGGAGGAACTACTCCCGCATCATGGAGGGAGGAAGCAACGTCGATGGAGATGAATCCGGGGGCACTTCCCCGTCCCGGCAGGGTGCCGGCTGATGTCTACACACGCTTCTACACTTGTAGACTATGTTGGGCCTCCAAGCGCAGAGGTTTGTAGGACAGCAACAATTTCCCTCAAGTGGATGACCTAAGGTTTATCGAACTCAGGGAAGTAGAGGTTGAAGATGGTCTCTCTCAAGCAACCCTGCAACTAAGATACAAGAAGTCTCTTGTGTCCCCAACACACCTAATACACTTGTTAGATGTATAGGTGCACTAGTTCGGCGAAGAGATGTTAAATGGCAAGTGATATGGATGGCAAAACAAAGTAATATAAATCTGTAATAAAAAGTGCAGCAAGCAAACAAGTGGTAAACGTGAGCACAAATGGTATTGCAATGGTGGAAACGAGGCCTAGGCTTCATACTTTCACTAGTGGCAACTCCCGACAACATTAACATAATCGAATCACATGATATTTCCCATAAAACATGCAAAGGGGACGCACTCGGAGGTCATTCCTTCGTGGTCAAGAGAGGACGAGAATTATGTAGGGCTACAAAAGCACACCTCAAAGTTCGTAGTTCTCAATCTAAGGATTTCCCAATGTCACCGCGGCCATCCAAAGAGAGTCCCACAATCACCACAACATATCTAAAGGATAGTCAAAGACAAGCACCAAGAGACTCTCAATCTTCAATCAACACACAAGAGAGGAAATCACTCATGAAAATACGTTTCTAATCCATGTCCAATAGACCGCTGTCACCTTGGTCTCGGGGATTATACTAGATAAAGACAAGTGAGTACATCAATCCAATACATAGAGGAAGGGGAAATATCATGGGATCACCCTAGATTAACATAGCCTATGATCACAACGAAGATCACATCATGGGAGAGAGAATTGACCACATAGCTACTGGTAAGAACCTCAGCCCGAGGAGGAACTACTCCCGCATGATGGAGGGAGGAAGCAACGTCGATGGAGATGAATCCGGGGGCACTTCCCCGTCCCGGCAGGGTGCCGGCACAGGAATTCTGGTTCCCCGAAGCTTGATGGCGATGGCGGTGGAGATCGGAATCGCGTCTAGAGAAAAGGGGTCTGGAATCAGGGTTTCTGCGAGACGCTTTAAATATATGCCAAAGGGGGGCATCGGAGGGGGTCAGGGGTGCCCAGGCGCCCCCCCGGCGCGGCCCAGGGGGGCCGCGTGGGCAGGCCGCCTGGAGCCCCTATGGGTCCCCTCCGGCCCTACTTCGGCCGCATGGAAGCTTCCGAACGCTGATTTTTTATATATTTTTTCTGGATTTTTCCTGGCAGTTCTCGTAATGTGAATACCTGAAATACAAAAACAGCCGAAAACGGAAACTGGCACTGGGGTGCACTGAGTTAATAGGTTAGTCCAAATATGATCAAAAGTGTATGGAAGTGTATAAATATCATAGCAATATCACCCAAAAGAGGCATGTAGCAAGCAGAAATTATAGATACGTTTTGGACGTATCAGGCGCGCGCCGGATTGGACTGGAAAGCCTACTCTGGTATTAGGAGAGGCTAGGTCTGCTTACCGGCCACCCTCGCAACGCGCAGGTGTGCATTGGGCGATGGGCCCAGACCCCCGTGCGCTTAGGGTTTAGACCGGCGTGCTGACCTCTCTGCTGTGCTTAGGTAGGGCTGCGACGTCTTGATCTTCCGAGGCCGGGCATGACCCTGGAAAGTGTGTCCGGCCAAATGGGATCAAGCGTGCTGGGTTATGTGGTGCACCCCTGCAGGGAAGTTAATCTATTCGAATAGCCGTGTCCCTCGGTAAAAGGACGACCCGGAGTTGTATTCCGACCTCATGACAACTAGAACCGGATACTTAATAAAACACACCCTTACAAGTGCCAGAGATAACTCGGTGGTTGCTCTCTCACAGGGTGATGTGCGGGAGGATCGCCGAGTAGGATTATGCTATACATTGTTACTTGGTGAACTTACCATCTATTCCATTCTACTGCTGCAAGACGGAGGCTGCGAGATGCGAGGATACTTGTTACTTTCCAGCTACCCTCATCTTCTGCTGCAAGATGGAGGTTACGAGAAGCGTAGTCTTCGATTGGATTAGTTATCCCCCTCTTATTCTGGCATTCTGCAGTTCAGTCCACAGATATTACCCCTTTACCCAGATATCATTGCATATGTAGTGTAGATCCTTGCTTGTGAGTACTTTGGATGAGTACTCACGGTTGCTTTTCTCCCTCTTTTCCCCTTTTGTCCCTACTTCTCGGATGATGCAACCAGATTGATGGAGTCCCGGACCCAGAAGATCCCGAGGATGTTTCTACGTGAAGTTCGGCTTCGAGGAGTAGTTAGGAGGTCCCAGGCAGGAGGCCTTGCCTTTTCGATCGTTGTTACTTTTGTGCTAGCCTTCTTAAGGCAAACTTGTTTAACTTATGTCTATACTCACATATTATTGCTTCCGCTGACTCTTGTGTTTTCGAGCTTATGTATTCGAGCCCTCGAGGCCCCTGGCTTGTAATATAAAGCTTGTATTATTTTAATTTGTGTCTAGAGTTGTGTTGTGATATCTTCCAGTGAGTCCCTGATCTTGGTCGTACACATTTGCGTGCATGATTAGTGTACGGACAAATCGGGGGCGTCACAGGAATGCTAACCAATATAGTTTTCAATGTAATTCTCTTAATTGTGGCATGAATGTTCAGATCTGAAAGATTCAAGATAAAAGTCTATGTTGACATAAGAAATAACAATACTTCAAGCATACTAACAAAGCAATCATGTCTTCTCAAAATACCATGGCTAAAGAAAGTTATCCCTACAAAATCATATAGTCTGGCTATGCTCCCTCTTCATCACACAAAATATTCATATCATGCACAACCCCGATTTCAGCCAAGCATTTGTTTTCATACTCTATCTTTTCAAACCTTTCAACTTTCACGCAATACATGAGCGTGAGCCATGGACATAGCACTATGGGTGGAATAGAGGTGGTTGTGGAGAAGACAAAAAGGAGGGAGATAGTCTCACATCGACTAGGCGTATCAGCGGGCTATGGAGATGCCCATCACTAGATATCAATGTGAGTGAGTAGGGATTGCCATGCAACGAATGCACTAGAGATATTTTTGCCTATTTCAAGGTTTTGCAGAAAAAGAATATCAAACGGAGTCCAAACAGAATGAAACCTTCGCGAGAGATATTTTTGGAGAAAATCACGCACGCGGAGCTTGAGGACCAAGTCAGGGGACAGAGAGGTGGCCCTCGAGGGTGGGGGCGCGCCCCCCTGCCTCGAGGCCCCCTCAAGTGGCCCCGGGTGCCCTCCTTCTTCCTATATAAGTCCACCTACCCCAAAAACTCCGAAGACAGAGAGAAAACCCTAATTCCACCGCCGTAACTTCTGTTCCTGTGGAGATCCCATCTTGGAGCCTGTTCCGGAGCTCCACCGAAGGGGGATCAATCACAGAGGCCTTCTTCATCATCATCATCGCCCTCACCATGAGTTGTGAGTAGTTTACCACAGACATTTGGGTACATAGCTAGTATCTAGATGGCTTCTTCTCTCTCTCCGGATCTCAATACAAAGTTCTCCTCGGTCTTCGAGGAGATCTATTCGATGTAATCTCTTTTTTCGGTGTGTTTGTCGAGATCCGATGAATTGTGAGTTTATGATCAAGGTTATCTATGAAAGATATTTGGTTCTTCTCTGAACTTTTTATGTGTGCTCATAATATCCTTGCAAGTCTCTTCGAATTATCGGTTTGGTTTGGCCTACTAGATCTATAGTTCTTGCAATGGGAGAAGTGCTTGGCTTTGGGTTGAATCTTGCGGTGTCCTTTCCAAGTGATAGTAGGGGCAGCAAGGCATGTATTGTATTGTTGCCATCGAGGATAAAAAGATGGGGTTTTCATCATATTGCTTGAGTTTATCCCTCTACATCATGTCATCTTGCTTAAGGCATTACTCTGTTCGTATGAACACAATACACTAGATGCATGCTGGATAGCGGTCCATGTGTGGAGTAATAGTAGTAGATGCAGGCAGGAGTCGGTCTACTTGTCTCGGACGTGATGCCTATATACAATGATCATGCCTAGATAGTCTCATAATTATTCGCTTTTCTATCAATTGCTCGACAGTAATTTGTTTACCCGCCGTAGAATATCGCTATCATGAGAGAAGCCACTAGAGAAAACTATGGCCCCCGGGTCTATTCTCAACATATCAATCTACATATACTTTACTTTTACCGTTTTTATTTGCTGTTTTATTAAACTAAAAATACCAAAAATATAAATTATCATCTCTATCAGATCTCACTCTCGTAAGTGACCGTAAAGGGATTGACAACCCCTTATCGCGTTGGCTGGCAAAGTTCTTACTTGTTTGTGCAGGTGCGAAGGACTCGCGCGTGGTCTCCTACTGGATTGATACCTTGGTTCTCAAAAACTGAGGGAAATACTTACGCTACTGTGCTGCATCTCCCTTTCCTCTTCGAGGGAATACAATGGAAGCTCAAGAGGTAGCATACCCTCTGCTGCCAACAAAAAAAGTAAGAAGAGATTAGATCCCCTGCCGAATACCTCTGCTAGGTTTGAATTCTTCTAAGTTTTTCCCGTTAAATAAGACTGAAAAGGATATAAAGCTAACCATATGCATGACAATATTTACCCACCTCTCCAAGAAACCTAGTTTCAACATTGTTGCTCTTAAGTAATTCCACTCAACTCTGTCATAAGCCTTCATCATATCTATCTTTTGAGCACAATGGCGATGTTTGATAGCTCGGTTGCGCTTCATGAAATGTAAACATTCATAAGTGACAATGATATTATCTGTAATCATGCGTCCTGGGACAAAGGCTGACTGTTCTGCAGAAATGATCTCAGAGAGTATTTCCTTTAAAGGATTAGAATAACCTTTGAAGCTATCTTATAGAGGACGTTGCACAAATTTATCAGGCGGAACTGCGAACGGTTCATGGCCCAATAGGCAACCCCGTGGATCACTGAACTCACGAAATCACTAATTGAGTGCAAAGATCACCCCCAAACCTCCATGTCGCGACAAGTGGCCCGCTGCATGTGCGTCACTTGTCGCAACCTGAGCGTTTTCCCTTTTTTCGTAGATTCGTTTATTCAAAACGTTTTATCTTTTAAACCGTGCGTCCAAATCTCGAACCGTTTTCACCGTTGAATTCCTCGTGTCGAGATCTTCAAAACTAGATCCCATGTTGATAGGTTTTGACGAACTTTTATTTCACGAAAAAAACCGGACGAAAAAAACGAATCGGACGCACTGGTTTTTCCCTTTCCGAAAGAGGCACGGCCGTGACTTTCGCGAAAGCACAACCGTGCCTCTCGCGGAAGCAAAACTGTGACTCTCGCGAAAAAAATAAATAGATAACGCGTTTTTTTTCTTTCCGAAAGAGGCACGGCCGTGATTCTCGCGAAAGCACAACCGTGCCTCTTGCGGAAGCAAAACAGTGAATCTCACGAAAGAAAAAAAATAAACAGAAAACACATTTTTCCTTTTCCGAGAGGCACGGCCATGACTCTCGCGAAAGCACAACCGTGCCTCTCGCGAAAGCAAAACCGTGAATCTCGTGAAAGAAAAAAAAACAAAAAACGCGTTTTTTCCCTTTCCGAAAGAGGCACGGCCGTGACTCTCGCGAAAGCACAACCGTGCCTCTCACGGAAGTAAAACCGTGACTTTCGTGAAAAAACGTGTTTCTTCGCAAAAAAGAAAATTCATTTTTTTCGTCGAAAAGTTAAGGAAGACCGGTGAAAAACCAAAAAATCGAAAAAAAAAAACGTTCAATAAGCCGAAAACGCGTGCGAAAAATAAAAAAAACAAAATTCGGAGGGAGCATCCAGAGCGCGACATGTGGCGAATGCCTGAGAGCGTGCCAAGTGACGCTGATCGCTGCGAGCCTCACGAAGAAGCGCTCGTTAACTAGTTGCTGCCTGAACTCGAGGTTTGGTTTTTTTTTTTTTTTTTTGAGGGGTTGAACTCGAGGTTTTGTGATCCGGGTAGGAGTTGCGAACGGTTCGGAACGAGTTGTTTTTCTTCCGGAACGATGCACAGGCCCATTTTCACAGCCGAGCCGTATAGAACCGAAGGCCGCCATTCGGATGGCCCAATAAGGCAACCCCGTGGATCACAGAAGGACCAGCCCAAGCTTGAACGCTGGGAGCCAAGCCGCCGCCGCCGCCGCCTACCCCCTTCCCCGACGCCGGCGTCGCCTCACTCCCCCCATCCTTCTCCTCCTCCGGCCATGCCCGCGCCGCCGCAGCAGTAGAGCCCAGCCAACCAGCCAGCAGTAGCATGCGCCGCGTCTTGCGGCGCGGGCTGGGCATCCTCCTCGTCCCACTCCCTAGCCCACTCAGCCGGCCGCCGCCGCCGCCGATCCCTCTCGCTGCTCTCCTCCTCCTCCCGCGCCGCCTCGATGCCTTCTCCCGACGGCCCTTCTGCGGCTACAGCGGGGGCCGCGCCGTCGAGCAGTTCTCCGACGACGAGTACGACCACGAGTACGAGGACCACCGGGTATACTCCACTCCCGCCGGGCCGCACATCTTATCTATGCTGCTCGCAAAAAATAAATTCTTCCTCCCTTTTCTTCGTCTCTGTCGCTGCCTCTCACACCAAATGCTAACCGCAGCCGTCGTCGTCAGTGGCGAACATCGACGAGTGGAGGTGGAAGCTGAGCATGCTGCAACGCAATGCGGAGGAGCAGGAGATCATATCCAGGGACCGGAGAGACCGCCGGGACTATGACCAGATCGCCAACCTCGCCAAGAGGATGGGGCTCTACAGGTTCTGTACTGTAATTTCACCTGCTCTCCCAGTTCTTAATTTCATATGCAGTCACAGAAATACTGATGAATCTTTCGGGCGGTGCTGCTTCTGTGGGAGGACAGTGAGCTGTATGGGAAGGTTATTGTTGCGAGCAAGGTCCCGCTACCGAACTACAGGCCGGACCTGGACGACAAGCGTCCGCAAAGAGAGGTGAGTCCCTGCAATCAAATGGCAAGATCACACATCTTTCTCTTATTGCAAATGCATTTCATTTGAGTGGTTTGTATGTGTTCTCTGTGCATCAAAACGAACAGGTGGTGATCCCTCTAAGCTTGCAGAGGAGGGTTGAAGGATTTGTGCAGGAGCACCTTGACCGTTCGCTCTTGCCATTTGATAAAGACGGTGGCAAGACAGAAAGTGGTTCCGAGAAAGCTGAGCATGTGAACTTGGATGAGAAGCAGGATCCTCTGCTCGACGAGTCGGTTATGGAGAAGATCCTTCAGAGGAAGAGTCTTAGGATGCGTAATTTTCAAAGAAGTTGGCAGGTATGATAAAATCCAAACAGTATCTGAATGCCGCATAGCTTTATTTCTGTTTTTTTAGCATACAGCTTAATTTATGTTAGAGGAAAGAAACAAAGGCATGATTTGCAAATACCTTCTGCACCATTTATTATATATTCATTTATATGTACGCGAGGTGCTGATTCATGGAAATATTGGATGAAGCTTTTATCTGCTTGTAATAACAGGAATCACCTGAAGGCGCTAAGATGGTAGAATTTCGGAAATCACTCCCAGCATACAAGGAGAAGGAAAGGCTTCTGGCAGCCATTGCACGTAATCAGGTACACTTGTCTGGGAGGACTTATGAGATTTGTGCACTCAGTGGAAAATGTGTTGCAATTCCTTTCTGTCCTTCTATTTATCTGACTATTCCCGTGCATGCCAGGTTATAGTTATTTCTGGGGAGACAGGGTGTGGAAAAACTACACAGCTGCCTCAATTTGTGTTGGAGTCAGAGATAGAATCTGGCCGAGGAGCCTTTTGTAACATAATCTGTACACAGCCACGAAGAATATCTGCAATGGCTGTTGCAGAAAGAGTATCCACCGAAAGAGGAGAAAACCTTGGTGAATCGGTAAGATGGAACTTCCGATTTGCTACCTTTGTTATTGTAGCCCATCTCCATTGTAATTTTTGGCATACAACACTAGCTTTTTTAATAGGTTGGCTACAAAGTTCGATTGGAGGGAATTAGAGGAAAAGATACACATTTGCTTTTCTGCACCAGTGGTATTTTACTAAGACGATTGCTGAGTGACCGAAACTTGAATGGAGTGTCTCATGTATTTGTTGATGAAATACATGAAAGAGGGATGAACGAAGGTTGTGTCTCAAGACCTTATTATTTGCCCTTATGATGGTTTTGTTCCCCATTTAACTCATGATAATAAATAAATTATTATTGCTTTGGTCTGTCAGATTTCTTATTGATCGTTCTAAAAGACCTAT
This sequence comes from Secale cereale, assembly GCA_902687465.1. Taxonomy (NCBI): domain Eukaryota; kingdom Viridiplantae; phylum Streptophyta; class Magnoliopsida; order Poales; family Poaceae; genus Secale; species Secale cereale. Next base: position 711,581,179 of record LR738713.1, on the reverse strand, counting down.
TATCACGGCGACGTGATCTAAGGTTGATATTGATGAGTGCTACTTTGAATGCGGAACTGTTCTCAAGTTATTTCGGAGGAGCGCCAACTATCCACATTCCTGTGAGTTATTTTTTCAAATGTAAATTATGTAACTCTATATACATAATGCTCATCTGCCAGCTTGTGTACCTCTGGTATAACTGTGTCAGTGATCTTGCATCCATTGCATTCTCCCCTTGAATTCAGGGATTCACACATCCAGTGAGGGCGCATTTTCTGGAAGACATATTAGAGAGGACAGGCTATAAGATGACAGCAAGTAATCAACTTGACGATTACGGCCAAGATAAAGTGTGGAAGACTCAGAGACAGCTATTACCAAGAAAAAGGAAAAATCAAATTACTACACTTGTCGAGGTACTTGTTCTATATGGAGATTAATAACTGCAATTATTCCTCAACATTGTTCAGATATTGTTATTGTACTATGCAGGATGCCCTTCAAAATTCAAACTTTGAAACCTATGGCTCAAGGACACGCGATTCTCTGGCAAACTGGAATCCTGATTGCATAGGGTTTAATCTCATAGAGGCTGTTCTGTGCCACATATGTCGCAAAGAGCGAGCTGGTGCAGTTTTAGTTTTTATGACCGGATGGGATGACATTACCTCTTTGAAGGATCAATTAAAAGCGCATCCGTTGCTAGGTGACCCAAATAGAGTGTTACTGCTTGCATGCCATGGTTCCATGGCTACTTCTGAGCAGGTAATTGATCCTAATTTTGCATTTCTTATTGAAATGAGATTGTTTGTGATGCCAATTGTGTCGCTGTATCTGAGGTACCTCTTCTATTGTGTAATTGCATCTTATATACACAGATTCACCTTGTTTACTAGTTCATTGATGGGCATATACTGTTATATCCGTGACATCCTGTGTGCATTGTATAATTATTTGCCATTCACATCTATATTTAATATTGTATTTTTCCGCAGAGGCTAATATTTGACAAGGCACCTCCTAATGTGCGGAAGGTAGTACTTGCCACTAACATGGCAGAAGCAAGTATTACCATAAATGACATTGTTTTTGTCATGGATTGTGGAAAAGCAAAGGAAACCACATACGATGCTCTAAACAACACTCCCTGCTTACTCCCCTCATGGATTTCAAAGGCTTCTTCCCGTCAGGTAATCCTTATCTTCAGTTTTTCAGTCTCTTAGTCACCAGCACTTTCTATTCGACTCAATCTTTGGTAAATGTCACGTACTTGGACCCACGTTCAGAACCAGCTTCTTTCCATAGCTCAAATTAATGCTTCCCTTATGTATGTTATATGTTGACCAGTGAGACTCTTGTCTTTGTGAGTTATGTATCATTGTGTTATTATGTTTGATCGTCTCTTTGTCAGCTATCTACCATGTTTATATGATTTGCCTGTACGAGGCCATGAGGGCATGCCTTAATATGGGGTTTCTGGTCATTTGTGGTCATAAACTTGATGAATTTTAGCCCATTGGTTTATATCAAGTCAAAAGGCCTATCTTCTTAGCAGAACCCCATCATTTTCTTTTGCTCGCTTAATAATAATGTATTCCTCAACAAGCACGTCAATGTTCCCGTTCCTCTCATGAAGTTGTTTTAGTCAAAGCATCTTTATTCTGCTACGGTGGTCAATATATACTTACCGTTGGTTACAAGCAATGAATATTTTTTTGTATAACAGTGGACCTATCTTGACCGTAACAGTCTTGATTGGGCGATATGATCACACTCAATAGTCAATACTTTTGTTTACAAATCATTGTTCTTTGCTACAATTCTCATGTTTTCCCCCAATATCTTCATGCAGAGGAGGGGCAGAGCTGGTCGTGTCCAACCTGGAGAATGCTATCATCTCTACCCCAGATGTGTATATGATGCATTTGCAGAGTACCAGCTTCCAGAGCTTCTTAGGACTCCTTTGAATTCACTATGTTTGCAGATAAAAAGTTTGCAGGTTGACAGCATTGGGGAGTTTCTATCAGCTGCTTTGCAGCCTCCAGAACCACGAGCCGTATGTGTTAGAGTCATAATTAAGCATTTGGATATTTCCTTTCTCTCTATGCCTTTGCGTCTACATGATTTAGTTCTATCTTGAAACTTTTGACATTTATTGGGCTCTTACACGGCTTATAACTCTATGAGTTATTGTTTTAAGTAGGCAGTAAAGGGTTCAATTTTATCCTTTTCATTTTTGTTTTCTGACCACATGACAAATATGTAGGTCCAAAATGCAGTGGAATTCCTGAAGATGATCGGATCATTAGATGAGAACGAGAACCTTACTGATCTAGGTATGCCTTATATTCTGATTTCTTCCAAATTCTACAGAAATGTTGGCACTGAAACATATTCAACTTTGTAGGAAGATACCTCTCCATGCTTCCAGTTGATCCGAAGTTGGGGAAGATGCTTATAATGGGTGCAGTTTTCCGTTGCATTGACCCTATACTTACTGTGGTTGCTGGATTGAGTGCCCGGGATCCTTTCCTGTTGCCACAGGACAAGAAAGATGTATGACTTTAATTTCCACTGTCTGACTATATCTTAATTACTAGTTTTAGTTTTGAAATTATTCTCTTACCTATGAATTTTGTGATAAAAGTTAGGAAGATCTAAATGCCACCATTATGTACAGTCGTACACACGGTGGCTGTTAGCTATGCATTGACTATGTTCCGTTCATTCCAAAGCCTTTTTTTTTCATTCAGCTAAGAAGGCTTAGCTTATGTTTTGTCATTGTTATTAGTTGGCAGGAACTGCAAAATCAAGATTCTCAGCGAAAGATTATAGTGATCATATGGCCCTTGTCCGAGCTTATGAAGGATGGAAGGATGCTGAGAGGGAAGGATCTGGTTATGAGTACTGTTGGAGGAATTTCCTTTCTGCTCAAACACTACAAGCCATTCATTCTCTTCGAAAGCAATTCAGCTATATCTTAAAGGACGCCGGTTTGATAGACTCTGATGCAAATACAAATAATAGTTTGAGCCATAATCAATCATTAGTTCGTGGTGTAATTTGTTCTGGGCTTTTTCCTGGGATATCATCTGTTGTGGTAAACAGCTGCCAACAATTTCCATTGCATTTGTATTACATGGAAGACAGTTCAATTAATTTTTAGCATTCCTTTGCAGCATAGGGAAAACTCTATGTCCTTCAAGACCATGGATGATGGCCAAGTTCTTGTTTATGCTGTAAGTGCATACAGGAGCTTCCTGAAATGTTCATGTCCAACACCCCGTTTAATACATCATCTTTCAGACATGTTGATATCTGAGTACCCTGACATTAAGGTTTGTTCAGAATTCCGTGAACGCTAAGTACCAGACCATTCCTTATCCATGGCTGGTCTTTGGTGAGAAGGTGAAGGTAAATGCTGTCTTCATCCGTGATTCAACTGGAGTATCAGATTCCATACTGATCTTATTTGGTGGTGCTGTTACAAAAGGAAGCGCGGTATGTTGAGTATTCTGTCAAATGATGTCTTTGTATTTTTGCATTTTTTGTTGCACTGATATATGCTTTCTAACTTGTCTTATAGGCTGGGCATTTGAAGATGCTTGATGGTTACATTGATCTATTTATGGATCCCAGCCTGTCAGAGTGCTACTTGCAACTTAAAGAAGAACTTGATAAACTTGTACAGAAGAAGGTAAAGTGCTGCAGCTAATTAATTTGTAAGGTTTTATATAGATTCTATCTCACAAGAGATTTTAACTGATTCAGCAAATAATAAGTAAAAGAAACATCGGTGGTACTTTAGGTACCAAATTACAATCCTCTGCCATTTCTAGTAGCTAACAAGGGAAACGTGATTATATACTATGTATTTATCATGTTGTTACCTCTGAATATAAAACATGTGTTACTTTATAATATATGTGTCACCAGTAAGAAAAATTGTTGAGTATCCAATTTACTTACTTTTTGTCTACCATGTCTGGTGTATATACTAATTGTGCTTGTAATGTGGCAATTTCCCCAAATCCAGCTTGAAGACCCAACCTTTGACATTCACAAGGAAGGCAAGTACATTTTATTTGCTGCACAAGAGCTTGCTGCAGGCGACCTATGTGAAGGAAGGTTTGTGTTTGGCCGAGAAACGAGCAGAGCTAGGCTTCGGGACAACGAAGACGGCAAAAGCAACATCATAAAAGATGGTATGAACCCAAAGAGCCTGCTGCAGACCTTGCTGATGAGGGCAGGCCACACGCCTCCAAAGTACAAGACAAAGCACCTGAAGACCAACGAGTTCAGGGCCATGGTGGAGTTCAAAGGGATGCAGTTCGTCGGGAAGCCGAAGAGGAACAAGCAGGTCGCAGAGAGGGACGCGGCGATAGAAGCGCTGGGATGGTTGACACAAACGTCGGGTACAAAGCTCCAGGATGAGGGTGACGCCTCCCCGCTTGACCTGACCGATAACATGCTTAAGCTGCTTTCTAGACCAAGGAAACGGACGAGAAATAATCCGAAGAAATGATTTTTGCAAGGTTAGGTTCATCGACCCCTAACAGTTAACTCACACCATTGTCTGTTGACAGTATTGGATGCACTGTGCCCCAGAAAGAATCTCCACGGAGCTTCTGCAAGCGCGTCAACTTTCAGCCGCCTTACTAACGACAGGACGATGGATGACCACTTCATTATCATCCGCCTTCTGGTTGAATTTGTTCTGAGCCATGTGTTTGATACTGTGTTATTTACCATCATCGGGGCCGAATTGAAACTTTTATCATTCTATAAATTTGAATAAGATTTCGTATAGAGTATCAACGTATATATGTATACAACACCACTGAAGCTGAGATTTGTTCAGGGGAGGAAAGGAAACCTCTGGATTTTGTTCCACTCCGTTGGTCCTCGAGGCAAGGCAACCTGTCTTGGGTATGAGGCGGTGAGCAAATGCATTCAAGTCGAGTGTTTTTTTTCCTTGAAGAAAAACATGGGTTGAGTATTTCTGTCGGCAAGAAAAACTTGGGTTTGAGTTTCTCGTCTAAGAAAGACAGTACTACAGTGTACCAACTTTTAAGTCTGGTTCAGGTTATGATGTTAGAAGGCAGTGTGGAGCCAACCGGTGACGATGGCATCCGTGAGGAGGTGGCACAAAGAAGGTAGAGTGATATCCGGGAGGTTTTCTTTCCATAATAAAAACTCTAATGCCAAAATTTCTCGAATAGCCATGTGGGGTGCTAGAGAGGCTTTTGTAAAACAAAGGACCAATGTTTGTTCCTTTCATAGTGGTATTCGCAAGAAAAAAAATGTTTTTAACGAAACTGAAAAAACGCATATTTTCTTGCGAAATAAGATGTTCATTGTGGTGATTGCACTTTAATTGGGAAATACCCTGTCTATTAAATATGAGTTACTATGTACCACTCAAATAATAGTTTTTGCGGATTTATGTAAAAAAAAAATATAAGCACACTACCAAACAGTGGTGCTACTTTCCTCTCAAACCCAACTTCGATATAAACTTCTCATCAT
>LR738713.1:711418429-711575599 GCA_902687465.1 Secale cereale | reverse complement strand
CCCCCCCCCCCCCCCCCCCCCCCGCCGCCGCCGCGATCCCTCTTCATCGCCAACCCTCCTTCCCCCTTCGCTTCCACCATCATCCATGCCTCCCACCCACGAGCACCGCCACTTTAGATCTCGACTTGCTTTCCCTACTTCATGTTCTTCTTGGGTGAGGTTTGCACACACCCACTTCACCTCCTATATGCACCGTAAATCGTTTTGCATGGAGATTGCTAAACCTTTAGATCCCACCATCATGGGTTCTTCCCTCCATTGGAGTTATGTGATCCTAAATAAGTGTTCATGGCGGAAGATGATGGATCTGAAGAAGAGGATGAAGATCTGGTCCACAAATGGTGACACACATCCATAGGTGAGAGATTCGACTAGTTGGTATCCTAGATGTGATATACCAGGTGATGGAGCACCATCTCCCACCCACTTGGTGCACCAAGGTAAAATAATTGTTAGCTAGAGGGAACTAAAAAATGGTTATTTATTAATTTTGTTTTTTAGATTGATGTATTCATTTTTTTAGGTTGAGCGGATTGGCAACGACAAAGATCCTGGAAGAGCATGGGAGCCATGGGAGCCGACAACGACAATTGATTCAGGGACAAGGAGATGGAGGATGGCAAGATGATAAGCATGTTGGTGGTGGAGGATTGCCAACAGATACTTCTGACTGAGGAGCATATCATTTGGCATTGGTGTGGTATTTGGGAGGTTTTATTTTCCATCAAAACTCTAATGTCAAAATTTCTTGAACAACCATGTGTGGTGCTAGAGACATTTTTCTAAAACAAAGAACCAATGTTTGTTCCTTTCATAGTGGTAATACTCCTATTGGCAAGATTTTTTTTAACAAAACTGACATAACACATTTATTGCTTGCGTAATAAGAGGTTTCTTGTGGTGATTGCACTTTAATTGGGAAATATCATGTCTATTAAATAGGAGTTACTATGTACCAAAAATAAAAATAATATCTGAGTTACTATACTCAATTTTTTTGCAGATTCATATTAAAGAAATTAGCACAATCAAATCCATATCAAACGGTGATGTCTCTTTCCTCTCAAACCCCACTTATATATAAACTCAATCCTAATAGTCATTCTTCTCATCATCCCCCCTCCCCTGCTGCCATCGCCATCCCTCTTCCTTGCCAACCCTCCTTTCTCCTTCGCTTCCACCATCATCAATACCTCCCTCCCATGAGCGCCACCACTTTAGATCTGGCCTTGCCTCCCCTACTCCATGTTCCTCTTGGGTGAGGTCTACATGCATCCACTTCAGCTCCTATGTGCACCATAAATCATTTCGCACTGATACCACTAAACCTCCAGAACCTATCATCATGTGTTCTTCCCTCCATTGAAGTTATGGGATCTTAAATAAGTGTTCATGGTGGAAGACAATGGATTTGAAGAAAATGATGAAGATCTGGTCCACAAATGGTGACGCCCATCCAAAGGTGAGAGATTCGACTGGTTGGTATCCTAGATGTGATATACTAGGTGATAAAGCGCCACCGCCCACCCACTTTGGGGTGGTGCACCAAGGTAAAATAATTGCTACTGGGAGGGACCTCAAAATTATATTCATTAATTTTGTTTTTTAGATTGTATGTATACTAAGTCATGTTATTGAACATTGATGCGAATTAAGAAATAAAAGGGGTGATAGGAAGAGGAGGCATAAGGGCCTTGGCATCAACATCCATGCAAGGAAATTGCCAACACACCGGCTTAGGGCCCGCACTATTGGATGCGGAACCTCGATGCCTCAGGGAATGCATTCATGGGACGCCCTTCCTGGCATGTAAATTCATCCTTTAGATACAGTGCATGCCTCACGTACTCTATGTGCCTCTCAGGGTGAGATTTGCACATGTCCACTACACCACCTCTACACATCCTAACTTGTTTGGCATGAAACTATGAGAACCCACCACCGTGTAACCCTTACTTCATTTAAGGCCAATGAGAAGGCGACATTTGACACTTTTTAACTAATCCCAAACAAGAAAGAGGTGGTCATAGCGGAAGACAGTGGATCCAAAAACAAAGGCGAAGATCTAATCCATAAATCAATGATGTGCAACCAAAGGTGAAAAATTCAACTAGTTGGTATCATGGCTATGATATATGGTGATGTAGCAAACTCTCCACCCTCTTTGACGTGGTGCACCAAGGTAGATACCATTTCAGCCCGAAGAACGACATCAAAGATGATATTTGTGTGGTGAATCCTCCTTGGCTAATAGCTAGGGGCCGAAAGAGCCCATTGTGTTGATTCAACAGGTAAGTATTTATAAACATGCAAACGGTATTTTAATTTTGTTCTTCAGATTGTACATACATACCAAGATGTGTTGCTGAAACTAGATGTGGATTCAGAAGAAAAAAGAAGTATATGATGAGGGTCTCCTTGATATAATAGTTATGCCTTTACCAACCATCATGAATGAGGGTCTCCTTGTCCTTTTTATTTATTTTGCTTTCATCTCATTATGTAAGTTTTCCAGGAGGAGTACTTCCAATTCACATAATGAATCCTTATACTTTCACCACTTGCCATTTTATGGCATGCAACACTGTCCATTCAGTGTGAGCTATTAATGCAATACACGCCGATCATCAGGAGTATACATAGTGACTTTGTTGCAGGCTTTCTATGACGTGCTAACACCTCGAGCTGACTCCAAATACATTGTGTACTGCAATATTGAACATGATAATTAGTCCTGTCACGTGCATACTTTTCTATTTTTTTACATGATAGTCGGTGGACGTATTGGGATTGTGATATCTAGATACATCAATGTATATATCAAATACATTTAGTTTTAAATATGGTTCTCTTCTTCTCCGACGATGGACGTATGAATGTTCTTAATGACCCAGAGTAGAAGTGTTCCTTCACACCCACTGAAAGTTACCTTGAATAAATAAAAATAATATTTCTAAATGACGAGTTCTTCCATCAATTCATAGTGAGCTTTGGATATTTCTACCAATTAGGGTTGGACATGAATGAAGTAAGTATCCGGGTGAGTGTTATTGCCACTATTCTTTACTTCATCTATTCTAACTAAGTATTCATATTAGCTAAATAACGATATTTTAAATTTGTTGTATATACATTATGCATATCCGGGCATCCAACCTTTTCAAACTCGTTAGCGGTCGAAGGTGAAGTTAGGCGTCTTACTCTACCAATGCATTTATGGACACTAAAGAATTTTTGGGTGAATGTGTAGCTTACCATAAGAGCATGATTAATAGTATAGCCAACAATTGTCTACATGAGGTTGCCACATCATCTATAGCCAACCTAATAGCCAACATGTATAGTAACAAGTTACTAAGTACTACTACTTTATTAATAGATGGCCCACCTTACACTCACACAATGTCTCTTGGAGCACGTGCCGCAACCGGCTATTAATCTACAACCCGCTTCCCTTCTGAAAGGATCGATATGGTTGACTAGAGGGGGGGGGGGTGAATAGGCAACTAACAATTTTTAGCTTTTCTTTACCAAATTAAACTTAGCATCAAGATAGGTTGTCTAGATATGCAACTAGGTGGACAACCTATATGATGCAACAATAACAAGCACAAAAGCAAGCAAGCGATACAACACAACAAAAGCTTGCACAAGTAAAGGTAAGAGATAACCACGAGTGGAGCCGGTGGAGACGAGGATGTGTTACCGAAGTTCCTTCCCTTTGAGAGGAAGTACGTCTCCGTTAGATCGGTGTGGAGGCATAATGCTCCCCAAGATGCCACTAAGGCCACCGTATTCTCCTCACGCCCTCACACAATGCGAGGTACCGTGATTCCACTAGTGGTGCCCTTGAAGGCGGTGACCAAACCTTTACAAATAAGGTTGGGGCTATCTCCACCACTTAATTGGAGGCTCCCAACAACACCACAAAGCTTCACCACAATGGACTATGGCTTCGAGGTGACCTCAACCGTCTAGGGTGCTCAAACACCCAAGAGTAACAAGATCCGCAAGAGATTAGTGGGGGAATCAAATTTCTCTTGGTGGAAGTGTAGATCGAGGCCTTCTCAACCAATCCATAGGAAATCAACAAGTTTGATTGGCTAGGGAGAGAGATCGGGAGAAAATGGAGCTTTGAGCAATAATGGAGCTTACGGAAGGAAGAGGTAGTCAACTTGGGGAAGAAGACCCCCTTATATAGTAAGTGGAAAGATCCAACCGTTATCCACCAACTCAGCCAGCGACGTGCGGTACTACTGCAAGGCCATGCGGTACTACCGCAAGGCAGTGCGGTACTACCGCTCGCGCGGCAGGAGCCAGATGCGGCCCTGTTGCGTATAGCAACGAGCGGTACTACCGCCGGAGCGGTACTACCGCACCCCCTTGTGGTACTACCGCAAGGCATGGCACAATCTGGGCTGGGAAAGGCACGGACTAATAAAATTACATCCGTGGCTACTTCCGCTGAGTTTTGGTTGATGCAAAAACGCGGCACGGTACTACCGCTCACAGGGAGCAGTACTACCGCGTAGGGTGCGGAAGTAAAAAATTACTCTGCTCCTACTTCCGCGCCAGCCATAGCCTTGGACCAGAGGCCACGGTACTACCACGTGCGAGGAGCGGTACTACCGCTGCCACGGGCGGTACTACCATGGGACTCTACGCTACTACCGCTCACTTGAGCGGTATGATTCGTCTCCAACGTATCTATAATTTTTGATTGTTCCATGCTATTATATTATCTGTTTTGGATGTTTAATGGGATTTATTATGCTCTTTTATATTAATTTTGGGACTAACCTATTAACCGAAGGCCCAATGCTAGTTTCTGTTTTTTTGCCTATTTTAGAGTTTCGTAGAAAAGGAATACCAAACGGAGTCCAAACGGAATGAAACCTTCGCGATGATCTTTCCTGGACCGAAAGAAATCCAGAAGACTTGGAGTAGATGTCTTGGACTCTACGAGGAGGCCACGAGGCAGGAGGGCGCGCCCAGGGGGGTAGGCGCCCCCACCCTCGTGGGCCCCTTGTAGCTCCACCGACGTGCCTCTTCCGCCTATATATACTCTTACACCCTAGAAACATCGGGGAGAGCAATGAAACCAATTTTCCACCACCGCAACCTTCTATACCCGTGAGATCCCATCTTGGGGCCTTTTCCGGCGATCTGCCGGAGGGGGAATCAATCACGGAGGGCTTGTACATCAACACCATAGCCTCTCCGATGAAGCGTGAGTAGTTTACCATAGACCTTCGGGTCCATAGTTATTAGCTAGATGGCTTCTTCTCTCTCTTTGATCTTCAATACAAAGTTCTCCTCGATTCTCTTGGAGATCTATTCGATGTAATACTTTTTGCGGTGTGTTTGCTGAGATCTGATGAATTGTGGATTTATGAACAAGTTTATCTATGAATATTATTTGGTTATTCTCTGAATTCTTATATGCATGATATGCTATCTTTGCAAGTCTCTTCGAATTATCAGTTTAGTTTGGCCTACTAGATTGATCTTTCTTGCAATGGGATAATTGCTTAGCTTTGGGTTCAATCTTGCGGTGTCCTTTCCCAGTGACAGCAGGGGCAGCAAGGCACGTATTGTATTGTTGCCATCGAGGATAAAAAGATGGGGGTTATATCATATTGCTTGAGTTTATCCCTCTACATCATGTCATCTTGCTTAATGCTTTACTATTCTTATGAACTTAATACTCTAGATGCATGCTGGATAGCGGTCGATGTGTGGAGTAATAGTAGTAGATGCAGAATCATTTCGGTCTACTTGACACGGACGTGATGCCTATATTCATGATCATTGCCTTACATATCTTCGTAACTATGTGATACGTCCAAAACGTATCTATAATTTCTGCTTGCTCCATGCCACTTTTGGGTGATATTGCTATGATATTCATACACTTCCATACACTTTTGATCATATTTGGACTAACTTACTAATCCAGTGCACCCCAGTGCCAGTTTCTGTTTTCGGCTGTTTTTGTATTTCAGGTTTTCACGTTTCGAGAACTGCCCAGAAAAATCCAGAAAAAATATATAAAAAATCAGCGTTCCGGAAACAACTCTGCGTTCGAAGGACAGCCTGGGGGGGGGGGGGCACCAGGCGCCCTGGTGGCGCGCCCCCCTGGGCCGCGCCGGGGGGGCGCCTGGGCCCCCCGAAGCTCCCCCGATGCCCTCCTTTGGCATATATTTAAAGGGTCCTCCGAAACCCTCAGAACAGGAACTCTTTTCGCGATCCCATCTCTGTTCCGCCGCCGCCGCCGCTTCCAAGATCGGGAGCACCAGGAGAACTCTTCCCGGCACCCTGCCGGAGGGGAGGATCACCACCGGGAGCTTCTCCACCACCATGGACGCCTCCCGGATGACTCGTGAGTAGTCTCCCTTGGACCATGAGTCCATGACCAGTAGCTATGTGATGTTCTCCTCCCGTTCTTGTGCTTCACTAATTAGTCCTCGTGAGCTGCCCTACATGATCGAGGCACCTATGTAATCCCTATGCTGTTGCTATGTTGAGTTTGCTGGGATCCGATGGATTATGAGATTATGTTCAGATTGATCTTGAGTAATATATTTGATTCACCTCTTTTATATTTTAGTTCATAAGTAATTCTTGCATGTTCTCCGTTGTTATTTATTGCTTTGGCCAAGTAATACGTAGTGACTCCAAGAGGGAACGTTATGCTCGATTGTGGGTTCATGCCCCTCGATGACTAGCTTGAGTGACAGAAACATGAGTCTAGGGGATGTGCTGTTGCCACAAGGGGGAAAACAACGGTGCTTGTGCCCGCGGGTGCAAGGATTGTTTACTTTACGCAAAGTTCTTTTAATGCAGTTGTCTGTTGCATTGAGTTTACACTATGGGTGGGACTCGCAACTTAATACCAGCGAGATGTTCTGGATAGATATCTCAAGGTGGATGATTAGTAGTAGATATTGATGGATTTCGGTCTAGTTACTTTGGCGTACCGCCCATGCTTTGAACCTCAACCTTTCTTGCAATGTAGTCAGCATTGGTTTGCGTTCGTGGTCCTGTCAATTGCCCAACTGTAATTTGTTTACCTCACATAGCTGTTTTATCGTCTTTTGGGAGAGAGACATCACTAGTGAACATCATGAGACTCCGGTCCATATTACCATCATTGATCACACCCGCAATTTACTTTTCGTTATTATTTACTATTGCAAAACACTATCTATCACTACTATCATTGCTTTTAATCCTTTGTGAACTACAAGGCCGGAGGGATTGACAACCTCTCTGTACTCGTTGGGAGCAAAGTTATTTGTATCTGTGTGCAGGTCCACGTTGATTGCTACTAATCTGGCGCCGTAGCAGTTGACACCTACTTGTTGAACCTAGGAGTCTCTGGGGATTCGATCCTTGGCATCTTTGCTAAGGGAAAACACTTCTACAATACTGCATCTTACACCTTCCACTTGGGGTAACCAACGAGGGGTTCGAGGCCCATCAAGGAGTATTTTCTGGCGCCGTTGCCGGGGACTCCACTCTTCCGGATAGGGGAGTTGCATGCTATCTTTTACCTTTGCTTTTTAGTCTTGTTAGTTTACCTTTCATTTTTGCTTTAGTACCTTTTTATCGAAAATCACAAAAATAGTTATCTTACTTGCTTGCTATTATGGGTTCTACCAAAAACACTAAATGGGAGGAGTACACCCCTTCTTCCATTACCCCAATTACCACTGTCGGGATCTACAAAAGTAATAAACCTTGTGATTATATTAGTCTCGACGGAGGGTTGTGCCCATGGCATGGTCTTCCAGGAAAAGAGTATGAGCCTCAGTTTAAAATTGCTCCTAAGCTTCCCCAAACTTGGGAAGATGTTCAAACTCTTATAATAGAGAGCGATTCAAACAAAGAGGATAACACTACAATTCTGCCCACTAATGATAAAATTGATTTTGATAATTGTAGTATTTCAGAAGTTGTCACCTTTCTACAAGGAATGGCCAAAGATCCCCACACTAGCACGCTTAATCTTGCCTTCACAGAGCATGTCACTAATGCTCTCATCAAAGCTAGGGAGGAGAAACTTAGAGTAGAAGCCTCCATACCTAGAAAGCTAGAAGATGGTTGGGATCCTATGATAAAAATTAAATTGAATGACTTCTCTTGTTATGCATTATGTGATGTTGGAGCTAGTACCTCTGTTATGCCCAAAAGAATATATGATATGCTCAAATTGAAACCTTATGACCCTTGTTCTTTTGGTGTTCGTCTCGTTGATTCTTCCATAAAGAAACCTTTGGGGAGGATCGACGATGTTTTTATTGTTGTCAATGATAATTATGTGCCCGTTGATTTTACTATTATGGATATTGAATGTGATCCTTCTTGTCCAATTATTTTGGGACGTCCCTTTTTGCGCACCGTTGGTGCTATCATTGACATGAAAGAGGGTAATATAAAATTTCAGTTTCCTCTCAAGAAAGGGATGGAACACTTCCCTCGAAAGAAGATCAAGTTACCTTTTGAGTCCGTTGTACGGGCTAGTTATTCTTTTACTCTTGATAAAACTTGATCTCTATGCATTATGCCTAGCTTAAAGGCATAAAAGAAAGCGCTTTTGGGAGGCAGCCCACATGAATAAATCTTTTGCTTTTGTAGTGTCTTGATGTTGTTTACTGCTGTAGCATCATCATTGTATCTTTGCTTTTCATATTTGTGCCAAGTATAGCCTCTGATTGCTAGAAAGTTTAAAAGTTGTGAGGTGCTGTCCAGGAAACAGATTCTGTCCTGGGATAGAAAAATTCGTATAAAATCACCAGATCATCTTTTTGGTCTGAATTTTTTCTACAGCGTTCTCTATATAATTGTCTTTCGTGCGTCTGTTCTGAGTTTTTTGATTTGAGTTGCAGAAGTATCCCGAACAGATCAATTACTACCTGCTGTTCTGTTTTTCACAGATTCTGTCCTGTTTTGCCTTTCCTTCACTTTGCAAATCAAGAACTTGCTTTTTCTTTGCAAAAACCTTTTGGCAATCTTGAGAAACAGTAGAACTTCAAGAATATCTTTATTTCCAGCAAGGTATAATTATTTTATTAAGGGTACTAACCTCGCTAATCAGATTATGATGAGTTATGTATGAAGGGAGTTTTCAAGTGTGCGAAGGAAGATGATAAAAAGATTCAGGAGTGTCAAGCGCTCAAGCTTGGGGATGCCCCCGTGCACCCCCAAGAAATATTCAAGGAGACTCAAGCGTCTAAGCTTGGGGATGCCCCCGTGCATCCCCTTCTCCATCAACATTATCAGTTCGTCTTTCGTTCCACTATATTTTTATCACTTCATGTGTTATGTGCTATGCTTGGAGCGTCTTGCTTTTAGTTTTCTTTTTAGTTTTTCATAACGAGTCGGAACCCAGCATTCCTTTATGTGGGAGAGAAACACGCTCCACCTCTACCTAGAACATAACATAGAATTTTCATGTCTATCTATGCTGTGTGTGTTCTTTGTCTTTTAATAGCTACTATCATGCTCTGCTCTTAGTATTCATGCTTATCTTTTCAAAGAGCTTTTGTTTAGTTGGTTGCTTGAACTCTCTTTAATTACCATGCTCACCTTATTAAGAGAGTTTGCTTCCGTTGCATGGGTTAATGTGTCTATGATAAAGATGCTACTCATGATGGTGCTTAGTAGTTCAGGTTTTCTTATGGTTAATCTCAAATAGCTGGGGGGGTTCCCAATGTGTTATTGGAGTACCAACATGATTTGTTTGCCTATGATATGGTATGGTTTAGTAATATCTTCCTTCGAGAATTTATTTTGATTGACTTGGCGTATGCTCACGCATATTTAAGACTGTAAAGAAAGTCTGTCAAGCCTTGATGATCTTTTATTTCTGAGTAGCGATATAACTACCATGCCTGATTCAATATTGCTTTGTCACTCTGCATGATTATGACCGTCATTGCTCTCTTAGTTGGTCGCTCCCAGTCTTTTTGCTAACCACCACCTGTACTAAGCAAACTAACTTTGCAATATATAGCTCATGGGAAAGTAGCCTAAAAACTATTGTGGTAAAGAGTATGTTGCTTATGTATCTTATTTCTTATAAGTTGCTCGCTGAGCGGTAACCATGTTTCTGGGGACGCCATCAACTGTCACACTTTTGTTGAATATCATGTGAGTTGCTATGCATGTTCGTCTTGTCTGAAGTAAGGGTGATTTACCGTGGGTTGAATGAATATGCATATTGTTAGAGAAGAACATTGGGCCGCCAACCAAAGCCATGTATCATGGTGGAAGTTTTAGCTTGGACGTTGATCCTCAATCTCTTATGAGAATATGCTTATGCATTAAAGAGGAGTCCATCATCTATTTTCTATGTTGTCCCGGTATGGATGTCCTCAAGTTGAGATCTATCAAAAACGAGAAATCAAATGCGATTTATCTCCTTGGACCTTTGTACAGGTGGCATAGAGGTACCCCTTTGTGACACTTGGTTGAAACATATGTAATGCAATGATAACCCATGGGAATCCGAGCTAATTAGAACAAGGAGCGAGCACTATTAGTATACGATGCATGGGGCTTGCAACTTATAGGATGTCTTATGCATGACACATATGAAATACTACTACCGTTGACACAATTGCTTCCATGTTTTCAAAATAAAAAGCTCTAGCACTTAACCTTTCTTTTACTTTTATGTTGAAGCACCAACTACTGAGAGCATGATTGTCATTCTGAGTGTAATGTGCATTGTCCCAAAGTAGCATTGTCTTTTGCATGATTGTGATATCGTTTATCCTGAAATAATTGTATCTAGTCATCACTTAAACCTTGAAGGTGCCCCTGCATTTATGTTTTGCATCACTAAAGGGGGCAAGCTAGATATCACTTTATCATATTTGCACATCATGTTCATTGCAAATCTATTTGATGTTTCAGTTTCATGTTGTAAAACTTTCAGTCATTTGTGATTTTCTCATGAGGCAACTTAATTACTATAGAATCATTGTCTCAGTAAGCTTTTGTCATATGACTATGAAAAAGTCCTATATGGTTAATAGCATGTCACCACAGAAATTATTCTTGTTATCATTTACCTACTCGAGGACGAGCAGGAATTAAGCTTGGGGATGTTGATACGTCCAAAACGTATCTATAATTTCTGCTTGCTCCATGCCACTTTTGGGTGATATTGCTATGATATTCATACACTTCCATACACTTTTGATCATATTTGGACTAACTTACTAATCCAGTGCACCCCAGTGCCAGTTTCTGTTTTCGGCTGTTTTTGTATTTCAGGTTTTCACGTTTCGAGAACTGCCCAGAAAAATCCAGAAAAATTATATAAAAAATCAGCGTTCCGGAAACAACACTGCGTCCGAAGGGCAGCCTGGGGGGGGCACCAGGGCTCCAGGCGCCCTGGCGGCGCGCCCCCCCTGGGCCGCGCCGGGGGGGCGCCTGGGCCCCCTGAAGCTCACCCGATGCCCTACTTTGGCATATATTTAAAGGATCTTTCGAAACCCTCAGAAGAGGAACCCTTTTCGCGATCCCATCTCTGTTCCGCCGCCGCCGCCGCTTCCAAGATCGGGAGCACCAGGAGAACTCTTCCCGGCACCCTGCCGGAGGGGAGGATCACCACCGGGAGCTTCTCCACCACCATGGACGCCTCCCGGATGACTCGTGAGTAGTCTCCCTTGGACCATGAGTCCATGACCAGTAGCTATGTGATGTTCTCCTCCCGTTCTTGTGCTTCACTAATTAGTCCTCGTGAGCTGCCCTACATGATCGAGGCACCTATGTAATCCTTATGCTGTTGCTATGTTGAGTTTGCTGGGATCCGATGGATTATGAGATTATGTTCAGATTGATCTTGAGTAATATATTTGATCTACCTCTTTTATATTTTTGTTCATAAGTAATTCTTGCATGTTCTCCGTTGTTATTTATTGCTTTGGCCGAGTAATAGGTAGTGACTCCAAGAGGGAACGTTATGCTCGATTATGGGTTCATGCCCCTCGATGACTAGCTTGAGTGACAGAAACATGAGTCTAGGGGATGTGCTGTTGCCACAAGGGGGAAAACAACGGTGCTTGTGCCCGCGGGTGCAAGGATTGTTTACTTTACGCAAAGTTCTTTTAATGCAGTTGTCTGTTGCATTGAGTTTACACTATGGGTGGGACTCGCAACTTAATACCAGCGAGATGTTCTGGATAGATATCTCAAGGTGGATGATTAGTAGTAGATATTGATGGATTTCGGTCTAGTTACTTTGGCGTACCGCCCATGCTTTGAACCTCAACCTTTCTTGCAATGTAGTCAGCATTGGTTTGCGTTCGTGGTCCTGTCAATTGCCCAGCTGTAATTTGTTTACCTCACATAGCTGTTTTATCGTCTTTTGGGAGAGAGACATCACTAGTGAACATCATGAGACTCCGGTCCATATTACCATCATTGATCACACCCGCAATTTACTTTTCGTTATTATTTACTATTGCAAAACACTATCTATCACTACTATCATTGCTTTTAATCCTTTGTGAACTACAAGGCCGGAGGGATTGACAACCTCTCTGTACTCGTTGGGAGCAAAGTTATTTGTATCTGTGTGCAGGTCCACGTTGATTGCTACTAATCTGGCGCCGTAGCAGTTGACACCTACTTGTTGAACCTAGGAGTCTCTGGGGATTCGATCCTTGGCATCTTTGCTAAGGGAAGACACTTCTACAATACTGCATCTTACACCTTCCACTTGGGGTAACCAACGAGGGGTTCGAGGCCCATCACTATGCGCTTTTCTATCAATTGCTCAGCAGTAATTTCTTCACCCACCGTAATACATGCTATCTTGAGAGAAGCCACTAGTGAAACCTATGGTCCTCGGGTCTCTTTCCTATTATATTGAATCTCCTTTATTTACTTCGCATCTTGTTTACTATTTTGCAATCTTTACTTTCCAATCTATACAACAAAAATACCATGTTCACCCACCGTAATACATGCTATCTTGAGAGAAGCCACTAGTGAAACCTATGGTCCTCCGGTCTCTTTCCTATTATATTGAATCTCCTTTATTTACTTTGCATCTTGTTTACTATTTTGCAATCTTTACTTTCCAATCTATACAACAAAAATACCAAAAATATTTACTTTACTCTCTTTATTAGATCTCATTTTTGCGAGTGACCGTGAAGGGATTGACAACCCCTTTATCGCGTTGGTTGCAAGGTTCTTGATTGTTTGTGCAGGTACTAGGTGACTTGAGCGTTGTCTCCTACTGGATTGATACCTTGGTTCTCAAAGCTGAGGGAAATACTTATGCTACTTTGCTGCATCATCCTTTCCTCTTCAAGGGAAAACCAACGATTGCTCAAGAGGTAGCACGGTACTACCGCATGCCAGAGAACAGTAGTACTTGGAAGCCTCTGTCTTCGCAACGACAAGGAAAACGACCGGTGCTCCAAAGAAGTGAAGGAAAGGTGGTGCAAAGGAACAAATGTGCACATGTTGATTCCACCCTAACCTTTCCGAAGTGGATCCCCTCTTAATAGTACGGCTTTCATATGACTCAATTCCACCGAAAAGAAACATAAAGAAATGCTGTCTTCGATCGGCTCCGAGGGGCAATGAATCGTCTTGTGGCTAGACATGAGATATCTAAAATGCTCAATGCACACGATTAGTCCGCAAATGCATTGTCATCAATCACCAAAACCACTAAGGGAGAAATATGCCCTTACAATCTCCCCCTTTTTGGTGGATTGATGACAATGCGAGATTTGCACAAAGGAACGAATAAGAACATAAGCAAACCCAACATGTATATAAAATATAGACATGCTCCCCCTAGATGTGTGCATTCTTAGATAGATGCTTTGGACTGCATGGCACACATACTAGGATCAACACTCCCCCTATATTTTATATACAACACAATCCTTGCAACTAAGTAAATGACACTAAGCATGGATGCAAGGAAATGAATGTGAGCATAAAGTAAAGGGCACATGAAAGCATATGATCACAAACTACTAAACAAACTAGACATTAAGATAAGATAATAAGATAGACTAGAGTGCATATGTCTCACACCATTGATAGTCTCCTGGTCACACACACACACAACGCAAACCAACACACCAAAGCAACGAGAGAGAGTTCAACGAAAGCAAAGCGACATAAGAAGCCACAACTCGCAAATCCTACACTCTCTCCCCCTTTGGCATCGAAACACCAAAAAGGCAGAGAGGACACCTATGACACAGGGGTAGCTCCCTCTGCAGAGATCAGCTATCAATCTCCTCATCGGTCTCGGCAGCGGGAATGAACTCCTCCTCTGACCCAGTCCACTTGTAGCCTTGCTTGTCCATCCACTCAGCCTCCAGAGTGATGTTCTTCTCGGAACTGCTTGACACGTTCTTGCCGAACATCCTCAAGATCTTCTTGTCACGCCGACGACTCTCCTTCTGAGCCACATGGGACGTGCACTACCCCTTGGTCTACATGCAGAATAGCTTCTTCATCTTGGCCTTCAGCTTCATAGCCCACGAGGGCTCAGGCGAGGGAGGGGCATACCCCGCAGAACTGTCCTCGGCCTCCTCCTCCTAAAATTCATCCTCATCAACATCCATCCTAGCAGCCTCAGCCTCTGCCCTGGTAGTGATATTAGCCCACTTTTTCTTGTGACGCAGCTTGATGCGCTCATGGCGGACCCAGTCAGGAGCAACAAAAAACTTCATCTGGGATGAGCTTCTCCCAAGTCTTCGAGATCAAAAGATGCAGGTAAGGTCCATAGATAGGAACTTTGCGATTAAGAACCGCAAACCTGAGGTCAACCCACATGATATGAGAGACATCGAGTGGGCTAGGAGCATGATGACGTGCCACCTCACACAGAAGCATCATGTCCACGAGATAAGCATGCACCTTGTCCTTCTCCCCAACGCGCGGAAAGAGGATGTTGCGGAAGATCCGATGTATGACGTCAAGGAAAGGGTTGAGCACCCACGACGATGAGCCACTGGGTAACTTCTTCTCCACAAGGTTCGGTTGAAGCTTGTTCTTGTTGGTGGACTCTGGGTTGGCATGAGGGCGGACACCAATGGGCATATTGAGCCCCTCATCACGACCATGCAGCAAGTCCATGTAATCCTTCCATGTACCAGACAACTTCCTCCCATTGGTCATCCAAGTCATAGTCCTCTCCTCACCGAAGAAGTGAACGGAGGCAAAGAACTGAGCCACGATCTCCGGGTCAAAGTCCATATGGAACGAGACAAAGTCTTCAATGCAAAACTGCTCCAACAGATCCAACGAGTCACCAAAGTATGTCGGTCCTTCCTCATATGATCCAAGTCAATCCACTGCACTGGAACATAGATGTTCTGCTTGGACTTGATCACATCGAGGTAGATGAGATTTTGCTGCTTGGTCCAGAATAACTCATTGCCTTTGATAGTCTCACGAGGCTTCACATAGGGGTTGAGCCTCCTTCGAGTGACAAACTCGGCTAAAGGCATCTCATCCATGCCCATCGTGGGCTCCTTGATCTTGCCAGCTGTTTTCTTGACATGACGTTGGGGGGCATTGGACCCCTCTGGAGCGTCTTGGTTGCGGAGCCGCTTGGAACTGGTGTCACGGCTAGGATTGGAGCGACGGACATTGGAATCGAAGCCACCACCTATGACACACAACACAAACACGAGAGAAACCGAGAAGGATTATTGCAAGGACTAGGCCAAAACCAAAAGAAACAAGTGGAAATGAGATTTGGAGGATGAAACAATGTAATTTGGATCATCACGGTAGTACCGCTCGGGGGTGCGGTAGTACCGCACGGGGGGCGGATGTAAAACTTTACAGCCGCTCTAGCCGCGGTAGTACCGTGGTACGGTAGTACTGCGCCCGGAGCGGAAGTAAAATTTTACTTCCGTGCCTCGAGCGGTAGTACCGCTCCAGCCGAGCGGTAGTATCGCACGGAGTTAAACCGCATGTGAATCCCATCTACGAATCTAAAAACATCCGCAAAAATATATCGGTACTACCGGTGATCAAAACTACACTGTTGCATCATACCAAATAGTATTTCTACTGCACTAGTACTCTCCTACAATCTTCTCTTGCATAGATTTAGCCGAAAATCACACGAACTACACATGCATCTCCCCAAGACCTAGAAGCACAAAACAAGGCCAAAAGGAGAGGGACTTGGGGAGATACCGGGATGATGGCAAGAGGGCGAGGTGGGGAACGATCCCACCGGTCGGAATGCGAGGAGAGCAGCCGGAGATGGAGATCCGGTGAGGTCCTCCGGCGCCGTTCTTGGGCAGGAGAGAGAGAGAGAGAGAGAGAGAGAGAGAGAGACGAGATGGGGAATAAGAGATGAATGGGTATGGGGGAGTTGAAACTCACCCTGCCCGCTCTTAACCCCCACCTACTCGCGATGGCGCGGTAGTACCGTTGGTCATCGTGGTAGTACTGCTCAGGCGGAAGTACTGCACGCATGGCGGTAGTACCGCTCTTCTAGCGACAGTAAAAATTTACTGCCGTGATGGGAGCGGTAGTACCGTGCTCAACTCCTGCGGTAGTACCGTGATATGCCACGGTAGTACCATAACCCAAGAAAGGTGCAAGTTTCACAGAAACAAGAAGACCGGGGCCTTTGCAATACAACCTTCAAGCAAAAGGATATGCAAAAGAGCACACACTCGAGGCAACTCAAGCACAAACACGGCTCAAAGAGAAAGCAAAAGACAACAAAGAACAATGGCACAACTCAAACTCTCCAAAGAGAGGGCGGTGGCCGGAGCTATGTTTGAGTCACTTGGTATGGCACCGCGAAGAATTATCCTTGGGCCCATGACCAAAACTCATCTTTGAAGCACAAGTACCATAAAAAATGACTAATGTGAAAGAGTTAATCAATTTAAGCATAATGGGGGAAGGGAGAGTTCATTGAGAGAACAACACTCCCCCTATGTTCATCTATACAAGACAACATGATGAGTGAGGTGGAGTGTGCAAGGTTTCAATCCACATTGCTCAAATCGACAGGGACGGAGCTGCTTGGTAAGCATTGGGGTTAATTGACACCAATGAAATTAGGCAAACCTTCATTAGTTTAGTACTAATGACTATTAATTTATGGAAGATGACCCCATTATTATAGACATGACCCCAATAGAAATTTTTTCTAGCTTCGTCCCTGCAAATCGATGATATTTAGCTCATGCCTTAACTCGCAAAATCTTGCTTCATCCAAAGGCTTCGTGAAAATATCTGTAAGGTTGTCATGAGTGTTGACATAGTGAAGATCAATCTCCCCTCGCCTAATATGCTCCCGGATGAAGTGATACCGAATCTCAATATGCTTCGTCTTGAAGTGTTGCACCGGGTTGAGAGAAATCTTGATGGCACTTTCATTGTCACACCAAAGAGGCACTTTGTCACAAATGACACCGTAATCCTTTACAGTTTGCCTCATCCATAAAAGTTGAGCACAACAACTGCCGTCCGCCACATACTCGACTTCAGTGGAGGAGAGAGATACACAACTTTGCTTCTTGGAAGACCAACTCACCAAAGAGCAACCAATAAATTGGCACCCTCCGGAAGTTGACTTCCTATCCACTTTGTCTCCCACCCGATACGAATCCGAGAAACCTACAAGATTGAAGTTTGCTCCTCTTGGGTACCATAAGCCAAAGTTTGGGGTATGAGCCAAATATCGAAAGATTTGCTTGACCGCCACAAAGTGACTTTCCTTAGGTGAGGCTTGAAACCGTGCACAAATTCCCACACTCAACATGATATCCGGTCTAGATGAACAAAGGTAAAGCAAGGATCCAATCATAGAACGATATACCTTTTGATCCACGGCTTTACCATTGGAATCAATGTCAAGTAGGCACTTGGTAGGCATAGGATTAGTAGTGTCTTGACATCACTTAGATTGAATCTCTTGAGCATGTCTTGAGTATATTTGGCTTGTTTGATGAGTATTCCTTCTCGTCTTTGTTTGACTTCGAACTCGAGAAAGAACTTCAACTCTCCCATCATGGACATCTCAAACTCCGCGGTCATGAGTGTGGCAAACTCATCATTGAAAGCTTTGTTAGGTGAACCAAAAATAATATCATCAACATATAGTTGGCATGCAAACAACACCCCTTTGAACTTCTTAGTAAAAAGAGGGGGGGGGGTCGATTTTCCCAATTTCAAACCCACAATCTTGTAACAACTCGGTAAGATGCTCATACCACACACATGGGGCTTGTTTAAGGCCATAGAGTGCCTTATCGAGTTGATACACATGATTGGGGAACTTAGGATCCTCGAACCCCAGGGGTTGTTTGACATACACCAACTCATTAAGAGGACCATTAAGAAAAGCACTCTTCACATCCATTTGTTACAATTTAAAGTTATGGTGAGAAGCATATGCAAGCAGTAAACTAATGGATTCAAGGCGAGCAACAGGGGTGAAGGTTTCACCGTAGTCGATACCCTCGACTTGGGAGTAGCCTTGTGCCACCAAACGAGCCTTGTTGCGAATGACTATCCCGTGAGTATCTTGCTTATTCTTAAAGATTCATTTGGTTCCAATGACATTATGGTTCTCCTCCGGCCTTGGCACCAATCGTCACACTTTGTTGCGTTCGAAGTTATGGAGTTCTTCATGCATGTCATTGAGCCAATCCGGATCTTCAAGCGCCTCATAGACCTTTTGGGGTTCAACACAAGAGAAAAACGCATGATGCGCACAATAGTTTGCTAATTCTCTACGAGTGCTTATCCCCTTTGTGATGCTTCCAAGGATATTCTCCATGTGGTGCTCTCTAGAAGCAAGCTAGAAGCAACTTTGGCGGCACGACGCTCCAATTTCTCCTCAAGTGAGAGTTGAGGTGCGGTAACTTGATCATCATGAGCGTCGTCTTGAGTTTGTTCTTGATCTTGAGCTTGCTCTTGATCTTGAACTTGCTCGGGAGAAGGAACTTGGCGTTTTGCATCACTTGGTGGATCATCACCACCTTGCGGTTGGTCTTGCACTTGGCCTTGTTCATTTGGTTGAGGGCCTTCACTTTGTTCTTCAGAGGCGTGTGGGTCTTGGGTTGGTGATGGTTCCACTTGAGTAGAACATTGTCCTTCTCCTCCGGCCACAAGGGGTTCCTCAATGGGTAGGATATGACCAACACCCATTCTTCTTATGGCTTGAGGAGGAATTTCATCACCTACATCACAAGTACCACTTTGCTCCACTTGTAAGCCGTTATTCTCATCAAACTCCACGTTACACGTATCCTTAATGAGTCCGGCGGACTTCTTGAGGACATGGTAAGCATGAGAGTTTGTAGCATAACCAACAAATATGCCCTCATGAGCTCTAGCTTCAAATTTAGACAAACTAACACCTTTCTTGAGTATGAAACACTTACAACCGAACACCCGAAAGTACTTGAGGTTTGGCTTGTTACGGTAAGTATCTCATACGGAGTCTTGTTCAAGCCTTTGCGGAGATAGAGACGATTTGATGCATGACAAGCAGTGTTGATTGCTTCAGCCCAAAAGTTGTACGGAGACTTGAATTTTGCCATCATGGTCCTTGTCGCATCCAATAATGTCTGGTTCTTCCTCTCCGCCACACCATTTTGTTGAGGGGTATAAGGTGCGGCATATTGGTGCTTGATCCCCTCATCACTAAGGAACTCATCCAAGGTGTAGTTCTTGAACTTGGTGCCGTTGTCACTTCGAATCATCAAGATCTTTGCATCATGTTGACGTTGAGCTTCATTTGGAAAGTTGATGACAATATGTTGGGTCTCACTCTTCCTCTTGAATAAATATACCCAAGTGTATCTTGAATAATCATCCACAATCACAAAGCAATACTTTCTACCCCCAAGACTATCAACGGATGGAGGCCCAAAGAGATCCATGTGAAGGAGATCCAAAGACCTCGTCGAGTAGATGATAGTCGTGGGAGGGTGAGCCCTCTCATGTAGCTTTCCTTCGATACAAGCACTGCAAGCACGGTCTTTGGCAAAACTAACATTTGTTAGTTCACGTACATGGTCCCCCTTGAGAAGACTTTGCAAAGATCTCATATTGACGTGGGCTAAACGGCGATGCCAAAGCCATCCCACGTCAACTTTAGCCATTAGGCATGTCGCAGTCTTAGTGGGTCGCTCCGAGAAGTTCACCACATAGAGGCCGTTCTCGACATGCCCAACAAAGGCTACTTTAAGAGTCTTGCTCCACAAGAGGGCCACGGAATCAATATCAAAGAAAGTAGCAAAACCCACGAGTGCAAGTTGACGAACGAAAAGTAAATTGTATGCAAGGGACTCAACAAGCATGACTTTCTCGATCGTGAGATCATGAGAAACGACAACCTTGCCGAGACCCAATACCTTAGAAGATGAAGCATCACCCCATTCGACATTGGTGGGCATAGATGAACCTTTGCGCACGTCCACCACCAAGTCTTTGCTTCCAGTCATATGATTTGTGGCTCCACTATCGAGCAACCATGATCCCCCACTGGAAGCAAACTCCTACAAGAGATCAATGCTTGGTTTTAGGTACCCATTTTGTAATGGGTCCTTTTATGTTAGTAACAAGGGTCTTAGGAACCCAAATAGACCATTCAATGTACTCATAAGAAGGACCGACAAATTTAGCATAAACATGTCCATCACTAGCACGACATAACACATAAGACGGGTTAAAGTCGCCGGCTTTGTTGGAAGGAGTGGCAATGCCCTTCTTGACTCCACCACCCTTCACATTGTTCTTCTTCTCCTTAGAAGTACCCTATCCCTCCTTCACAAAGTTTTTCTTGAGAGGAAGAGGTTGCTTGGTCTTGTCATTCTTCTTCTTCTTGGGCTTGGGTGCAAACCCAATCCCCTCCTTGGAAACAGCTTCCTTTTGATTGCTCAAAAGGCCGTTGAGGTTCTTCTCACCTTGTATGCAAGACAGAAGGCCTTTCTAAAGTTCCTTATTCAACTTGGCATTCTCCTCATGTAATGCCCAGTATGAGATTATACCTCCCACGTGTCGAGGCACGACTTAAAGGTATAAGCTCATACTAGAATGATCTCAAGTATGGTATCTTTGCACGACTCATGTAAAAGAGGGATGAAATTGCAAAAGAGTAGTTGGCTTACACTCGCCACGTCACACAATACATTACATAAACAATCATCATCCAAATAACATCAGAGTCCGACTACGGACGAAGATCCAAATGAAAGATACCATAAATAAATAACACAAGGTCCCGATCATAACATCCTAGTAAGAGCCCTACTGATCTTGTGGATAAGACATGTAGTATCGCCCACGTTCTTCGTCGAACTCCCAGTACAACTCTGAACCACCAGCTGTGTAGTTCACCATGGTACCTGCATCTGGTGTTGTGTAGAATCTGTGAGCCACGGAGGACTCAGCAATCCTGTTCCCGGGTAGCAAAACTAGCTAAGCCTTGGGTGTGGAACAAGGCTGAAGAACAGGGTTGCAGCTGCACTAGCACTAGCTTACGTGTTTTAGAGCGAGAAGAGAAGTGCCAACGATTGTCACAATGATCACTAAGTGATCCTATCTAAGCACATCAAACATAACCCCACCGTGTTCACTTCCCGAACCCCTTCAGAAAGCGACCATCACGGTTACTCACGCTGGTAGTGTATTATGCTCATAGTGTCAAGTTTTCTACAACCGGACATTAACAAATTCCCATCTGCCACATAACCACGGGCACGGCTTTCGAAAGATCAAATCCCTGCAGGGGTGTCCCAACTTAGCCCATCACAAGCTCACGATCTGCGGAGTCGCAACTCCAAGGTGGGCAGACCCGAGTATTCTCGGAATCCCGTGCTCAAGATATTCCGACTAAGGTAAAACTAATCTAGCAAGGCCTCCCAGTGTGCCGACACCCTGATAGTAGCCACGCGTATCTCGTCTCAGGCCACGACCGGATGGGACATCCTACGGGTTTTTTACGAGCCCTTGAGTTTCCTCGAGGTGTCCCCGCAGCCTGCCCAGTTTGGACCAACACTCATGTGGAGCACTGGCCCGGGTTGTTGATTAAGAAAAGGGTTTATAACTCCCTATGCAAGTTTTAGTTATTAGGAAAATGTAAGACCAATGTTGGGACTTGCTGGAAAAGCTTTAGCGCTAAGCGGTTTATCAAGGGGGGCCCATAAACCCCAACCGTGTTAGGGACGCAAAATCAAGGAACATAACACCGGTTTAAATGGTTCCTAGGGAGGCATGAGTGGAACAAAGCACCAAGCAAAGGCTTAGCCTTCCACCCATTGCCAAGTATATAGATGGTTTAGTTTTAACAGATTATATAGTGTGATATTCCAACAATACTTCAACATGAAGCAAAGAATCTTCGAATCTTCTCCTGCAACTAACAATGCTATAAGAAGGGCCGAGCAAAGCTTACGTAGCCAATCAAAGGTTTGCTAGGTTGGGTGGTTAGAGATGTTCATGTCTACAATAGGAGGCTGACAAACAAACATGGGCATCAAGGCAATAAGATAAAGAGCGAGTCATCTAGCAATAGGCAAGGATAGTAATGATATCTGGGTAAGGTCATCTTGCCTGTTGAATCCTCGGAGGGAACGTAATCTGGCTCCTCACACTCAACCTCGGTAGAAACCTCGTTCTCAATATCTTCACCAGGCTCTAACCAAACACAACAATGCACAACAAAACAAAATCAATCAATGTGCAGTGCTCAATCACATGATGCATGAACATGAAGCATGTGAACATGAAAGATATGATGCATGGCCTAGGTCACAAGAATGCAATAACATCACCACAAACAAGATCAACCACACATGTGAAACAAGTGAAGTAACAACTTAGCAAGTTTATGTAGATTGTCAAACAAGCAACCAACATGTTTTAAAGGGGTTGGTTAACATGGCAAGGGTGCACTAAACACAACAGCAACATGCTTGCAAGTTTAAATGGACTGGAATTAAATACAACAATTCCCAGAAAATCCCATATTCATATATTTGCATTTGGGACAAATTTGAAATACTACTGTGATGGAGTTGTCAAACATGCTAAACAATAGCACCAAAATATTCTACACATTTTTCTACCCCAAATGCATATAAAGTTTGTTAAAATTGGAGTTGTAGAGAATTAGTTATGATTTTTGCAAGTTTGAGCATATTTAATTCAAATTTAAATTCAACAACATTTACAATATTTCAAACATGGCAGCAAGTTACATTTTCATAATCTACACAAAATTCTAAGCATTTTTCATATAGGGCTCATTTTCATATGAAGCATAAATATGCAGATATTAAATAAAACAGATAAACAGAAAAGAAAAAGAGAAACAGAAAAAGAAAATAAAACAAATCAAACGCCAGGACTAAACTGATCCAGACTCAGCGAGCCACAGTCACTGACAAGGGGGGCCAGAGGGGGCTGAGCTGGCGAGCGGGTGCCCGCGTGGGCTGGCACTGCTGCTGTGAGGCTGACAGGTGGGGCCCTGCTGTCAGCCTCACACAAAAATGAAAAAAGGGCGGAAACCACAGCGCCTGCGAGGGATCAAACTCGCGTCTCCCTGACAAAACTGACGGAGACACACCACTATGCCACTGCATCGATCTCGACAGAGAACATGCAACTTTTCTGAAGAATGAGCCACAGAAGCAGAACAGGGAAAAACACGACCCTCGTCGGAGCAAGCTCGTCGGAGCCGCTCCGGCGACCATTAGGCACGACGGATGGGTGCGAGAGGGAGCTGGAAGAATCCCGCATCCAACCAAACTATCAGCAGCACCTAAGGTGCACTGCATCACCGGCGGCGAGCAATTACAGCACGGCGGCGACGAGACGACGGCGAGGTGATTCAAGGCACTAGGCGGCACAGCGACTGCACGGATAGATTCTACGCACCTAGGCGAAGCTAACGGGCACCACAACAAGGGCTAGAGAGGTCGGAGCACTCGACGGTGACGAGGTCCGACGGCGGCACGGTTGGGCGCTCAAGGAACTATGGCCTAGAGCTATCACGGGAAGGGGAAAAAGGGCTGGGGAGAGAGAGGAGCTCAACACGAGCACGGCGGTGCGCTCGGCTGGCCCTGGCGTGGTCGGAGTCGACGGCGGCGGGTCTCAAACAGCTCCAGCCACCGTAGAGGAAGAAGAGGAAGAAGCGCTCGACGGAGAGGCGCTCGGGTCCGCTTAGCTGTCGTAGTGGAAGAAGAGGACATCGGGGAAGAAGCTAGACAACGTTGGCGAGGCCGAGGACGACGCGGAGCTCGCCGGCGACGAGAGGGAGCTCTTAGATGCGCTCGGGCGTCGGTGGTGGCGACGGATCTGGGGGATCCCAGCTCTCCAGATGGCGGGAGTGGAAGGAGAAAACCTAGGGGAAAGAGATGGACAGGATTAGGGTTTAAAACACGGGCTCGGCGCTCGGCCTCGACGTCCGTGAGCTGACAGCGCGACGGTGAGCGCGTCGGGTGCTCTGGTTTTCTGACGGAGGAAGACGGAGGCGAGGGAGATGGGTCGCTGACGTGTGGGGCCGCGCACTCGGAGTGGCTACGGCGCGACTGTGCGCCTGTAGCTGGGCCTGTGCTGCTGGGCTGCTGCGCGCGGGTGGAGTTGGGCCTCAGGGGGGAGAGGCCCAGGTTGCTGCTGGCTGCTGCTGTTTTCCTCTTTTCTTTTTATTTCTTCAGACAGAAAAGAAAAGAATGCACAGTAAAAAAGAAGAAGAACTAGGGGAAAAGAAAAATACCCCTGAGTTCAGTGAATTATGCTCTATTTAAATAAAATGACTTGGACATTTTTAGAGGCAGAAAAATAAAAGGAGTTTGAATATAGGCCAAACTCTTGATATTTTAAAACCCAACCAAATCATTTTTAAAAGAGATGATATTTGGTGGAGAGGTTTCTCACATGGGGCAAGTTTAAATGGAGGAGGAAGAATCACTATGGCACTTGCTAGTTGGTTTGCAAAATAGACCAAAGAAGAGGCCAGAAAGAAAGAAAGGGAAAAAAGAAGAAGAAGAAGAAGAAGAAGAAGAAGAGGGAGATGGGGTAGGGTTTAGCTAAGATAGCTTGAACCCACACACAACATACATCACAAGGTCTCAACAATGCACAAAAGTAAATAAACTATGATGCCATGATGACATGATGATGCAATGCAAAAATAATAAAAGGTATGCAATGCAAATAAAATAAAAGAGAAGGACCCCCAAGGATAATGACAAGGATCAAAGAGGAAGCTTTATTGCCATTATAGGAAAGGGTTACATCTGGGGCATTACACCTCAACAAGATGCACATGCTCACAACATGGGTTAGTAGCATTTGCATTATCAATTAAAACCATGTGAGGAAAAGTGGCTTCCTCCTTGGTTAGCAAAACTTGAAGTTGATCACATGAGACTCATTGAGGCTAGCATGAACACTCTTCAAGACCTTGTGAGCCTTGTCAAGTGTATCAAACTCCTCCTTGAGTCTAGCATGGTCAACCACAAGTTTTTCCTTTTCGGAATTGAGCACACGAGAGGCAACTAAAGCAAGATCAAGATCTTTCTTTAAGTGAGCATGATCATCGTTGTGTGACTCCTCAAGAGCCAAACGAAAACCATGCTCTTCCTCAAGCGTATTAGAGAGATCCGAAATCTCATCGGCATAGTCTCGACTATGACTTTCCATCTTAGAGATGGTGTCTTCGTGATCCTCAATCATGTCATTGGCTTCACCAAGTTGTTCCAAGAGAGCAATGAAGTGCTTCTTGGATTTACCTTTGAGCTTACTCATAAATGACTCAAATTCATTTTCCTCCTCCTCCACTCCCTCACTTTCAACAATGCAATCCATCAACGAAGGAATAGTAGTGATGGTAGACTTGACGTTGGGGTTACCTTGTTGGTGGCTTTAGCCATGAGGCACTTGGCGATGATGTTCTTGTTTGGTGAATCAAAGAGGGATGACCGTGCAGTTGTTGCAATGGCAATGGTGGCCATGGTAACCATCTCGTCATCTTCTTCTTCATCATAATCATCATCATCATCCGCATCATATTCTTCTTGTGCCACCAATCCTTTGGGAGGAGTCTTCTTGGTGAAGTTGTTCATGTTGGGAAAAGACATGGCCTTGTCTTTTCGGATAAGCTTGCCTCCATTGTCTTACCTATTCTCATATGGGCAATCCACAACAAAATTACTCACATTGCCACAATTGTAGCACGTCCTCACTCGTTGCTTGCCCTTGATGCCAATTGAGTTGTTCTTGTTGAAGTTTGGTCTTGAGTTCTTCTTGTTGCCCCAAAATTGCCATGAAGCAAGAGCCATGTGCTCATGATATGCATATTTGGTGTCTTCGGGGCAACACTCTTCTTCATCTTCTTCATCCTCTTCTTCCACACAAGCCTTGGCCTTCAAAGCAAGGTTGGGTTTCTTTGATCGTTGATACCGCAACACCGCATTGTCGGCGGTCTTGTCCAAGATTGTGACGCCCGGGTAATCAAGCTACAGTAATCCCCCCTAATGATGGCCATGTCATCGTGATTACTATGCAAATTGCCGTTTGTCCAAAAGTCTAAGTCAAATTCAAATTTGAATTTCAAGTCAAAATAATATTTCTTTAAATGGTAAAACAAAAGTGTTCCTTGGCTTGAAAATATTCACTAAGTAATTGTCGTATAGAAACCAATATTATTTGAAGTATTAAATTGCCCCTAACCATTGAAAACAATGCCCAAAACAACCTTTTTAATCCATTTGCATTTATGCTAAAAATTCTAATGAATTCAAATGCCCACCAAACTTTTTATGGAAGCTTTAGATATTGTACGGTAATTATGTGGCACCACTTCATGTTTTACAAGAGACATCTTGTGGCCAAACATTTTGCAAAACAGAAAACATACAAGAAAAGCAAGGGGAAGAGAAAAGGACCTAGAAACTACTTTTCCACTGGGCCATAAGTGGCCACACGGCCCAACCCACCTCCCCAGCTCCTTCGTGCTCACGGAAGCCTCGTGGACAGAGGGGGCGCGTCCGTGGCCTGGATGGCCACGCGCCGGCCATTCGGCGATGCCCCGACGCCCTATAGGTTCCCCGACACTCCTTCCCGAACCCTAGCTCCCACCACTTTCCCCATCGCGCCGCTCTTCCTCTCTCACACACTCTGGATCGATCTCGCCGTGGCACCCGATGTGCCGCTACCGTTCCCTTGTCCAATGGTTGCCCCTCACCACCTCCACTTATCCAGGAGCATAGTAGGCGTCTTCTACATCGTCGACGTCTAGCCGTTTGCCGCGGATCATCGCCGAGATGTCGCGTTCGTCCACCGTCCCCGACTGGGTCCGCCACGGTTCGCCGTCGATCCGATCAACCACGGCCTTCTCCGACTTCTGTGAGGCCCCTACGAGCATCACAGTGAGCACCGCCGTGTTTTCCCTCTTCTGTTTTGGCCGTTTTCGACCACTCGCCTTTCCTCGCCATAGACTGAGCCCCGTCCGCCATGGTCACTCGAGCTCCACGTCTGCGCGCACGCTCGCGTGCTGCTGCTGCAGTTCCAGGCCTTGCACTCGCCAACACTCGCTCGTCGACGCTGCCGCCCGCGCACCGCTTTGCCTGAACTACAGCTACACACTGCGGCACCATGATGTCTTGTTCTGCTCTATGGAGTTGACCGAAATCAACTCGCGCTAGTTCTGGAGAGACGCGTATTGTACATTGTGGTTACTCTTAATCGATTAACCTGCTAGTTAGCTTGCTCCGGTGGATTGTTCTAGGATCCAAAAGTAACGCTGCTTGCTACTGCCCTGCTAATTGCTCCCGCCTGCTAATCCTTCTGCTACCGCAACTGTAGCCGTGTCGCCCGCTGCAGTCCTCCGCCTGGCCGCGCCTCCCCTGCTGCTTCCTGCTGCATCCGCTCCGCGCTGCCGCTCCACGCGCACGCCGTCGCCCCGTGCCGCCCCTGCTCCTGCCTTCGCCTGTCGCGGCCGGCCGGCGAGCCCCGCCGTGGCCACGACCTCGCCCCGGCCGGCGCCCCGCCACGCTCAGGTCCGCCCTTCCTCGGGCACGGGCGCCCCGTCCATGCCCTGCCCGATAACAGCCGCCCGCTATGGCCCTGGGCCACTGACCTTTGGGCCCCACGCCCTAAATAAAAAAGTTAAAAAGAGTTAAAATGAATATATTAATTAATTAATTAGTTAACTAGTTAATTAGTGAACTTAATTAAAGTTTAATTAATTAATTTAATGTGCTAATTAACTACCTAATCAGCAATTAGCTAGATATGTCAATGACAGGAGGGTCCCACCCTTGTTGCCAGTCAACGTTGACTGGTCAACTGGGACCTCCTGGACCCACATGTCTGCCATAGGTACACTTCTGTGTACACTTGTGGCTGTACATAGCTTTTAGCTATTTAATTTCGAAATTAATAATAATTTCAGAATATTAATAGAACTTTGAAAAATCATATAAAATAATCGGTAACTCGGATGAAAAAGTTTTATATATGAAAATTGCTCAGAACGACGAGATCAATCCAAATACACGGTCCGTTCGTCCGCCACACATCTCTATCATACCGAACATGCAACTTTACCCTCCGAATTCATCTGTCCGAAAACACGAAACATCGGGGATACTTTCCCAGATGTTATCCCTCTTCGCCAGTACCGTGTAACACCGCGTTAGAACACCCTAGCATTGCGTGTTGACTTGTCGTGCTTCTTTGTTACATCTGTATGCTTGGTATTTATTGTTTCATCCCCCTCTTCTCTCCGATAGACCACGAGACTGATGCTACCTCGGTGATCGACTGCATCGACGATGACCCCTCCTTCTCGTCTGAGCAACCAGGCAAGCCAACCCCCTTTGATCATTCTGATATCGCCCATTCCCTTCTCTCTTATGCTTGCATTAGAACTGCTACTGCTTTTTGTATGATCCTATTCTGATGCATAGCCTGTTGTTGATACCGCTTTCATACCTTCCATGTTTATACTAAACTGCTTAGTATAGGCTTGTTAGAGATCCACCAGTGACCCCACCACATTGTCGCAACTGCCCCGCTGGATTATCAGAAGACCCGATCAATGGGATCGAATACTAGGCCCCGACACCGCACATCACTTTCCCCTTAGTTGCTTGACACTACTGGGTTACTATCGAGTGCCGAGGATGAGACCTCATCAGCACTTCTGATGTTAACCTTGTAGGTTAGTTCATCGGTTATGGTCATCGAGGGTGATTCCTCTTTCTCCACTCCCGATAACGACACTGTCATGCAACTCCTCAAGAGTGGACCTCGAGGGTGACTCCTCTTTCGTTCACCTTGACGATAAACATCAGGTGGAATTCCATCGAGTGTGATTTCCTCAGGTTTCCCTTTGGTGTTAGACACACAGTTACTATGGTTACTATGACTTTACAAACTGTTACTTGGAAAGGCGGGGTCCACCTTGAGGGGTACCCACGAGTGATGTGGAGATGGGTTGACCTGGAGGGTACCCGAGAGTTGAATACGAGGCGTGGCCAGGCATTCTTAGCCCTTGCCGCAAGTCCTCGAGACGGGGCGACGGGGTCACATCTTTCGTGAGTCTCTGCTCGTTACCGCGTTCCCAAAACACTAAATGGTTTGGATATTTGATCCAAGGGGCTCTGGCCTGATAGCGCTAACCATCACGTGGGCATAGTATGGGTGTTCTGTGTCGTATGCATCAGCCGAAGCTTAACTAACGTCATTGCGACTGAGTGGCGCGCGCCGGGTTGGACCGCGTAAGCACCTACCTTTTTAAGGAGGTTGCCCAGGTCTGCTCACCGGCCGCCCACGCAACGTGCAGGAGTTCTCGGGGTGATTGGCCCATGACCCCTGGGGGCATAGGGTTTAGTCCGGCGTGCATGACCTCTCTATTAAGCCTAGGTCGGGTTGCGGCGTATTGTTTGGCCGTGGGCGGGCATGACCTGATAGTGTGTCCGGCCGGAGTTAAGCAAGCGTGGTGGGTAAGTTGGGGCACCCCTGCAGGGAAGAAAACATCTATCGATGGCCTGTCCTACGGTAACAGACACTTGGAGTTGTATCCCGATCGCTACAACTAGAACTGGATACTGAGACCTGAATTGATATGTGGCTCCGGGATTGCTTCCTCGCAGGGAGTCGAGGAAGGATCTCTGGGCGTTATTGCTACAACATGTTTGATAATTATAATATGTAATTCTGTACTCTCTTCTACTGCTGCAAGATTAGTGGTTTCCAGAAGATGCTAGTCTTCGATAGGACTAGCTTCTCCCCCTCTTATTCTGGCATTCTGCAGCTTAGTCCACAGATACTATCCTTTTCATTGATACCGATGCATATGTAGTGTAGATCCTTGCTTGCGAGTACTTTGGATGAGTACTCATGGTTGCTTTGCTCCCCCTTTTCCCCCCTTCTTTTTTCTTTCTAGTTGATGCAACCAGATGGTGGAGTCTAGGAGCCAGATGCCTCCTTTGACGACTGCTACTACCCCGACGGAGCCTACTAGCTCATGGAGACAGCTAACGACTAGGAGTAGTTAGGAGGTCCTAGGCAGGAGGCCTTGCCTTTTCGATCGTGTTGTTTTTGTGCTAGCCTTCTTAAGGCAAACTTGTTTAACTTATGTCTGTACTCAGATATTGTTGCTTCCGCTGACTCTTGTGTATTCGAGCTTATGTATTCGAGCCCTCGAGGCCCCTGGCTTGTAAGATAAAGCTTGTATTATTTTATTTTGTGTCTAGAGTTGTGTTGTGATATCTTCCAGTGAGTCCCTGATCTTGATCGTACACATTTGCGTGCATGATTAGTGTACGGTCAAATTGGGGGCGTCACAAGTTGGTATCAGAGCCGACTGCCAGTAGGAACTCCCCTTTCCAACTCCTTGGTCGAAGTTGAGTCTAGTTTTTGAAAACTATTTTACTAACATGGCCTTGTGCCTTACGAGCCCACGTCACCATTGGGTGGTATTAGGATCTTTTATTCCTCGTCTATACTCTGGGATTCTGATCTCTCTTCTATTTGGGTTAAATGAATTTACTAACTACATTAGGTTCTCGTAACGACTTTCCCCGGAGAGCCCCTTCATTCCATATGGTTCCCCGCTTCACCAGAAGACTTCGAAGATACTCTTCGATCTACTCCTGAGAACTTGTGTTCATTTCTTTTGCAATCCTTAATACCGTTGAATCCTTATGGATAACTGCGTACCCTCGCCGTTCATACTTCCATCCCTAGTTGTTCTTGTTATTACAAGATACCCGAAAGTATTCTTCGACTTCCGAGAATCCTTGGTGCCTGCTGCCTTGCAGCTTCTTTTCCGCATGAATACATGTATGAATAAATTCCTCACACTTACTGGGGATTCGTTCATCCCCAGTTGTTCATGCGTTTCACAAAGGTCTTCGAGACGCTTTTCCATCTTCCAAAATTCTCAGCAACCTATTGCTCTGGAAAGTTTTACCTGCTTGCATTATGGTTAATTCCATATGTATATCAATATTCATTAAAATCCTTTGTGATTGACTTTCTACTCTTATTGATTCAATATGTTGCAATTACTCGCAATCATCAGTCAAACTCGAATTCGTTCTTCCAGCTCAGACGCCATTCCAAATATGAGCTGGATCTCGACCAATCAAATTGCCGTCGATGGTACCCCTAAGTCATTTCAACTTACCTGTCCTTAATCAGAGCGTTTGCTTCTGATCCCTTGATTTGGAAATCATAATTCCTTCGCATTTGATCTTTGAATTAGTCAGTTGTTTCTATGATCCAATTCCTTTGCATTGTTTCTTCCTCTGGTTGTGTGCCCATGCTCACATCAGCTCCATTATGGACTGTTCGATCCTCTGTTGAATTATTAGCTGACATTGTCCTTCATAATCCATAACTTTGTGAGTCTTTCCTCGGATGCATAATGCCTTTGGTAAATTGTATCCTCTGCTTTTGTCAACCATGCCCTACCTTCAAGCTGGTGTTATTACTCTTGGAGCCTGTGGTATATATTCCTAAAATGCCCTGATGGGTTGAACCTATGCCTTCACTACATCCGTGTGAACTCGAAAGTTATGCGGGTTATGCTCTACTGGCCTTTCATCAGATAAAATTTTCAACGCTACAACTTCTTCACAAGCGGAAGTGAATGTAAGGTTATGCATTGAAGAAGTGGGAGTCAATCTTGAACTTTCTGTTCATGGCCATGGACACGGTGTCGATCTTATCATTAAGGCTTCTCTTAAAATTGATTATCCCCTTGATATAAGTTCATCTTATATCAGGGATCTGGCCTTTTGCAATCGTGGTTCCGACCATGCTCTCCTTCAAATACCATTTCTCGGACAAGTTAAACCACTTGTCCTCTGCAAGTCAATGCACCTGTCCAACCTCTATTATGATCTACCTTCGAGTATTACCCCGTGGTATCTTGATAATGTCACAGAACCATATTACTTCTTATGAGTTCTTCTTCAAGTATTACTTGTCACCGGTTCCAATTTTCCCCGGGTTCTGAGTTGTTAGACACTCAAGGACACCGATAAATGAATCAATTCCGCACCCCGATTTAATAACTCTAAGTAATCTCCATTGCTTACGAGTTTATTAATTCTTGAAGTAATATCTAGCCTGATCGGCTATCTCATTATCGTGCATCTTTTTAACTGTGCTACCTGTTCCTTCTTCCTGGAGCACAATTTCGACAATGAGCTAAGCTTACGCCGATCTTCCTCGGCATATCATTTCGCCTTGAACAACTAGCTTGATTTCAAGTTTGTATTGTACTAGTGGTTTCAATAACCTTTCGCTCCATCATTCATTTGACTTGATGTCATCGCCGATCGATTACATCCTAATGAAATATCTCGACAAATGTGTCGTGATCACCATCAACAATGATTTGCCTTCCTCCAAGTTGTGAGTCGAATTCATGATGGGAAATACCATCCTTTTCCCTCGATGATTTGTATTAACATCGACAACATTCTTGCAATTCCCTCCAACACAAACTTGTTCTTGTTTTGTGTTATACCTTGAGTTCCTTGTTATCCGACTTATGATATGTCTACCTTGGAGTACCACCATCTTTCATGTCAAGAATGTCGTAAGAATTTCACCATTTCTTAAGAATTCTTGATACAGGTGATACTTTTTGCCATATCCGCTCATTCCTTGGTCACCGTGTTGTTCCTAACCGGAAACCCAACAATTGAAGTATGACGTTCAAATTCGAAACTTGTAGCACCCTATTGCTTTGAAGTGAATGGTCGATAGTCTCATTCTCGGTCTTTTGGTTATTGAATCACCATTATAACATTGATCGTGCTACTTAGTCCATTTTCCAGGTGCATGTTCCATTCAATGTTTACTTATGGATGTTCTCCTCTAACATACTGCGGTATGACCAATGTTATCATCTTGTTCACTTGAATGTATAAATCCATGCTTATGGAAATCTCGATGAATTATTGTTGAGCCCGTCGGCCACATCCTCATCTTTTCCTTGCTAAAAATGTAAGACTTATTCTATAAGTTGTTCCCGATGGATCCTTTGTGTATTCAAAGTCTGATCTTTACCCAATGATCATGTCGGTGCTATCTCGAAGCATGTCTGTGTTACTCCGAAGATCCACAAGAACATGGTAAGCGCAATGGTAAATGTTTCTTGATCAACTATCCAACATCGCTGTGTGGGTACATATCATAATTCTTCTTACCCCTTTTATCTATATGGTCAGGACTTTGATCTCCTAACACGTATATCATGCCCTGCATAATCTTGGGAATGATATACTCCTATTCATTGTGTTTAAACACATTTTCCTTTCCATTTGTTTGTTTAACCTTTCTTTTATCTACATATAATCTAAGTAGTAATAATTTTCTTCTTATGTAAACACCTTGGTGTACAACTCTGTCAGTAAGACCCAATTACCATTGTTGATAACATTTCGGTAACCACCGATGGACGATGTAATGCCCAGGATGGGACTATATCTCCTACGTGTCGAGGCACGACTTAGAGATATAAGCCCATGCTGGAATGATCGCAAGTTTGGTACCTTTGCACATCTCATGTAAAAATAGGGATGGAAAACTGAAAAGATAGTTGGCTTACACTCGCCACGTCACACAAATACATTACATGTTCAAATATCATTC
The DNA here is from genome assembly GCA_902687465.1 of Secale cereale. Lineage (NCBI taxonomy): Eukaryota > Viridiplantae > Streptophyta > Magnoliopsida > Poales > Poaceae > Secale > Secale cereale. The sequence goes on along the minus strand of LR738713.1, from coordinate 711,541,438 downwards.
AGATAAACATCACAGCCCATCTAAGGGTAAAGATCCAAATGACAAGATACCAAACATAACATATTACCACAGGACTAGACCGAATCCTAGTAGAAGCTCTACTGATCAACCGGATAGTTCACGCAGTAACGGCTACGCTCCTCGTCGTACTCCCAGTCTAGCTCAGTGCCATCGCCTGTGTAGCTCACCATCGTACCTGCATCTGGGGTGCTGAAGTAACTGTGAGCCACAGAGGACTCAGCAATCCCGTTCCCGGGTAACATGACTATTTAAGCCTTGGGTGTGGAACAAGGCTGAAGAAAAGAACAAGAGGTGAAGGAAGAACAAGAGTCTGCAGCAGCCCTAGCCTAGCTTACGTAAAAGAGAGCGAGAAGAGAAGGTGCCTCGGACGAGAGATGATCACGAAGTGATCCTAACTAAAGCAAGTCAAACATAACCCCACCGTGTTCACTTCCCGAATCCCTTTCGGAAAATGACCGTCACGGTACACACGCTGGTAGTGTATTGGAACATGGTGTCAAGTTTTCTACAACCGGATATTAACAAGCTCCCATCTGCCACATAACCGCGGGCACGGCTTTCGAAAGTTCATAACCCTGCAGGGGTGTTCCAACTTGGCCCATGACAAGCCCACGATCCGCGGAGTCGCAACTCCAAGGTGGGAAGGCCCGAGTATTCTCGGAATCCCGTGCTCAAGATACTCCGAACTAAGGTAAGGCTAATCCAGCAAATCCTCCCGGCGTGCCGACACCCTGACAATAGCCGCGCGTATCTAGTCTCAGGCCACGACCGGATGGGCGATGCTACAGGTGTATACCAATCCTCGAGTTTCCTCGTGGTGGCCCCGCAGGACCCCCGTTTCGGACCAACACTCATGTGGAGCACTGGCTCGGGGTTGTTGATTAAGAACTCGGGTTTGCAAGACCCTATGCAAGTTTTATTAGTTATTAGGCGAATAGTACCAATGTTGGGACTTGCTGGAAAAGACTTAGCACTTAGCGGTTTATCGAGGGGGTCCCATAACCCCAACCGTGTGGGGAACGCATAATCAAGGAACATAACGCCGGTTTATACGGTTCCTAGCGGCATGAGTGGAACAAAACACCAAGCAAAAGGCTTAGCCTTCCACCCATTACCAATATATAGATGATTTCATTAAATAATTAATATAGTGTGATATCCCAATAAGCTTCAACAAGAAGCAAGAATCTTCAATCTTCACCTGCAACTAACAATGCTATAAGAGGGGCTGAGCGAAGCGTACTTAGCCATTCAACGGTTTGCATAGGTAGGGTGGTTAAACAGGTTCATGGTTACAATAGGAGGCTGACAGGAAAAACATGGGCATCGAGGCAAAACTATAGATCGAGACTTCTAGCAATAGGCAAAGATAGTAATTTTATCGGGGTTCGATCATCTTGCCTGAAGAGTTGTCGATGGGATCGTAAGAGGGGTCCTCGTTCTCAACCTCGGTAGTAACCTCGTGCTCGTACTCGTACTCGGTCTCAGCTTCCGGCTCTACTCAAACACAAGAACACAAGGCAACGAATCAAACAAGATGCAATGCGCACACAAAAATACTAGATGCATGGCTGATGCACTATGGAAGCAAAACGGATGCACTATGGAAGCACAAAAAGTCTACTTAGGAAGCACAGTGTTATAGCACAACAATATGCATCAAGCAAAAATACTTCAAAACATGTTAACAATAGGATATTATGAATCTACATGAAAAATCACACAAGTTTCATATAGGACTTGCTCAAAACGGAGCAACGGGCTAAAAGTTACACCCGAAACAATAAATACGCACAAGTTGAAAATTACAGCCACATAGCAACTTCGGGGCAAGAGATAAAAGGCCTACAGCACTCAAACATCATGGCAATGAGCATGTACACAAAGTAGACATATCCTACAGCAAACAAATCCATTGGAGCATCCCCAAAGGAGCCATGGATCAATAGCAACAAGCTATGACATATTGAACTTGACAACAAAAACCTGACAGCAGTAATTTGTTGCAACTTGGGAGCAAAATTTAAATATGCTACAACCACTCAAATAAGCATGTGAGAGCATGAATGGATAGCCAACAATATATACAACAAGGAATCATCATGAGTCACCCCAAAACTATCATGGATTGGCCTAGAACAACAAGCAAACATGGCATCTGGAAATTACAGATTCCAGACTTAGTGAAATTTCACTAAGTGTTAAACATCAGTTTCATCATGGCATCTTTGAGAGCAAGTTTAAGTCACCTCAAAACTCAACATGGCAAGTGGTAAGCACCACAGCAAAGTACACATGATGGTGAAGCCATAACACTTAAGCATGCATCAAGGGGACAACCACAACGATAGCAATGAACTCCTCAAATTGACATCTCATAACAAGTTTAACAACATAACAGCCACATAGCACTTTGCAAAGGAGATAAGCATGGCAAGATGAAATCTATCATGCAAGCTAAAGCACCCAACATGTAGAGCATTTCATGACGAACACGTGGACATATCATTTGCTTCATTTGGATAAACATGCAAAAAGTTATCACATTGCAAAGATGGCATGAAAACATCTACTAACAGCAGTTTATAACAAGATGCACTCTTGCAACAGATATTTAAGCATCTAGATGACCTCAAACATGCATGGCACAATGGAACAAAACGTAGTACATGTCTCCACGAACATTTTGACATATCATTCACTCAAATCGGACCATCACACAAAAAGTTATCCACATTTTAAAACAGCATCAGGCAAAGAAAATATCTACAGACTTAGAAAAAAAACTACCTCCACCCAGATATGGTCAACGGGCTGGTGGATCGGGTCTGAAGCGGAGCGGATCGGGCCGGGATCCGCGGATCGGGCCGGCTGGAGCGGATCTGGCGAAGCGGATCGGGCGAAGCGACCTACGGGCTAACGGGCCCCGCGGCCCGCTAGGGTTCGGCGGTGGAGACGGTAGATCGGGGGATCCTCCCGATCCCCAGATCGCGGCGGCGGCGGCACGGTCGAAGGAGGCGGCTGCTGGGCCGCCTGGCGGAGGGAGGAGGCCCAGGCAAAGGAGGGACGGGCCGGCCTAGGGTTTGAGGCGGATCAGCGAAACGGGCCGGCCCACCCGACGCCTGAAGCGGGCGGCGTTGACTCGGGGGGGATCCTCCCGATCCCCCGAGCGGGTGGCGGCGCTGGAGAGCTCCGCGGCGCAGCGCGGCTCCCTGGCCCGAGCGGTGGCCGGCGGGAGGAGGTTGTGGTCCGGCCGGTGGGGTGGCAGCTCCGGCCGGCGGTAGGTCGAGGCGGGACCGGCGGCGGGGTGTCGAGGAGAAGGGCCGGCGAGTGGATGAGCTCCCTGAGGCCGGCGGCGAGCTCCTCCGGCGGGGCTCCGGCGAGCTCCGGCCGGAGTGGAGGAAGATGGCTGGAGGAAGGGGATGAAGGGGCTAGGGTTTTTTATTTAGGGCAAAAAATTGGGGAAGATGGACAAATATATAGGCACAAGGAGCTAGGGTTGTCCAAATGAGGTGTGGTTTTCGGCCACGCGATCAGAATTGGATGGCCTAGATGAAGGGATGGGTTTGGGTTGGTTTGGTTGGCTGTTGGAGGGGTGTCTTGGGCCTCAAAGTGGAGGTACTTCCAGCCCACGAGAATAACTGTTGGGGTAGCAAACGAACTCCAAACGCGACGAGATTCGACAGGCAGGTTACCCACACCAAAACAACAACACACGACAAGTCACGCGCCAAACCGGTAACGTTACATGGCCAAACACCAAAGTAGGCCTCGGGGATGCCACGGACACGTGAGAGAGCTCCGGAACGCGAAACGGACAACGGGAAGGAACGCGTGGGACCGGATGCAAACGACAACACAAATGCAATGCAATGCACATGACTACATGATACAGATGAAAGCCACACACGCAACACGACAAAAGACGAAAAACCCAAAAGACAAAGAACCCGGAATGGAATTGATGAAGCCAAAGATATCTTATATTGCCCAAAAGGGAAAGTATTACATGTGGGGCATTACAACTCTCCTCTACTACAAAAGGATCTCGTCCCGAGATCTAGGACTGGAAAAAGGAAGGGTACTCGGAACGAAGATGATCTTCTCGTTCCCACGTAGCTTCTCGGTCGGTATGGTGTGACCACTTGACTTTCAAGAATTTGATGGACTTGTTGCGGGTCTTGTGCTCGGTTTCTTCGAGAATAGCAACGGGATGCTCTCGGTAGGACAAGTCTTGTTGAAGATCAATCTCTTCAAACGGAATCATGCGTTCAGGAGTCTTGAAGCATTTGCGGAGTTGAGACACATGAAACACATCATGAACATTGGCGAAGTTGGGGGGGAGCTCAAGTTGATAGGCTAGATCGCCTCTTTTGCCAAGGATCTTGAAAGGCCCGACGTATCTAGGAGCAAGCTTTCCTTTGATACCGAATCTTTGGGTTCCTTTCATCGGAGAAACACGGAGATAGACATGATCCCCAATGTTGAAAGCCAAGTCACGATGCTTGCCGTCATAGTAGCTCTTCTGACGCGACTGAGGGCCTTGAGATTCTCACGTATGACTTTGCACATCTCTTCGGCTTCTGAGATCAAGTCATTGCCAAGAAGTTGACGTTCACCAGTCTCAGACCAGTTGAGAGGGGTACGACACTTTCTGCCATAGAGGATTTCAAACGGAGCTTTGCCGGCACTTGCTTGAAAGCTGTTGTTGTAAGAGAACTCGGCAAATGGAAGGCAATCTTCCCATTTCATGCCAAAAGATATGACACAGGCTCTGAGCATGTCTTCTAGAATCTGATTCACTCGCTCGACTTGACCACTAGTCTGAGGGTGAAAAGCAGTGCTGAACCTGATCTTAGTGCCCATGGCAGACTGAAAGGAGTCCCAGAACTTAGAAGTGAACAAACTTCCACGGTCTGAGGAGATAACTTGAGGGATGCCATGTAAAGACACAATTCTGGAAGTGTACAACTCTGCCAATTGAGCTGCATTGATTGATTCTTTGACTGGAAGGAAGTGAGCGACTTTGGTAAGCTTGTCAATCACCACGAAGATAGAATCATTCCCTCGCTTGGACTTAGGAAAGCCAGTGACGAAATCCATTTCAATGTGGTCGAATTTCCACTCGGGAATAGGAAGAGGTTGGAGAAGACCGGCTGGACGTTGATGCTCTGCCTTCACTCTTCTGCAGACATCACATTCATTCACGAATTGGGCAATCTCCCTTTTCATGCGAGTCCACCAGTAAGATTGCTTGAGGTCTTGGTACATCTTGGAACTGCCAGGATGAATGGAAAGGAGGGAATCATGTGCTTCTTCCATTATGAGCTTCCTGAGATCGCCTTTGGGAACCACAAGTCTGTCCTCAAAGAACAAGGTATCTCTCTCATCAACGCGATAGCACTTGTATTTGGGAGTACCCTTTGCAATACCATGTTTCACTTTCTGCACCATAGCATCACTGAGTTGGGCCTCACGGACCTGATCTTCCAAGGTAGGAGCAACTTGAAGATTTGCAAGAAAACCTTGCGGAACAACTTGGAGGTTGAGCTTCCTGAATGCTTCACAAAGCTCAGGCTGGAACGGCTTGATAAGGAGGCTGTTGCAATATGCCTTTCTACTCAAAGCATCTGCAATCACATTCGCCTTGCCAGGAGTGTATTCGATGCTGGGATCATACTCTTGGATCATTTCGAACCAACGAGTCTGGCGGAGGTTCAGATTCGGCTGTGTGAAGATGTACTTCAAGCTCTTGTGATCGGTGAAGATGTCGACTTTTCTGCCCAACAGAAGGTGTCTCCATGTAATCAAAGCATGTACCACAACTGCTAGTTCAAGATCATGTGTGGGATAGTTCTTCTCACTTGGCTTCAGCTGACGAGAAGTGTATGCCACAATTGTCTTGTCCTGCATAAGCACACCACCAAGTCCTTGAAGAGAAGCATCACAGAATACTTCGTAGGGCTTGGACTCATCTGGAGGAGTTAGAACTGGAGCAGAGACGAGCTTTTCTTTGAGAGTTTTGAATGCCACTTCACAATCTGGAGACTAGTAGTACTTGACATTCTTCGGCAGCAAGTTGGAAAGAGGCTTGGCAATCTTGGAGAAGTTCTCAACGAACCTTCTGCAATAGCTGGCAAGACCAAGAAAGCTTCGGAGTTGCTTGACGTTCTGAGGAGCTTCCCAGTTGACAATTGCTTCAACTTTCTCGGGGTTCACCGCAATACCGTCAGCGGAGATGATATGGCCCAGATACAAGACCTTATCGAGCCAGAATTCACACTTGGAGAACTTGGCATAGAACTTATGTTCACGGAGTCTGTCGAGAGCCAGACGGAGGTGCTTTTCGTGATCCTCTTCATTTTTGGAGAAAACCAAAATATCATCCAGATACACAAGCACAAACTCGCCGGTGTAGGGGTTGAAGATGTAGTGCATCATTCTCGAGAAGGTAGGTGGAGCATTGGCGAGACCAAAGGACATGACTGTATACTCATATGAGCCGTAGCTCGTTCTGAAGGCAGTCTTGGGGATATCTTCCTCGCGAATGCGAATTTGGTGATAGCCCATTCGAAGATTGAGCTTAGAGAACACTTTAGCTCCTTTGAGATGCTCGAACAGTTCGTTGATGTTGGGGAGCGGATACTTGTTCTTTATCGTCTTCTTGTTCAATGGCCGGTAATCAACGCAGAGGCGCTCCGTGCCATCCTTCTTCTTGACAAATAAGACACCACAGCCCCAAGGAGACGTACTAGGCCTGATCAGACCCATACGCTCCTGTTCATCAAGCTGCTTCTTCAACTCCTTCAACTCTTTAGGAGAGAGCTTGTACGGATGCCGGCATGCTAGCTCAGTACCCGGCTCGAGTTCAATGACGAATTCCACTTGACGGTGTGGAGGCATGCCTGGAAGTTCTTCAGGAAAGACGTCTTCGTATTCGTTTACCACCGGAATTTGAGATATGGCATTCATCTCGCCCTTGTCATTGAGAGAGAAAAGCCTGATAGTGTTATCCCTGGAGGCGAAGATAATCACATCATCATCGGAATGAGTAATCTTGACTTCCTTCTGTGCATAGTCGATTTGAGCATCATGCTGAGAAAGCCAGTCCATTCCGAGGATAAGATCGATGTCAGAATTGCCGAGAACCACCGGAGAGGCCAGAAATCGATAATCACCCATGCGAATAGAAACATCCGGAGCATACACACTGGAATGCATTCGTCTCCCTGGAGAAATAACTGATAACTCCCTTGGCAGATTTTTGGTGACAATATCGTGCTTGGATGCAAAAAGATATGACATGAAAGAACATGAAGCACCCGAATCAAACAACACTTTAGCAGGAAAAGAGTTCACTGGAAGGTTACCCAAAATCACATCAGAAGAATTCTCCGCTTGCGCTGCATTCATCAGATTCACCCTTTCTTCCTTTGGATCATGCTTGACAATAGCCGAACTGACAGGTGGAGGTGGCGGAAGGCGCCTTGGGTTGTTGCACTTGTTGGAATAATGACCCTTCTGGGCACACTTGTAGCAAGTCACCTCAGAAAGTGGACGAGCAGGAGGAACACTTGGTCTTGGAGCTTGGAACTGCGACATGGACTGCTTGCTTGGGTTGGGTGGGTGGGAGAAACCACGACCAACGGAGTTCTTGTTGTTGGAGTTGTTGTTGTAAGGAGATCGGATCACAGGAGGAGGAGGAAGCCAAAATTTCTGTTGCTTCGCGACCACTTGAGAAGATGAGGAGTGAACGGCATCTCGAATCCTCTTTTTGGAAGCCTCCATCTTGAGCTGGGCTGCCTCTTGCTTGAGCGCCATGTTATAGAATTTGTCGAACTCATCAGGCTCGAACAAGGTGAGAGCAAGTTGAAGTTCATCCTTGAGACCTCCACGGAACTGATAGATCTTGCTCTTGGCATCTGGTATGTCTTGCTTGGCATAGCGGGCGAGGTTTTGGAACTTGACATTATACTGGTAGACAGTCATAGAGCCTTGCTTCAGGTTGCGGAATTGCTCACGCATACCCTCGATGACGCTTGTTGGAATGTGGTGAGAGCGAAAGTCCTTGCAGAAATCATCCCAAGAGATCACACGCCCTTCTCTGGAGTCTTTGTACTGCTGCCACCAGTCAGCTGCTTGGTCCTTGAGTTGAAAGGCTGCAAATTTCACATAGTCCTCAGGCCTTACGTTGCTGCACTCAAAATGCTTCTTGATATCGGTTATCCAATCTTCCGCATCGAGAGGGTCGACACAGAAACTGAAAGCCTTTGGTTGATTGGCCAAGAACTGGTTGAGAGTAGCATGGTGCTGTTGGTTGAAGAAATTGCCTTGGTTCCCTGGAACACCCTGATTTGCTTGATTTGCTTGCATCTGCTGCATCATCTGCATCAACATCTGGGTGTTCTGATTTGTAGTCTGCATAATCGCTCTCCAAGCCTCAGACAGAGGAGGAGGGGAAGGAGGACGATCTGGAACCTCTTCACCCTCTGGGTTAGCGTTTGGAACCCGTTTCGGAGCCATCCTGAAAGAGATGACCACGAATCAGCAATTTGATTGAAAGAAGGTATAAGCTGAAACAACGGATTGAAATGCAACATAGTCTTCACAAGAATCATTCGAACAAGAGGAACGAATGAAATTCTCAGTTTAATGATAACAACAATCTTCACGAGAAGCCACTGGGAGACAAAAGGTAAATAAGAAAAACACAAGGTACAGATAGAACAAACACAAGATAGGAGCTTCGTTCGACATCTTTGTGCTGTAAGATTATGGAACGCGTTACGAAAGGGTCTTGCAATCCCCGGATCAGCATAGCCAAGGATCCTTTAAGATGCAAATCCCGATCGGAACATCAGCCATAAAACCACTTCACTCAATGTAGAACCCCGAACTCGCTAACCTGCATTCGTTGGAAGAATGCCTACGATCTACTGGATAAGCCACCTATTAATTTCCGAAAGTTTCCAGTTATGCAATCAGGTGCTGGGGATACAGGGGAAGCACTGCGCAATCAACTCTAAACCTACATCCAGCTGTATCCATCCTTCAACACATAACCAGTTGTTCTCGGAAACCGTCTACCTCGGACCTTCGAAAAGCATCCACTATACAAAGCTATGGCAATACTCCCGAACTACCTCCCCAGTACTGGGTGATGTCGGGGTTATCTTGCCACTAACCGTATAGGAGAGTTTTCGATGTCGGCCGTCTTAAGTATTCTAGTACTGTCGCGATATGCTTGTGACGACAATACCCCGAAGCTCAACTCCCCGGGACACTGCCACAACCCCTAATGTCAGGAGGCATCGAGAACAATATTCTCGTCACAAGGACATCGAAACAATCCAACAATACTCGCGAGATTCCTAAAAAAAATTTGGTGCAATTTTTGAAAGTAGAAGAGGCAAGAGTAGTCGTCAGGAGTCCTCACCAGAGTGGAAGGGGATGAGGAGCAAAGAAATCCTACTCTCCGATATAAATATAGGACTCAAAACATTTTCAGTGTGTGTGCCTAGACTCGACCGTCAACGATTCGATCAATCAGTGGGGGCTTCTAGGTCGGAGAAGGCTCTGAATACCAACTTGTAATGCCCAGGATGGACCTGTATCTCCTACGTGTCGAGGCACGACTTAGAGATATAAGCCCATGCTGGAATGATCGCAAGTTTGGTACCTTTGCACATCTCATGTAAAAATAGGGATGGAAAACTGAAAAGATAGTTGGCTTACACTCGCCACGTCACACAAATACATTACATGTTCAAACATCATTCAGATAAACATCACAACCCATCTAAGGGTAAAGATCCAAATGACAAGATACCAAACATAACATATTACCACATGACTAGATCGAATCCTAGTAGAAGCTCTACTGATCAACCGGATAGTTCACGTAGTAACGGCTACGCTCCTCGTCGTACTCCCAGTCTAGCTCAGTGCCATCGCCTGTGTAGCTCACCATCGTACCTGCATCTGGGGTGTTGAAGTAACTGTGAGCCACAGAGGACTCAGCAATCCCGTTCCCGGGTAACACGACTATTTAAGCCTTGGGTGTGGAACAAGGCTGAAGAAAAGAACAAGAGGTGAAGGAAGAACAAGAGTCTGCAGCAGCCCTAGCCTAGCTTACGTAAAAGAGAGCGAGAAGAGAAGGTGCCTCGGACGAGAGATGATCACGAAGTGATCCTAACTAAAGCAAGTCAAACATAACCCCACTGTGTTCACTTCCCGAATCCCTTTCGGAAAATGACCGTCACGGTACACACGCTGGTAGTGTATTGGAACATGGTGTCAAGTTTTCTACAACCGGATATTAGCAAGCTCCCATCTGCCACATAACCGCGGGCACGGCTTTCGAAAGTTCATAACCCTGCAGGGGTGTTCCAACTTGGCCCATGACAAGCCCACGATCCGTGGAGTCGCAACTCCAAGGTGGGAAGGCCCGAGTATTCTCGGAATCCCGTGCTCAAGATACTCCGAACTAAGTAAGGCTAATCCAGCAAATCCTCCCGGCGTGCCGACACCCTGACAATAGCCGCGCGTATCTAGTCTCAGGCCACGACCGGATGGGCGATGCTACAGGTGTATACCAATCCTCGAGTTTCCTCGTGGTGGCCCCGCAGGACCCCCGTTTCAGACCAACACTCATGTGGAGCACTGGCCCGGGGTTGTTGATTAAGAACTCGGGTTTGCAAGACCCTATGCAAGTTTTATTAGTTATTAGGCGAATAGTACCAATGTTGGGACTTGCTGGAAAAGACTTAGCACTTAGCGGTTTATCGAGGGGGTCCCATAACCCCAACCGTGTGAGGAACGCATAATCAAGGAACATAACGCCGGTTTATACGGTTCCTAGCGGCATGAGTGGAACAAAACACCAAGCAAAAGGCTTAGCCTTCCACCCATTACCAATATATAGATGATTTCATTTAATAATTAATATAGTGTGATATCCCAATAAGGTTCAACAAGAAGCAAGAATCTTCAATCTTCACCTGCAACTAACAATGCTATAAGAGGGGCTGAGCGAAGCGTACTTAGCCATTCAACGGTTTGCATAGGTAGGGTGGTTAAACAGGTTCATGGTTACAACAGGAGGCTGACAGGAAAAACATGGGCATCGAGGCAAAACTATAGATCGAGACTTCTAGCAATAGGCAAAGATAGTAATGTTATCGGGGTTCGGACATCTTGCCTGAAGAGTTGTCGATGGGATCGTAAGAGGGGTCCTCGTTCTCAACCTCGGTAGTAACCTCGTGCTCGTACTCGTACCCGGTCTCAGATTCCGGCTCTACTCAAACACAAGAACACAAGGCAACGAATCAAACAAGATGCAATGCGCACACAAAAATACTGGATGCATGGCTGATGCACTATGGAAGCAAAACGGATGCACTATGGAAGCACAGAAAGTCTACTTAGGAAGCACAGTGTTATAGCACAACAATATGCATCAAGCAAAAATGCTTCAAAACATGTTAACAATAGGATATTATGAATCTACATGAAAAATCACACAAGTTTCATATAGGACTTGCTCAAAACGGAGCAACGGGCTAAAAGTTACACCCGAAACAATAAATACGCACAAACTGAAAATTACAGCCACATAGCAACTTCGGGGCAAGGGATAAAAGGCCTACAACACTCAAACATCATGGCAATGAGCATGGACACAAAGTAGACATATCCTACAGCAAACAAATCCATTGGAGCATCCCCAAAGGAGCCATGGATCAATAGGAACAAGCTATGACATATTGAACTTGACAACAAAAACCTGACAGCAGTAATTTGTTGCAACTTGGGAGCAAAAGTTAAATATGCTACAGCCACTCAAATAAGCATGTGAGAGCATGAATGGATAGCCAACAATATATACAACAAGGAATCATCAAGAGTCACCCCAAAACTATCATGGATTGGCCTAGAACAACAAGCAAACATGGCATCTGGAAATTACAGATTCCAGACTTAGTGAAATTTCACGAAGTGTTAAACAGCAGTTTCATCATGGCATCTTTGAGAGCAAGTTTAAGTCACCTCAAAACTAAACATGGCAAGTGGTAAGCACCACAGCAAAGTACACATGATGGTGAAGCCATAACACTTAAGCATGCATCAAGGGGACAACCACAACGATAGCAATGAACTCCTCAAATTGACATCTCATAACAAGTTTAACAACATAACAGCCACATAGCACTTTGCAAAGGAGATAAGCATGGCAAGATGAAATCTATCATGCAAGCTAAAGCACCCAACATGTAGAGCATTTCATGACGAACACGTGGACATATCATTTGCTTCATTTGGATAAACATGCAAAAAGTTATCACATTGCAAAGATGGCATGAAAACATCTACTAACAGCAGTTTATAACAAGATGCACTCTTGCAACAGATATTTAAGCATCTAGATGACCTCAAACATGCATGGCACAATGGAACAAAACGTAGTACATGTCTCCACGAACATTTTGACATATCATTCACTCAAATCGAACCATCACACAAAAAGTTATCCACATTTTAAAACAGCATCAGGCAAAGAAAATATCTACAGACTTAGCAAAAAAACTACCTCCACCCAGATATGGTCAACGGGCTGGTGGATCGGGTCTGAAGCGGAGCGGATCGGGCCGGGATCCGCGGATCGGGCCGGCTGGAGCGGATCTGGCGAAGCGGATCGGGCGAAGCGGCCTACGAGCTAACGGGCCCCGCGGCCCGCTAGGTTTCGGCGGTGGAGACGACAGATAGGGGAATCCTCCCGATCCCCAGATCGCGGCGGCGGTGGCACGGTCGAAGGAGGCGGCTGCTGGGCCGCCTGGCGGAGGGAGGAGGCCGAGGCGAAGGAGGGACGGGCCGGCCTAGGGTTTGAGGCGGATCAGCGAAACGGGCCGGCCCACCCGACGCCTGAAGCGGGCGGCGTTGACTCGGGGGGGATCCTCCCGATCCCCCGAGCGGGTGGCGGCGCTGGAGAGCTCCGCGGCGCGGCGCGGCTCCCTGGCCCGAGCGGTGGCCGGCGGGAGGAGGTGGTGGTCCGGCCGGTGGGGTGGCGGCTCCGGCCGGCTGTAGGTCGAGGCGGGACCGGCGGCGGGGTGTCGAGGAGAAGGGCCGGCGAGTGGATGAGCTCCCTGAGGCCAGCGGCGAGCTCCTTCGGCGGGGCTCCGGCGAGCTCCGGCCGGAGTGGAGGAAGATGGCTGGAGGAAGGGGATGAAGGGGCTAGGGTTTTTTATTTAGGGCAAAAAATTGGGGAAGATGGACAAATATATAGGCACAAGGAGCTAGGGTTGTCCAAATGAGGTGTGGTTTTCGGCCACGCGATCAGAATTGGATGGCCTATATGAAGGGAGGGGTTTGGGTTGGTTTGGTGGGCTGTTGGAGGGGTGTCTTGGGCCTCAAAGTGGAGGTACTTCCAGCCCACGAGAATAACTGTTGGGGTAGCAAACGAACTCCAAACGCGACGAGATTCGATAGGCAGGTTACCCACACCAAAACAACAACACACGACAAGTCACGCGCCAAACCGGTAACGTTACACGGCCAAATACTAAAGTAGGCCTTGGGGATGCCACGGACACGTGAGAGAGCTCCGGAACGCGAAACGGACAACGGGAAGGAACGCGTGGGACCGGATGCAAACGACAACACAAATGCAATGCAATGCACATGACTACATGATATGGATGAAAGCCACACACGCAACACGACAAAAGACGAAAAACCCAAAAGACAAAGAACCCGGAATGGAATTGATGAAGCCCGGGGCATTACAGACGAGAACTTTGCCTATTGGTCCACCTCGTTTCAATGAGTAGGAAAGCGGTTCTCTTCATCCCTCGCCCTTGGTACCGACGTTGTTGCCAACATAACTGACAGTCTATGCTCTGACATGCCTTGCTGTCATCGCCCTTCCTACTTTTAACCCACATGGTAGGCCCATAACCCATAGTTCCACAGGATCGAAACCTGAATCTCTTGTACAACCTTGATCCTGAAATATTCCTTGCACTTGGCTTCGTATGTAATTCACGAGCTAAATTCCTCACCATGTTTCATTCCGGTATCAGAGGCAACCTTATTCTTCATTCCTTTGAACCCCTTCATCACCTGTTTTATGCATCAGTTGAATGCCTACCTGGTAGAAACTTGTTGAAACTCCTTATAGCACTCGGTACGTTTCCTCGTGCTTATAACATCTCCTTCCTTGAGATAACTGCCGGATGCCAATCCTTTCAGACATCCGTCCTTATCGTTTTCCCCTTTACTCCAGCCCTTAAATCTCGGTACGAGATTTCTTGTAGTGGAGGAGAATTGTGACGCCCGGGTAATCAAGCTACAATAATCCCCGCTAATGATGGCCATGTCATCGTGATTACTATGCAAATTGCCGTTTGTCCAAAAGTCTAAGTCAAATTCAAATTTGAATTTCAAGTCAAAATAACATTTCTTTAAATGGTAAAACAAAAATGTTTTTTGGCTTGAAAATATTCACTAAGTAATTGTCATATAGAAACCAATATTATTTGAAGTATTAAATTGCCCCTAACCATTGAAAACAATGCCCAAAACAACCTTTTTCATCCATTTGCATTTATGCTAAAAATTCTAATGAATTCAAATGCCCACCAAACTTTTTATGGCAGCTTTAGATATTGTACCGTAATTATGTGGCACCACTTCATGTTTTACAAGAGACATCTTGTGGCCAAACATTTTGCAAAACTGAAAACAAACAAGAAAAGCAAGGGGAAGAGAAAAGGACCTAGAAACTACTTTTCCACTGGGCCATAAGTGGCCACACGGCCCAACCCACCTCCCCAGCTCCTTCCTGTTCACGGAAGCCTCGTGGACAGAGGGGGCGCGTCCGTGGCCTGGATGGCCACGCGCCGGCCATCCGGCGATGCCCCGACACCCTATAGGTTCCCCGACACCCCTTCCCGAACCCTAGCTCCCACCACTTTCCCCCTCGCGCCGCTCTTCCTCTCTCACACACTCTGGATCGATCTCGCCGCGGCACCCGATGTGCCGCCACCGTTCCCTTGTCCAATGGTTTCCCCTCGCCGCCTCCACTTATCCAGGAGCATAGTAGGCGTCTTCTACATCGTCGACGTCTAGCCGTTTGCCGCGGATCATCGATGAGACGTCGCGTTCGTCCACCGTCCCCGACTGGGTCCGCCACGGTTCGCCGTCGATCCGATCAACCACGGCCTTCTCTGACTTCTGCGAGGCCCCTACAAGCATCACAGTGAGCACCGCCGTGTTTTCTCTGTTCTGTTTTGGCCGTTTTCGACCACTCGCCTTTCCTCGCCGTAGACTGAGCCCCGTCCGCCATGGTCAGTCGAGCTCCACGTCAGCGCGCACGCTCGCGTGCTGCTGCTGCAGTTCCAGGCCTTGCACTCGCCAGCACTCGCTCGTCGCTGCTGCCGCCCGTGCACCACTTTGCCTCAACTACAGCTACACACTGCTGCACCATGATGTCTTGTTCTGCTCTATGGAGTTGATCGAAATCAACTAGCGCTAGTTCTGGAGAGACGCGTATTGTACATTGTGGTTACTCTTAACCGATTAACCTGCTAGTTAGCTTGCTTGCTAGCTTGTATGTACGGGTTGCTCCGGTGGATTGTTCTAGGATCCAAAAGTAACGCTGCTTGCTACTGCCCTGCTAACTGCTCCCGCTTGCTAATCCTTCTGCTACCGCAACTGCAGCCGTGTCGCCCGCTGCAGTCCTCCGCCTGGCCGCGCCTCCCCTGCTGCTTGCTGCTGCATCCGCTCCGCGCTGCCGCTCCAAGCGCATCGCCGTCGCCCCGTGTCGCCCCTTCTCCTGCCTTCGCCTGTCGCGGCCGGCCGACGAGCCCCGCCGTGGCCACGACCTCGCCTCGGCCGGCACCCCGCCCCACTCAGGTCCGCCCTTCCTCGGGCACGGGCGCCCCGTCCATGCCCTGCCCGATAACACCCGCCCGCTATGGCCCTGGGCCACTGGCCTTTGGGCCCCACGCCCTAAATAAAAAAGTTAAAAAAGAGTTAAAATGAATATATTAATTAATTAATTAATTAACTAGTTAATTAATGAACTTAATTAAAGTTTATTTAATTAATTTATTGTGCTAATTAACTACCTAATTAGCAATTAGCTAGATATGTCAATGACAGGAGGGTACCACCCTTGTTGACCAGTCAACGTTGATTGGTCAACCGGGACCTCCTGGACCCTCATGTCTGCCATAGGTACACTTGTGTGTACACTTGTGGGTGTACATTGCTTTTAGCTATTTAATTTCGAAATTAATAATATTTTCAGAATATTAATAGAACTTTGAAAAATCTTATAAAATAATCGGTAACTCGGATGAAAAAGTTTTATATATGAAAATTTCTCAAAACGACAAGACAAATCCGAATACGCGGTCCGTTCGTCCGCCACACATCTCTATCATACCGAACATGCAACTTTACCCTCTGAATTCATCTGTCCGAAAACACGAAACACCGGGGATACTTTCCCAGATGTTATCCCTCTTCGCTAGTATCGTGTAACACCGCGTTAGAACACCCTAGCATTGCGTGTTGACTTGTCGTGCTTCTTTGTTACATCTGTATGCTTGGTATTTATTGTTTCATCCCTCTCTTCTCTCCGGTAGACCACGAGACTGATGCTACCTCGGTGATCGACTTCATCGACGATGACCCCTCCTTCTTGTCTGAGCAACCAGGCAAGCCAACCCCCTTTGATCATTCCGATATCGCCCATTCCCTTCTCTCTTATGCTTGCATTAGAACAGCTACTGCTTTTTGTATGATCCTATTCTGATGCATAGGCTATTGTTGATACCGCTTTCATACCTTACATGTTTATACTAAACTGCTTAGTATAGGCTGGTTAGAGATCCACCAGTGACCCCACCACATTGTCCCGACTGCCCCGCTGGATTATCAGAAGACCCGATCAATGGGATCGAAGACTAGGCCCCGACACCGCACATCACTTTCCCCTTAGTTGCTCGACACTACTGGGTTACTATCGAGTGCCGAGGGTGAGACCTCATCATCACTTATGATGTTAACCTTGTAGGTTAGTTCATCGGTTATGGTCATCGAGGGTGATTCCTCTTTCTCCACTCCCGATAACGACACTGTCGTGCAACTCCTCAAGAGTGGACCTCGAGGGTGACTCCTCTTTCGTTCATCTTGACGATAAACATCAGGTGGAATTCCATCGAGGGTGATTTCCTCAGGTTTCCCTTTGGTGTTAGACACACAGTTACTATGGTTACTATGACTTTACAAACTGTTACTTGGAAAGGCGGGGTCCACCCTAAGGGGTAACCACGAGTGATGTGGAGACAGGTTGACCTGGAGGGTACCCGAGAGTTGAATACGAGGCATGGCCGGGCATTCTTAGCCCTTGCCGCAAGTCCTCGAGACGGGGCGACGGGGTCACATCTTTCGTGAGTCTCTGCTCGTTACCGCGTTCCCAAGACACTAAACGGTTTGGATATTTGATCCAAGGGGCCTCTGGCCTGATAGCGCTACCCATCACGTGGGCATAGTATGGGCGTTCTTCGTCATATGGATCAGCCGAAGCTTAACCGACGTCATTGCGACTGAGCGGAGCGCGTCAGGTTGGACTGCGTAAGCACATACCTTTTTAAGGAGGTTGCCCAGGTCTGCTCATCGGCCGCCCACGCAACGTGCAGGAGTTCCCGGGGTGATTGGCCCATGACCCCTGGGGGCATAGGGTTTAGTCCGGCGTGCATGACCTCTCTATTAAGCCTAGGTCGGGTTACGGCGTATTGTTTGGCCGAGGGCGGGCATGACCTGATGGTGTGTCCGGCCGGAGTTAAGCAAGCGTGGTGGGTAAGTTGGTGCACCCGTGCAGGGAAGAAAACATCTATCGATAGCCTGTCTTACGGTAACGGACACTTGGAGTTGTATCCCGATCGCTACAACTAGAACTAGATACTGAGACCTGAATTGATATGTGGCTCCGGGATTGCTTCCTCGCAGGGAGTCGAGGAAGGATCTCTGGGCGTTATTGCTACAACATGTTTGATAATTATAATATGTAATTCTGTACTCTCTTCTACTGCTGCAAGATTAGTGGTTTCTAGAAGATGCTAGTCTTCGATAGGACTAGCTTCCCCCCCTCTTATTCTGGCATTCTGCAGCTTAGTCCACAGATACTATCCTTTTCATTGATACCGATGCATATGTAGTGTAGATCCTTGCTTGCGAGTACTTTGGATGAGTACTCACGGTTGCTTTGCTCCCCCTTTTTCCCCCTTCTTTTTTCTTTCTGGTTGACGCAACCAGATGGTGGAGTCCAGGAGCCAGATGCCACCTTTGACGACTGCTACTACCCCTACGGAGCCTACTACCTCATGGAGACAGCTAATGACCAGGAGTAGTTAGGAGGTCCTAGGCAGGAGGCCTTGCCTTTTCGATCGTGTTGTTTTTGTGCTAGCCTTCTTAAGGCAAACTTGTTTAACTTATGTCTGTACTCAGATATTGTTGCTTCCGCTGACTCTTGTGTATTCGAGCCCTCGAGGCCCCTGGCTTGTAATATAAAGCTCGTATTATTTTATTTTGTGTCTAGAGTCGTGTTGTGATATCTTCCAGTGAGTCCCTGATCTTGATCGTACACATTTGCGTGCATGATTAGTGTATGGTCAAATCTGGGGCGTCACAAAGATCCTCATAGCAACGAACTCACCCAACACTTCACTTGAGGATAAGTTGTGGAAGTCTGGCTTTGACGGATTATAGAGGACATGGCCTTGTGGTAGGGCATCATGGCCTTGAGAAACTTGCGCTTGATCCAATTGTCATCCGTATCCTTGCTCCCATGATCTCGGAGTGAAACCGCGAGAGTGGTTAACCTCCGATAAAGTCCACGAGGTTCTTGATCTTCGATCATGGCAAACTCATCGGCCTCATCTTGCACCACTTCATAGTTTGAGCGTTGAATGCTAACACTTCCCTTGTACAAGTAGACCACATGTTCCCATGCTTCCTTGTACACGGAGAAGGGTCGGAGGTGAGCAATATCTTCGGGAGGGATAACATCTTGGAGAATTCAAAGAACAAACTCGTTCAATTGATGATCCACGGCTTCTCTAGGAGTGAAGTTGTATGGATCGTGCATGTAGAAACCTTGCTCAATAATTCTCCAAAGATTAGTAGAACAATGATTTAAATGACATTTAAAGCAAAAAACCTAAGTAGCAAAATCTGCATTCTTTACATACTTCGGGGGAGGACCAACAAAATTTAAATGCATGGAGGGAACGGGTCCTTCATAGGTAATGGTAGGTTCAACATGGGCAAAGATGCCACTCCCTCTTTTAGGCAAATGAGCTTGATCACTACTAGCTTCCCCCTTATCGGGGTGAGCATCCGCCACCTTGTTAGTGGGACTAGCCAGTTCCAACGGTGCGGTGGATAATTTAAGCCCATCAAGAAATTCTTTGAACATGCCTTTGACCTCGGTCGTCATAGAGGTTTTCAATGTGTCCAAAGCCACATTGAATTCCTCTCGAGAGACCGAGGATCCCCCATCGGCCGTAGACAAAGACGGGTTCCCACCAGAGTGCTCCTTTGTCTCGACTATGGTGTCACCCATACTCTTTGGACGGTAAGGTCCTTAATAAAGAGACGAGGCTTTGATACCAATTGAAAGGATCGATATGGTTGACTAGAGGGGTGGGGTGAATAGGAAACTAACAATTTTTAGCTTTTCTTTACCAAGTTAAACTTAGCATCAAGATAGGTTGTCTAGATATGCAACTAGGTGGGCAACCTATATGATGCAACAATAACAAGCACGAAAGCAAGCAAGCGATACAACACAACAAAAGCTTGCACAAGTAAAGGTAAGAGATAACCACGAGTGGAGCCGGTGGAGACGAGGATGTGTTACCGAAGTTCCTTCCCTTTGAGAGGAAGTACGTCTTTGTTAGAGCGGTGTGGAGGCACAATGCTCCCCAAGATGCCACTAAGGCCACCGTATTCTCCTCACGCACTCACACAATGCGAGGTGCCGTGATTCCACTAGTGGTTCCCTTGAAGGCGGCGATCAAACCTTTACAAACAAGGTTGGGGCTATCTCCACAACTTAATTGGAGGCTCCCAACGACACCACGAAGCTTCACCACAATGGACTATGGCTTCGAGGTGACGTCAACCGTCTAGGGTGCTCAAACACCCAAGAGTAACAAGATCCACAAGGGATTAGTGGGGGGAATCAAATTTCTCTTGGTGGAAGTGTAGATCGAGGCCTTCTCAACCAATCCCTAGGAAATCAACAAGTTTGATTGGCCAAGGAGAGAGATCGGGAGAAAATAGAGCTTTGAGCAACAATGGAGCTTAGGGAAGGAAGAGGTAGTCAACTTGGGGAAGAAGACCCCCCTTATATAGTAAGTGGAAAGATCCAACCGTTATCCACCAACTCAGCCAGCGACGTGTGGTACTACTGCACAAACTTGCGGTACTACCGCAAGGCAGTGCGGCTACCACTCACGCAGCAGGAGCCAGATGCGGCCCTGTTGCGTATAGCAACGAGCGGTACTACCACGCGCCCTTACGGTACTACCGCAAGGCAGGGCACAATCTGGGGTGGGAAAGGCACGGACTAATAAAATTACATCCGTGGCTACTTTCGCTGAGTTTCGGTCGATGCAAAAACCCGGCATGGTACTACCGCTCACAGTGAGCGATACTACCGCGTAGGGTGCAGAAGTAAAAAATTACTTTCGCTCCTACTTCCGCGCCAGCCACAACCCTGGGCTAGAGGCCACGGTACTACTGCGTGCGAGGAGCGGTACTACCGCAATGTGCGGTACTACCACTGCCACGGGTGGTACTACCGTGGGACTCTGCGGTACTACCGCTCCCTTGAGTAGTATTACCGCATGCCACAGAACAACAGTACTTGGAAGCCTCTGTCTTCGCAACGACAAGGAAAACGACTGGTGCTCCAAAGAAGCGAAGGAAAGGTGGTGCAAAGGAACATATGTGTACGTGTTGATTCCACCCTAACCTTTCCGAAGAGGACCCCCTCTTAATAGTACAGCTTTCCTATGACTCAATTCCACCGAAAAGAAACATAAAGAAATGCCGTCTTCGATTGGCTCCGAGGGGCAATGCATCGTCTTGTGCCTAGACATGAGATATCTGAAATGCTCAATGCACATGATTAGTCCGCAAATGCATTGTCATCAGTCACCAAAACCACTAAGGGCTTGTTCGGTTAATCCTCTCCCCAAGAGGATTGGAGTGGATTGGCAAGGATTGGTTTGTATTTTGACTTATAAGAGGTTTAAATCCCTCTCAAACTTCTTCAATCCACTCGGATTCACACGCAACCGAACAAAGCCTAAGGGAGAAATATGCCCTTACACCTTCTCTCTCCTCTTCTCTCTCATCCACCTCAGCAAACGTGTAATATTTTAATCCTTATAGCCTGCTGATTGTACCTTAGTATACTTGCTCTAACATGAAAGCACATCTTGTCATCCCTGTCCGGCTGGGGGTGCAATTATATATGTATATGATGGGACATTAATGATTGGAATGAACAAAAAAATACTGTTAAACACACACATATATGAGGTGGGGCCCTCAAATATGTCCAATAACATATTATATCCTAAACAAATTAGTGTAGTACAAACGAGAGTATTGCTTAATTTAAGAGGGTTGATAAAAAACAATATTCAAACTTGCTAATGATCCTTAATCACACTAGTGAGTGTTTTGGTACTTGCTCTGGAGATTCATGAGGAGAGCAAAAGCAAAATTCTTGATGACCTTAATATTAATTCTTGTTTTAGAATTAACGACACTGAAACATTTTTATTTTAGTTGTGGAACATGTGTGTTGTTTGTTCTTCACTACCTATAATAGTTACCTCCATTCAATATGTTATATGTTTTCCTTTTTTCAAAACACAAAAAATAGCATATGGCCGAAAGCCTCTAAATAATCATGAACCGCCTACCAATGTAAGGCCTTTTATAATGTCGGGTACTCAGGCACTAGTGCTTAAAGAGAGAGACCAAAGTTGTATCTTAGAAATTTTGTACCTTACAATGCTAGGTGCTTCATATGGGTGCCTAAGTTGCTTTAATTAAGGTGCAACAGAGTTAACTACAGTTTCACTTATGGGCAGGCACTGGCTAGCACCCGGAGCCAAAGTTTGCTTATGTGCCTCGTCCTAAGCATGTGTGCTAAGCAGGCTGGCAAACAAAACTGGGTTTTCTTATTGAAGCACTCACGTAAGCACCGTTGTATAAGGCCTAAGCACTTTCCCATGACTCCTCTCAAGAAACAATGTGCCAAATCATCTGAACGAGAAGCATTAGCTGATCATGCATCAACTAAGAATGTTGGTATTCTCCTAAATGTTTTACGGTGAAAACATATGTATGAATTTGATTGTATACCTTCTCAATACAATCAACACTCCGAGTGATGCTACTAATTTGAAGGGTTAGAAAGATTTGAAGTTTGTTTCCTTCAATAATGGTCCACACGCTAAGAAGAAAATAAGCTTCAAATCTTTCAGACGCTTCTAATCAACATCATCACCAGGAGCTTCACATGTATTCATGAAGGGTACGATCATATTGTACATCCCTTTCTCTTTAAAAGACTTGTGGGAGAAGTACCAACATTAATAATCACCAGATCGATTGGCCACTAGGATGAGTTAGCCCACCTAATGACTGTTTTGGCATATCTCCACATCTTTCCTTGAAAGGGCTGGTAGGTAAGCACTCACAATGTTTGCATGTTCACAATGAACCATAGACTCTCTGTTCATATGATATTGTCTCTATTCCACAAAAGTAAGAAGCTAACATACTTAATGGAAGTAAATTGTATAATGTGTTTTTGTTTTGTAGAAGTTTGTTGGGTCTTTGACTCATTAGGTAGCATGCCATAAGGGAAAGGTTCACCCCGAAAACATAACAAGATAAAGGCATGAGGAAGGATGGCAGGTCCAACCTGAAAGTGCGTTATATCGACTAGAGGGGGGGGGTGAATAGGCGATTTTTTCAAATTCGTCACCGAGGAAATACTTCTTGAGGAAATAGCTAAGTGACGAACTACAAGCAGCGGAATAAGTACTCAGATGCAAACATAACAAGACAGTAACATAGTCATCATGATGAAATGAAACAAGCACAGAGCACATGTAGCATGTAAACATGATAAGCAGGCGGAAGACAAATTGACTGAAGAAATAGGATTGAGGAAATTGAGAAAGTCTTCAGTCAAAGTCTTCAAACAGTAACGATCAATTGCATTAACAAGTAAGCGATGAAATGAAATGGTTGAGGAAATAGAGCCAGTAGCTTGGTGAAGACAATGATTTGGTAGACCAGTTCCAACTGATTTGACAGTTGTATGTCTGGTTAGGGTGGCTTGGTATTTAAACCAAAGGACACACAATCCCAGGACACACAGTCCTTAACGTATTCCCCTTCAACTAAGGTCACACAAACCTTGCCCTATCACTCGTGGTAAGTCTTCACATGTGACTTCCAAATCTTCACAGACTTGGTCGCCCGATGATCCACAATTCCTCTTGGATGCTCTAGACCATTGACACCTAACCGTCCGTAAGATGCAAAGTCTTCAAAGGTAACAAGCGTCGGTACCACACAAGAACAATCTCTTCAGTGATGCCCAATCACTTTAGGTTTTAGGTGTTTGGGTTTTAGATTTTTCCTCGGAGGATGGGATGCTCTAAATGACAAGTGTTAGTTTCTCTTGGAGTAGCCAACCAACTAGTGGTTGTAGGGGCGGCTATTTATAGCCAGGGAGCAGCCCGACATGATAAGACATAAATGCCCTTTAATGATATGACCATTAGGTGGGTAAGATATTTTGGGACAGCTGGCGTGTAGCACAACAATGGTCGGAAATTTGAGCTCTCAAATTCCTCGGGGCTATCATGTTCCTCACTTGTTGGCAATCCGCACTAGAGAATTTCTAACTCCTCAGTCAGAACAAATTCCTTAGAGAACAGAAGATCTTCGTCTCTGTCACTTAAGAAATTGACTGAACTGTATGAGATTTCCAAAGGCTTCACTCGAAGGATTGGGTATGTGTAGGCTTTGAGATGAGCATCAGTTGGAAATTGTTTCCTTAGTTCTACCTAGACCCCCTTTAACAGTACGGTGTTTCCTATGACTCAAGAAAGAGAAAATAAAACTACGAAAACAAAAGTCTTCACACTTCATAATCCTCGCATTAATATCCAAGTCTTCAAGGTCACACCAATTTCCCCATTTTCAAAGTCTTCAAGAAAACCAAAGTCTTCAAATGAAGACATTCATTTTTAGGGGTCGACTTTCTTCGAAAATATCAAACTCCTCAGAGACTTATAGAACCTGTGTACACTCACAAATGCACTAGTCCCTTAACCTAAGTCTTCAATACACCAAAATCACTAAGGGGCACTAGATGCACTTACAATCTCCCCCTTTTTGGTGATTGATGAGAAATAGGTTAAGTTTTCAACGGGGATAAACATATGAAGTGTAATAGTAGATATTGAGGAATTTGATTGCAAGATATAAAAGAACTCCCCCTGAAGATGTGCATATTTGAGGAATTTACTTTGAACAACAAGTGCCCATTGTAGGGTAAAATCATGGAGATCTCCCCCTATATCTTGTAATCCATACATGTGTTTAACATATAGTATGAAGAATTTGAAATGCATGATGGAAAATGGTGTCTGATGTAATTCAGCATGCATGCTTTAAAGTACATGAGGAAATAAGCATGCAGAAGGCAGTTCAAAAGTATCAGACCACCATCGGACTTAAGTTTACAACTCGTCAAACAAACACTTCAGAAGTAAGAGAGTTGTAACTTAACGAAAAAGAAACCCATATATAAGACCCGCTTGAAGACTAACTCAAATCCCCCCTTTGTCATCAAATGACCAAAAGGGACGAAACTTGAGGACTAACGCCCCTGAAGAATATCATCATGAGGTCGATGGAGGAGCGTCAATGTTGTCGGGGTCGTTTGTCGATGGAAGGCCTGCCGCAATGTCGTTGAGATCTCCAACTTCATCCGTCTCACCCGATGAAGAATATGAATTGATGACCAGCTGAGGAACTTTGACCTTCTTGAATTTCTTCGAAGGAGGTTGAGACCAGTCAAAGTCCTATTTAAAGTCCATTTCCTTGAGGTCCTCAGCACTATATAGATGTGAAAGAATGGCCCATGTGCGATCGAAGATTTCATGCGCATAATAGTTATTCTTCTTCACAATGTCTTGTGTGACTGTCATGTTTTGAATAATTGAACCAAACTGACGCTTGACCAACTTGTGATTGTGATCGACCTTCTGATGAAAACATAGAAGCAGTTCACGGTCAGTCATCACTCATGGGACAGTGGCTTGGGGATTTTGCACATTTGCTCTAGCAGAATCTTGAGTAGCAAAGTCGTCATTGGTGGAATATGATGCAGCTTTGCAAAACTGACCATCCCATGGACGTGTGCCTTCATCAATGACAGCAGCTTTGCCTTTTCCATCAACTAAAGAAATAGTCCTTTTGAGGTCTTCAATAGGAGGCAGATAGCCGAGGTGGTTATGAAAATCTGCCTTGTATTGAATTGAATACCTGCTCCTGATGAATTTCATTCTCCAAGGTGCATAGGGTTTCAGTTCAAAAGGTGATAGAGCAACATTTGCCAAAGTCCTCATGAAGAAATCATGATAGTTAATGGGAATGCCATGTATGATGTTGAATATCAGATTCTTCATGATGCCAGCAACGTATTCTTCTTGGGAGTTGTGGCCCTTGATTGGACTGAGGGTCTTGATAAGAATGCGATTGACTGTTCTTGGCACATAGAGAAAATCCTTCACTAAGAAGGCAGTTCTTGGTGGTTGACCTGGTTGCAATGGCTTCATCAACAATTGCATCAGATGATCTTGAAGTTCAGGTTCGTCATAGATGAGTCTTGCGCCTTCAGCAGGAGGACTAACTGGAATGGCATGAACCAATTCAGTGGCCAGAGCTTTGTAGTGAGTGTTCTCAGTCATCCAGTCAAGCACCCATGAGTTCACATCATCCACATTACCAGTGAGGTGCAGAGTAGCATAGAATTGAAGAATGAGCCCTTCATTCCAATCACATATATCAGCACAAAAACTCAGGAGCCCAGCTTCATCAAGAACACTGAGTAGTGGTTGAAAGCATGGGATGGACTCCATATCGACATGAGGAATTTGATGATGCTGAAATACTTTGTCCTTATCAAAGAGCAGCGATGCATAGAAGTTCTCCTGACTTGCAGTCCAGAATCGCTTGCGTCGAAGTCTTGTAGAACAATGCTCGTTGAAGAATTCATAAGCCTTGAATTTTGGCGTGGTAGCATGAGGATTTTATGGCTTGGGTTGAAGATTTGCAGTTGATGGACGCACATCCTCTTGAGTCACAACCTCAGGAGCTACTGGCTGAGTAATTGAGGCTTCAGGTTCTTCAGCAGCAGTTTGAGTCTCCATTTCCTCAGTTGATGCAGCTGGAATATCTTGAGGAATGGAAAGAAGTGAGGTTTGATGTCCTTCAGACCCTGTGAGTATTTATTCAGTCTGTGCCGGGGACTGAGGAATTGGATGGAGAGGTGTGGCCAATGGTGAGTTGGGGTGAAGCTTTTTCCAATAATCATCGTTCTACACGGGAGTGGTTGAGCCAATGTCCACATCTTCTTCAATTTCCTCAACGCCCGCCTCTTCAGCAGTGAACAGAGACACAAGCGATGATACCAGTGGGGTGGAAGGAATGTATTCCACACCAGACAGAACAAGTTCCTTTGATGGAATCATTGAGATTGGAACAACATCAATTCATTCTGTGTAAGAGCTCGTCAAAGTCCTCATTTTCTTCGGAGCTGAGGACTCTGCAGAGTTTGATGCTTCCCTCTTCTTTATTGTTGTCTTTTCTGCAGCTTTGGTCTTCTTCACTTGTGATGCAGAAGGAAGAGTGGATGACTTCATCTTTGAAGATTTTGCAGGTGGAGCAGATGAAATTGGTGCAGTTTCTTCAGGCACGATTGATGCAGTCATCCTAGAATTTCCAGTTTCTTCAGGCATAGCAGATTCTTCAGCTGACCTGGGTTATTCTTCAGGCGCAACATTGGTAGTTTCCCTAGAATGTTCTTCATGAGATGGAATTTCTTCAGCAGCCCTGGTATTCTCAGTTTCTTCAGCAGCCTGATTTTCATCAGTTGCGCTTTCAGTTTCTTCAACAAGGTGAATTTCTTGTTGTGATGGAGCTGCATCACTAAGCTTGAGGGACTTGGAGAGATTGAGGAATCAGAATTTGTCTCCTATTCAATTAACACGATATCGGTCAAATTCATCACTAAGGCCTTTGATTTCAGTTTGCAGTTTCACAAGTTCCTCATGTGACATATTCACAACATTTTTCTTCAAGAAATACTATTTCTTGTACGGATCCTTCTTGGTTTTCCTGACTCGTTCAAACTTCCATTTTTCTTCACCTATGAAGGCGGCCAACATATGACTTTGACTAGGAGTGAGGTTCAAGTCAGGGAGTGGAGTGTTGGGATCTTTATACCAAAGATCAATACAGTCGAGGATTTTCTTGGGATCCAGCATGAGAGGCACATAGCTGCCTTTAGCTCTAGTGGCCCTTAGTTGTCTATCCCTGATGATTTCAGCAAGTTCATCATCATCAGCTTCATCATCATCAGAAGGAACTTGGAAAGCCACTTTCTTCTTTTGGGGACTTGGCCTCTTTCCACGTCCAGCAGTGGTCTTGACCTTTCGCAGTGTTGGACCAGTTGAAGATTGTGGTGGAGTTGAGGACATTGCAGAAGCTCCTAAGGCTATAGAGAAGCCTGCAGTCCACTGACATGTTTCAAGGTGCACAGGTGGTGAGGACTTTGCAGCAGCAGCAGAAGATTTTGAAGCAACTGATGGGATTGACACAACTCTTGAGGAAGTTGCTTGAGGAATATGCCCAGAGGGATTTGACATTGAACAACTTACCCGTGAGGGCATTGCTGTTAAGGAACTTTGTTTAACAACAGACTTCTTCAGGATAGCCTTCTTAGGCTTACTGGCAGAGGCCTCAGCAGCAGCAACAATATCATCATTGAATTTCTTCACCGCTTCTTTTGCAACTTTCTGAAGCTTGGCTTGGCGCTTGGCCCATTCCTTAGGAAATTCCTCACCGCGTCTGACGCTGGTGGGATCAGCTATTTCACCAGTAGCCAAATGAGGTCTTGTGCATGGAGTGTTTACGTCGAATTTCTTCATGTACTTTGGAGTAACATAGTGGTATTCCCTCCATTACTTCACCCATCTCCTCTCTATCATCTGTATACGTACTTTTCACTGAATCTTATTTTCTTTCCCATGACTTTATTTATTTGGTGTGCAATAATCAACATAGATATCCTCTAGGATTTCAAAAGCAGTGTTTGTTTCTGGCCTCTTGCATGCCTTCTGAGGTGTGTTCCCATCAGCCATTTTCCTCACTTGAGAATTTTGAACTTTGGATGTTTCTGAAGAAGTATGCAAATTTTCTTCGAGGAACGCTGCAAATGAGTTAAGTTGATGAGAACCTAGTGATTCAAGAGCAGGCATTTGTACATGTGGATATAGTATATGTGCAAAGAATTTGAAGAGGTCATATGAGTTCCCAGAAATTTTCCAGAAAGTATCAAGATTGAGGAATATGGCCATATGTGTCTTGAGGAATTTCACTAAGCGTTCTTGTCTTAGATTCCAAAGTTGTATAGATTAGAAAATCCACACAATTGAGGAATCTTGAAGAAAAAACAAAGCTTAGAGAAACAGATCAAGGAACATAATCATCCAGGTGTTTTAGGAGTGGGAAGTTGAAGAATAAACACCTTTTGATAATTTTGTGGAAAATGTAAGAATCAAGGTAGGGTAGTAAAATTAGGTTTTAATTACCCTTGACAAAAAACATGTCGAACTAGGAGTAGAGATGAAGAAGTTCGTCAGTTCAGATCTCCCACGCCCTAACTTGGCAGAGGGAGACAACTACGGCAGCGGTGGAGTGAAGATTTCCATGGCCCGCACGAGTACGACTGCGATGAGGTCGAGGCAGTGAAGCTCTTCCTCACCAACGACGACGGAGTGCAGCGGCAGTGCTTGGTCTGAGAGCTCGAGCGAGGAGAGTACGTAGCAGTCGAGCGGAGTAAATGAGGTCTGAGGAAGGGGAGGGCTATTTATAACCGCAGTGAAAAACTGCTCATCCGAAGATTTTGGACAAACATGCCACTGTTCCTTGCTATCCTAACGATATGTATCACCCATGTAATGAGAGGTGGAGATCATGGGGGATCGTGGGTGAGTAGTTTAATCCATCGTGGGAAGTGGAACATTTTGGGCGGCAACATCCAAAATTTTGATAAGAAAATTTTAAAGTGTCGCTCGCAAATTCTTCAGTTGTGAAGGACACAATGAAGAATTTGGACGGGTTTCAAATAGAACGCACATGAAGAATTGGTGAATAGAGTTTAGCATAGAGGGGGAACGGGTCCGATCACATTCACTTAGGGGGAAAATCAACTTGAAGAATTAGCAAAAAGTGAATGCTGTTGAGGACATGAAAACTCAAATATATAAGAACACAAGTGAAAATTTGAAGAAATTGCAAATTTTGAGGAATTTTAAACTTCGAAGAATTTGCAAAAATGAAGAAAAACTCAAATTTCAACTATTGTTGGTGGCGTGACCCACTGTATAAGAATGATGATTTCAGACACATCTTACAATTGTCGTAGGGCTGTAAGAATAAAATTCTTCATTAATTTCTTCACACTTGGAGGGTTAGTCTTCATTGTTTGAAGAAAAACGTTACTTCGTGTGTTGCACATCTAAGTCATCAATTTTTCATAAGTGTTAGGATGTGTGTCCTTTCAAAGAACATTCGAAGATTCTAAGGTATTTAGCTCACACCGCAACTTGCAAAATCTCTTTTCATCCAAGGGCTTTGTGAAGATATCTGCCAGTTGTTCTTCAGTATTCATGTGGTAGATGGAGATGTCGCCCTTGAACACATGGTCACGAAGAAAATGATGATGAATCTTGATGTGATTTGTCTTCGAGGGCTGAACTGGGTTGTGAGAAATCTTGATGACACTCTCATTGTCGCAGTAGAGAGGCACATTCTTCATGTTGATGCCGTAGTCCTTGAGAGTTTGCCTCATCCATAGCAATTGAGCACAACATGAACCAGCAACAATGTACTCAGCTTCACTAGTAGATAGTGATACACAGTTCTGCTTCTTCGAGGACCAGCATACTAAGGATCGTCTGAGGAAATGTCATGTGCCTGATGTTGACTTGCGATCCACTCGATCACCAGCATAGTCAGAGTCAGAATATCCAATGAGATCAAAAACCGAGACCTTGGGATACCATAATCCAAGTGTTGGTGTGTGAGCTCGATATCGAAGAATATGCATCACAACCTTATGGAGTGATTCCTTAGGTATAGCTTGAAAACGGGCACACATGCAAACTCTAAGCATAATATCTGTCCTAGATGCACATAGATACAATAAAGAGCCAATCATGGAGCAATATACCTTTTGATCGTAATCTTTACCATTTTCGTTGGTGCAGAGATGGCCATTTGTGGGCATAGGGTTTTTGACGCCTTTGCTATCTTGCATGCCGAATTTCCTCAGTACATCCTTGAGGTATTTCTCTTGAGATATGAAGATGCCATTGAGTTGTTGACGAATTTGAAGACCTAAGAAGAATTTCATTTCTCCCATCATAGACATTTGATATTCTTCACTCATCATGTAGGCGAATTCGTCACTATGACGTTTGTCAGTACAACGAAAGATAATATCATCCACATATATTTAGCACATGAATAATTCATCATCATAAGTTTTGGTGAAAAGAGTTGGGTCAAGTGAACCAGATTTGAAGCCTTTCTTCATGAGGAATTCCTTCGGAGTGTCATACCACACCGGAGGGGCCTGCTTGAGGCCATAGAGGGCCTTGTTGAGTCTGAAAACTTTGTTAGGATGTTTAGGATCTGTGTGTAGCCTTGAGCTATAAGACGAGCCTTATTCCTCACCACTAGGCCATTTTTGTCTTGCTTGTTGTGATAGATCCATTTGGTACCGATGACATTGTGCTTGTGAGGATCCAATCACTTGACGAGTTCCCACACATTGTTGAGCTCGAATTGATGCAATTCCTCTTGCATAGCTTGAATCCATTGAGGCTCCAGAAATGCCTCATCAACTTTGGTTGGCTCTGTGATAGAGACAAAAGCGAAGTGCCCACAAAAGTTAGATAAGTGTGAAGCTTTTGAGCATGTGAGAGGACCTGGTGCACTGATGTCATTGATGATTTTCTCAACTCTCATTTCTTTTTCCACTCGAGGATGAGCAGGTTGACGACTTTGGTTTGGCTGAGCATTTTCTTCAGCAACAGTTTCTTCTGGTGCACCAGTACGATTTTCTTCATGGTCTGGAATAACTTCTTTAGTAGGTTCTTCAGTGGGTACGATATCCTCAGTAGCCTTGCGCTTAATGGATTCCTCAGGAGGTGTTTCATCTAGCACATGAGGCAGGTGGTCTTTTTGTGAGCCATTAGTTTCACTGAACCGCGCATCTACAATTTCAAAAACCTTGTGATGATGGGTGTTGAAAACTCTGTAGGTGTGCGAGTCCTTTCCGTAACCAAGCATAAAATATTCATGTGCTTTCGATGCAAATTGAGAACTGTGATGAGGATCTCTAATCCAACATGTAGCACCGAAGACTTTGAAATAACTCACATTAGGTTTCTTGTAAGTGATGAGTGAGGGAGTTCTAGATTAAGGGGTCCTCGGGTGGCCGGATTACTCGTTATGGGCCGGACTGGTGGGCCGTGAAGATTATCGCTGAAGATTATCCCACGTATCCGGATAGGACTCCTATATGTGTAGAATGGCAAGTTTAGAGTCGGGGTGTAATATTTCCTTCCTCTACAAGATGATCATGTACAACCCTAGGTCCCTCCGGTGCATGTGTAAACCGGAGGGTTTATTCCGTAGCGACAAAATCACAACATCCTAGACTAGACTTCTAGGGTTTAGTCATTAAGATCTCGAGGTAGATCAACTCTTGTAACCCAATATTCATCAAGATCAATCAAACAGGAAGTAGGGTATTACCTCGATAGAGAGGGCCCGAACCTGGGTAAACATCGTGTCCCCAGTCTCCTGTTACCATCGATCCTCAGGCACACAGTTTGGGACCCCCTACACAAGATCCGCCGGTTTTGACAACTCTGTAGGTGTGCGAGTCCTTTCCGTAACCAAGCATAAAATCTTCATGTGCTTTCGGTGCAAATTTAGAACTGTGATGAGGATCTCTAATCGAATATTTAGCACCGAAGACTGTGAAATAACTCACATTGTGTTGCTTGTCAGTGAGGAGTTCATATGAGGTTTTCTTGAGGAGTTTGTGGAGATATACCCTGTTAATGATGTGGCACGCAGTATCAATAGCCTCAGGCCAAAAATGAAGAGGCATCTTGTATTCATCAAGCATAGTGTGAGCCATCTCAGCAAGAGTCATGTTCTTGCGCTCCATGATGCCATTCTGCTGAGGAGTGTATGGGGCAAATAACTCATG
Source organism: Secale cereale (assembly GCA_902687465.1). NCBI lineage: Eukaryota > Viridiplantae > Streptophyta > Magnoliopsida > Poales > Poaceae > Secale > Secale cereale. Next base: position 711,508,731 of record LR738713.1, on the reverse strand, counting down.
AGTAATACCAAGTTCATCAAGATAGTCATCGACACCAATGTTCTTGAACTCAGTCCCATTGTCACTTCAGATATGCTTGATCTTCACATTGAAATTCATAGAGGCCCTCGAGTAAATCGCTTGAAGATTTATGCACTTCATGTTTAAATGTGATGATATGCACCCACGTGTAACGAGAGTAATCATCAACAATAACAAAACCACATAGAGATGCTGCATTTGTTAGTGCTGAATAATGAGTGGGGCCAAAGAGGTCCATGTGAAGCAATTCAAAAGGACGAGTGATAGTCATGATAGTCTTCGAGGGATGCTTGGATCTGGTCATCTTTCCAGCTTCGCAAGTCCCACAAAGATGATCTTTGAGGAATTTGACACCCTCAATGCCAATGTTGTGCTTCTTCTTCACAAGCGTGTGCAAGTTCCTCATGCCAGCATGACCGACTCGTCGATGCCATAGCCATCCTTCTGAAGCTTTTGCAAGTAGACATGTGGCAGGCTGTGGTCTGTAGAGAAATCAACAATATACAGGTCTCCTCTCCTAAAGCCTTCGAAGACTTTGGAGTTGTCAGATTCCAAGACTACAACACAACGATATTTGCCAAAGAAGACAACCATATCAAGATCACAAAGCATTGAGACAGACATGAGGTTGAATCCAAGAGACTCGACAAGCATGACTTTGTCCATGTGTTAATCTTTTGAGATTGCAACCTTACCTAGACCAAATACCTTGCTTTTTTCCTTTGTCAGCGTAGGTGATATGTTTCAGATGCGATGGAGATAAAGCAGAGTCCATCAATAAGTTCTTGTCACCGGTCATGTGATATGTACATCCACTGTCAAGGACCCACTTAGTAGCTTTGAGAGATTCATCATGCAGATGAATTAGTGCATCTTACGAACTCATATACTTCATAGTGAAGAATATGACATCAAGTTCATGAGAATGAATTTCATCAAGTAGTGCAATAGAGATAGTAGTATAAGGATGTGAGAAATGAGCAATTCATTTCTTCGTGATTAGCCTGCATCCTTTCAAGCACACTCTAGTCTCCAGCAAATTCTTCAGACGTTTAAGTTCGTCTGGAGACCTGACCCTACATAAGAGATTAGTTTTTTTCTTCACCACCCACATCTGGAGGGGTGTCAAAGAATTCGTCATTCTGCGTGCTCCATAAGAAAAAGGTGGCATTGAAGCCAGAGCACTTTGTTTCACAGAGGAGGGGTTAGAGTATGAATATGAGTAAGCAGAGAAATTCTTCGAGGACTTATGAACATAATGATTTGAAGAATAATGCACATATTCATAACCCTTAGATTTTCCCTGCGAAACAGAAGCATTAGCACGGTGATGTTCATATGAGAAATTTGATCCATGCGAGGACTTTGATCCATATGAAGAATTTGATCTGGGGTTCCTATTCTTCATAGGTGGTGTCATGAGGACATTCACTTGAAGATTTTTTAGGTACCTTTTGGGAACCCAGATTTTCTTCATAAGGGGACCGTTCCTGTAGTTAGTTCCAACATATCTACTCCCTCCGTTCCCAAATATTTATCTTTCTAGAGATTTCAACAAGTGACTACATACGAAGCAAAATGAGTGAATTTACACTCTAAAATATGTCTACATACATCTGTATGTTGTAGTCCATGTGAAATGTCTAGAAAGACAAATATTTGGGAACAGAGGGAGTATCAAATACTTCACCATTCTGATTTTTGAACAGTTTATAGTTGGAGTCAAATGACTCATCAGATGAATATGAAGATTCACATGTAAAGCAAGATAAAGTAGATGGATCTACGAGAGGTCCTTTTGGAGCAAACCATGAGGTTTTGGGATACTACTCAGGTTTCCAGTAGGTCCCATCAGCATTGAGTTTCCTCTCAAAGGCAATACCCTCTTTCCTAGGGTTCCTATTCAGAATCTGCTTTTTGAGCACATCGCAAAGGATTTGATGTCCTCTGAGGCTTTTGTACATGCCTGTCACATACAATTCCTTCAACCCTGTATTTTCGTTAGTAGCATTGGTGGTTTCCTCAGTTGAGGAAATTGTGACCATAGAATCATTTGAGGAAATTGTAGAGATAGAAGCATTTGAAATTTAGCAGAAGAATTTACATTTTCTCGTTCAATACATTTTAGGCATGGTGCATCAAATTCGTCCTGAGTGCTACTGATCCGTTGAGCAAGCAACGAATCATTTTCCTTTTCAAGATCTTCATGACTCACGCTTAGTTTCTCAAGATCTTGCTTTCTTTGAAGAAATTCATAAGAAAGCTTCTCATGATCGGCTAAGAGTGTTTCATGATGACCTTGAAGGTTGTCAAACTTGGACTCTAGTCGTTGAAGATTACCAGACAGAGTTTGAGATCGATTCAGTTCCTCACCCAACAGGTCATCGCTTTTGTCTAGCAGATTTTGAACCCTTTCACAAGCTTTTTGTTGTTTCAAGACAATGTTAGCAAGCTTGGAATAGCTAGGTTTATCATCATCTGATTCATCTTCACTAGAATCAGAAGAGGAAGGATAATCGAGTACCTTGACACCTTTTGCCATGAGACATGGTGCAGAATAAGATGATTCAGGTTCGAAAGTCATCGTTTCGAGTGATTCCTTGAACTCGAGGAACCAGGGATCCTGACTAGTTTGATGACCTTCATAGACGTCAGAGATTCGGTCCCAGATAAGCTTAGTATTGCAGAGATGCATAATGCGCCTGAACTCATCTCTAGATAAGCAGGAGCAGATGATATCCCTCGCCATGATATCCAGCCGAGTGAACTTGCGAATGTCATTAGCATGAGCCGTCTTGCATAGATCGGTAATACCAATCTCAGTGACGGTCCACAGCTCACTGTTAATTACCAAGAGGCGCTTCCTCATCATGGCCTTCCACTTAGGATAGTCATGACCATGAAAGATGGGGCACGACACTTTCTTCATACCCACGGTCGACATAACTAAAACTCCAGGTGGTTAAACCAAAATCACACAGAACAAGGGAGTACCATGCTCTGATACCAATTGAAAGTGCGTTATATCGACTAGAGGGGGGGGGGGTGAATAGGAGATTTTTACAAATTCGTCACCGAGGAAATACTTCTTGAGGAAATAGCTAAGTGACGAACTACAAGCAGCGGAATAAGTACTCAGATGCAAACATAACAAGACAGTAACATAGTCATCATGATGAAATGAAACAAGCACATAGCACAGGTAGCGTGTAAACAGGATAAGCAGGCCGAAGACAGATTGACTAAAGAAATATGATTGAGGAAATTGAGAAAGTCTTTAGTCAAAGTCTTCAAACAGTAATGATCAATTGCATCAACAAGTAAGCGATGAAATGAAAGGGTTGAGTAAATAGAACCAGTAGCTTGGTGAAGACAATGATTTGGTAGACCAGTTCCAACTGTTGTGACAGTTGAACGTCTGGTTAGGGCGGCTTGGTATTTAAACCAAAGGACACATAGTCCAAGGGCACACAGGCCTTACCGTATTCCCCTTGAGCTAAGGTCACACAGACCTTGCCCAATCACTCGTGGTAAGTCTTCACAGGTGACTTCCAAACCTTCACAGACTTGGTCACCCGACGATCCACAATTCCTCTTGTATGCTCTAGACCATTGACGCCTAACCATCTGGAAGATGCACTGTCTTCAAAGGTAACACGCGTCGGTTCCACACAGTGACAATATCTTCAGTGATGCTCAATCACTTTGGGTTTTGGGTTTTTCCTCACTCATAATTTTCGGTCAAAGTCCTTGGAGGATGGGATGCTCTAAATGAAAAGTGTCAGTTTCTCTTAGAGCAGCCAACTAGCTAGTGGTTGTAGGGGGCGACTATTTATAGCCAGGGAGCAGCCCGACATGATAAGACATAAATGCCCTTTAATTATATGACCGTTAGGTGGGTAAGATATTTTGGGACAGCTGGCGCGTAGCACAACAACGGTCAGAAATTTGAGATCTCAAATTCCTCAGGGCTATCATGTTACCTCACTTGTAGGCAATCCACACTGGTGAATTCCTAACTCCTCAGTCAGAAAAAATTCCTCAGAGAACAGAAGATCTTTGTATCTATCACTAAAGAAATTGACTGAACGGTATGAGATTTCCAAAGGCTTCACTCGAAGGATTGGGTATGTGTAGGCTTTGAGATGAGCATCAGTTGGAAATTGTTTCGTTAGTTTTACCTCGCCCCCCTTTAATAGTACAGTGTTTCCTATGACTGAAGAAAGAGAAAATGAAACTACGAAAACAAAAGTCTTCACGCTTGATAATCCTAGCATTAATATCCAAGTCTTCAAGGTCACACCAATTTCCTCATTTTCAAAGTCTTCATGAAAACAAAAGTCTTCAAATGCAGACATTCATTTTTAGGGGTCAACTTTCTTCGCAAATATCAAACTCCTCAGAGACTTATAGAACGTGTGTACACTCACAAACACATTAGTCCCTTAACCTATAAGTCTTTAATACACCAAAATCACTAAGGGTCACTAGATGCTCTTGCACAACCTCAACAATGTTCCAGTGCTTGCTTTTGAAAATGGCATTTTAAGCAGCAAGGGCATGCACGAGACAATGTGTGTGATCCCACTCTCTTGGAAGTGTTGATGTAACTTACGATATTATCCCCCCTAGTTTGAACGAATTGAGCGAATTTTGGTGTTGAGATATTTCTCAACATGTGCTTGGAAATAGTAAAAGGCACGCTCATTGCTCAACACCGTTCTTTCCTTGAGCAAATAGTGCATGTATAGTGACCGAATCCTTGAGAAATTTACATAATGTTTAATACCTCCTATAGATGTGAGGGCATGCCCCCAAACATCGTTGTGCTATAGTTCAAAAGGTGAAGATGTTGCATGTGTATAATCACTAATAGAAAGTTTATGAGTTGTCGTGGAATTGTCACGGCAGATGTCCTAGTGAAAGGACTTAGTCGTGGAGCCATTGCGACGCAGTCAGTTTAAACGGGTTAAAACGGGACAAAGGACACAAGGAGTTTATACTGGTTTGGCCCCTTACGGTGAAGGTAAAAGCCTAATCCAGTTTGAGGTGGTATTGCTAGGGTTTCGATTACCAGGGAGCGAATACACATAGCCTGGCTTTCAATCTGTTGTCTCTTATTCTAAGCCGCTGCCGGGTCGTCTCCTTATATACACGGGTTGACGCCCTACGGCTTACAGAGTCCCGGCTGGCTCATACTAACGTGTCCGGCCCGGTGACTTATCTTACAAGCCTTACGATACAAGTCACATATACATGGTGGTTTACACTTACGAGCTTTAAGCCGCCTTTGGGTTTTGGGCCCTTTATCAAGCCTACTACATGAACCGCCATCTTCAACATATTTATGGGCTTGGTTTATGAACCGCCATTGGGATAACCCGGCCCCTCCTGGGTGGGTCATATCCCCATCATTAGGCCCCATGTTGATTTGAACTTGTTCATGTCAATCTTCAACACTTAGAAAAAATCCTTCTTCATCTTCTCGTGAGATATTGTAACCCGCCATGATGTCATTCCCTGAGATTGCGGTAACCCGCCGTGACGTCACCTGTTATTAATATTACACACGGCCCAAATCTTAATAAATCTTCTCCTTTAATGAACATCCGAAAATCGAGGCGCTCGCGCTGTCACATATCCATGTTCTTGTCTCCTCGATTCCCGCGCATGCCAGTTATCCTTCCAGCCTTATAAATAGAGCCACGGGTCCTCTTTTCACTCTCCCCCTTTGCCTTCTCGTCTTCATCTTCTTCCTCGCAACGCTCCAGCGCGCCCGAGCTCCAACGTCGTCGATCTTCGTCCACTGCTTCAACTCCGGCCGCTGCATCACCCTGAACGAACCAGAACACCGTGGCGCCCCTCTGCTGTTGATACGTCCCAAACGTATCCATAATTTTTGGTTGTGACATGCTTGTTTTGCATCATTGTCTCATGTTTATATCAAAGTTTTCTATCTTTTTAGGCATTTATTGGACTAACCTACTAATGGTTGCAAAAGTGCACAATGTTCTTGTTTTACACTTTATTGTGTAGGAATTACTTGGAAATTGACAAAAACGCAAAAGGAGTCGTATTGGAGTAGGACTCTGACTTTTCTGAAATCTGTCTGAGAACCTTTTTAGAAGATGGTCACGTTCCGGCCCGAAGACGACGACAAACGGAAAAAGCCTCATTGCGAAAGTTGTGGGGAATTTCGAGAGGATGCTTCTGGATATAAAATTCGTCCAAATCGGAGTCCGGACGGCCGAGAAAAGCCCGTTTTACTGAAGCCCAAAATCTGATGACGGGAATCCGAGAGTCTATATAAAGAGAGGAAACCTAGGTCACCAAGGGCCACGAATTTTCCTCCTCCCAAGCCGCCGTCTTGGAGGGGAGGACCAGCACCATTGCAGCACCATCCACAAGGAAGAAGGGGGGCCAAGGAGCCGCTGCCCCCTAGGGTCGCCGCCGCCCCTAGGGCCGCCGCCGCCCCGGAGGGCTGTCGCCGCCGCCACGGCTGCCGCCGGCCGCCTCCTCCTTCTCCGGGCTGCACCTCTCCATCAACACCACCATCAATCTCTTGCTCACCATGGTCATGTGTGAGTAGTCTTCTCCGGGGCTGAGGGCTTGTACGTGTAGCTATGTGGTTATCTCTCTCTCCCATGATGTGATCTTTGTTGTGATCATAGGCTATGTTAATCTAGGGTGATCCCATGATATTTCCCCTTCCTCTATGTATTGAATTGATGTACTCACTTGTCTTTATCTAGTATAACCCCCGAGACCAAGGTGACAGCGGTCTATTGGACATGGATTAGAAGAATATTTTCATGAGTGATTTCCTCTTTTGTGTGTTGATTGAAGATTGAGAGTCTCTTGGTGCTTGTCTTTGACTATCCTGGAGATATGTTGTTGTGATTGTGGTACTCTCTTTGGATGGCCGCGGTGACATTTGGAAATCCATAGATTGAGAACTACGAACTTTGAGGTGTGCTTTTGTAGCCCTACATAATTCTCGTCCTCTCTTGACCACAAAGGAATGACCTCCGAGTGCGTCTCCATTGCATGTTTTATGGGAAATATCATGTGATTAGACTATATCAATGTTGTTGGGAGTTGCCACTAGTGAAAGTATGAAGCTTAGGCCTTATTTCCACCATTGCAATACCATTTGTGCTCACGTTTACCACTTGTTTGCTTGCTGCACTTTTTATTACAGATTTATATTACTTTGCTTTGCCACTCCTATCATCCATATTTTACCATCTCTTCGCCGAACTAGTGCACCTATACATCTGACAAGTGTATTAGGTGTGTTGGGGACACAAGAGACTTCTTGTTTCTTAATTGCAGGGTTGCTTGAAAGGGGTACGTTCAACCTCCACTTCCCTGAGTTCGATAAACCTTGGGTTACTCACTTAAGGGAAATTTGCTGCTGTCCTACAAACCTCTGCTCTTGGAGGCCCAACACTGTCTACAGGAATAGAAGCGTGTAGTAGACATCAGCTGTTCATGAGCGTCGGTAAGCATTCACCTTTCCTCTTAATTGATCTGCCTTAGGGTTTCCCTGTTCGTCGGCGTTCATCATCGTTCCTCCTTCTCTTTCCTAGATTGCATAGTTTTTATCTGAAAACAACACATATCTTATGCGGTAGCAGTTTTAGCACTTTTTTAATATCACAATATATTCTCATTGCAACAGATCTCATCTAGGCATCCCAACTTTTTGCTGCCGCCACCTTAGATTTAGATTTTATTTAGTTTCTCTGAACTGCTGCAGATCCAATCTTATAGCTCCAATCTGTGAAACCTGTTTATGCCAACACTTAGTAAAATTTGCTCTTTGATAGATGTTGAGTACCATTGCTGTCACGACGGCTTCCATCACCAGTGACAATTATCCGTATATCATTACGCCCCATTTAAGCTGCCATTCTGAATATATACTGTAGTTTTTTTATTTCCGGCTTAATGAATCAATTTGAACCGGCATTTTTTTCCTTTAGGCTTCTCTCTTCACAATGTCGCTAAAGACAGTCACTTCATGTAACTGGGTTCCCTCCATTGTCACTGAGAACACACTCAAAGACTTTGTCAAAATCGGGTACTTGCCAGCAAAGAATGTCATGCATTATCGCGCCCCTGATCCAGGCGAAGAAAGACCTTAGCCAAAGGATGACGAAGTCATTGTTTTTACTGATCACATGAATCGGGGCTTCTCACCGCCCGGTTCTAAATTTTTCCGAGATGTTCTGCACTTCTTTCAACTCCATCTTCAAGACATTGGATCCAATTCCGTGTCAAACATCTGCAACTATCAAGTCTTCTGCGAAGTATACCTTCAAGAGGAGCCCAATGTCAAACTCTTTAGGGAATATTATTATTTAAACCACCAAAACGAGTTTACGAATGGACCCAGCTTGGAACTTGGCAGAATCTCAATTCAACGAAGAAGAGATGCCATCTTCCCCTATGCTTGCTTGCCGAGTCACCCCAAGGATTGGAACCAGACATGGTTTTACTGCAAAGATACCTCTCCGGCTGATGAAAATACATTGCTGGGTTATCGTGTCCAACGTCTTGACCCAAAGCATCATCTTCCCGAGAAGCTTATCGCTGCTGAACGTAAAAATCTCCCCCCCACTATTGCGAAGGTCAAGGCTCTGCTGGGAAATGGGTTAATTGGTATTTACTTGGTTAGGTGTTGGGCTTCTTGGCGACTCATACCCTTGAGTCGCCGACCCGGCTTAATGTGTACTTACACGGGTGGTACAAATGATCCATTACGCCATAGCTCCTTGCGCTTGACTGATGAGACAATCACTGAAATGACAAAGACCCTTCTGAATGAAGATCCGGAAGACTGCAGCAAAGTGGGTCCGAACCCTTTCTGCAAACTTAACCCGCCACCGGATGTGGGTCTCTAACTTACTTTACTTTTACCTCATCATTCGAATATTCTATTAACTCCACTTTACTGATATTTGGAAGAAAAAATATGACCATGAAGGTGCCAAAAAGGCCAGGGCTGCCAAGAAAGCCGCCAAGAAACATAAAAAGAAACCAAATGCCTCTAAACTTTTTGAGCTGAATGACAGCTCTGAGTCGGAGGTAGCCCTTGACTCTCTTGGCTCCTTTTTCAATTATCTTATTGACATTGATTATTCTCAGGATGACACGAGGGCCAGCCAAGCAATTGAAGAAGAGGTAACTATTATTCCCTCCGACTCAGCACATTCGTCAAGGTAGAAAATTCGACGAGTAACCCAGAAAGTAAGCTTTTCACACCCCTTAGCTCATTTGGATCCTCACTTTCTTTTGAAGCAACAACAACACGAGAACCGGCGACAGACTCGGAATAACGGAGGTGAAGAATTATCCTCCGGCTTACCAAATACTCCAGTTCGATAGAAACGTCAAAACGAGGTCCTTCCGAACTTAAATTCTTTTTACCCGCTGGCGTGTCTCATTCGCCAACCACTTAATTCTTCCGATTCAAACTACTAGGAGGTTTCTCGCTCTTCCTTCGGCGATTCATCACAGACCCAGCTGCCGACTTTCAAAACTGCCCCTGGGTAACAACAATTACTTTTTATTCTGTACCTCCTTATGCTTTTACTAGCAAAAGAGCCCGTGCGTTGCAACGGGAGAGAAAACATAACACACGATCTTAACCCAACAACCATCACTCAAGACAATAATAGGTCCATCTCCTTTATTTTTGTGAGGCATCATATTTGTGTTGCCGCTTATCCTCCTTCTCACCCTCACCGGCGATGTCCTCAATGTTCACACAAAACAAAGCAAAAAACTTGTTTAAATATGGTTAATCCTAAGGCGTCTCTCTCTCTCTCTCTCTCTCTCTCTCTCTCTCGCTTTCTTTCACTCTCGCGATGAAAAATGTGTTGTTTTCCCCCGCGACATTTTCAGAGGTATGCATGTGTAGTTATCGATGTTTTCTTTTCCCTATATGATTATAGTGGAGTGCTTATTTGCAATCCGGATCACCATCGGTACGAAAGAAAAATCGGATCTTGCGCTATAAATTATAAGTTTGCTTCCAAAACAATATTTTTAAAATATTTAACAGGTAAAATTAACATCATATTTGGATTCTACACATTTTTTTAATAAAATTTCATATACAATATGTTAAAATCGAAGTTACGGTTTAAAAGATACGTATATTTTAGAAAATCATTTGTTTGACTTAAATATATTCCAAAATAATATTTAAAAATACTTAACAGGTAAATTAATCTCATATTCATATTCTACATATTTTTCTAATCAAATTTCATATATAACATGTTCAAATCGGAGTTACGGTTTAAAAGATATGGATGATTTAAAAAAATACGTATTTGACTTAAATATGATCCGCGGATAAATTACCTAAAACATCAGGGGGGTTTTCGAAAATTGTAAAATAACGGTTCGGGTATGACTTAAATCCGGACTGCGGGTTGATTTCAAGAAAACACAGGGTCTTTTGTATAAAATACGAAAAAAAACGATTCGTTTTGACTTAAAATAGGACTGCGGGTTGATTTCTCTGAAGTGGAGGGACTTTTCTGAAAAATGCCATGACGGACGGGCTGAAACCCAATTTTCTTTATTATTAGGTAAAGATAATTGTACTGACTTGTCATAACCCGTGCAGTGGCCAAGCAAAGCCTAGTAAGAAGGCAAAGGTGACCAAGCCGGCTGAAGATCCTAAAGTCGTTGAACCGGAGCAGCAAGTCCCAGCATCAGATGCTTCTGAAAAACAACCAGAAGAACCTGCCCATGATGTTCCGCCTGAAATTCCTAATCTCTCCCTTGACCACACAAATATCAATCTTTGAACACTGAATCATCAAGCCCACTTAAACCGTCAGAAGAGCATAGCGAAGATGTGATGATCACTGGCACCGGCTTTAAAGAACCGACAAATCCAACTGTCTTGGCTAAGCACTCTGCCAAACAAGAGGTCATTGAAAGGCGGAAAGTGAGGTTTGATGTCACCCACTATGCACAATTGAGTAGTAGCGAAATACTTTCTGGCTACCTCAATCAAGTACACACCAGTCGTAATCTTGAAGTTGATATGGTGAAGCAGATGCATCCAAAATTTGAGGTATGAATTCCTGCTTGAATAAGTTATGTACATCCTGCCAGCCCCAAAGTCTACTGGGTATGATAAAATTGAATATGCTGTAGACTTAGAATAAGCAGGAGCATCTTTAGTAGAATCCTTCCAAGGCCGGCTTTCACCATTATAGTTAAACCGGATTTTAATTAACATTGCATCTGTAGTCCCCAAGGGCCGGTTTAATCAGCATGAATGAGCCGATCATGTTCACCATTGTTTATAAAGAGAGCCTACCTGTATGGCCCCCATAAACCGGCTGTGATTGTTTACGGCACCACCGGGTTATCATAAAGGAATAAGAAGACGCAAGCGATATGCATTAGCCCCCAAGTGCCAAGTATTCTTGCGTGCAAAGTGCTTGGGACTTATTTATATGAGCCATTGTATGAAGAATGTTTCGGCAGGCATTAGCCCCCAAGTACCAAGTGTTATTTCTTGCAAAAGGCTTGGGACTTATATTCCTGTAACCCGGATATGAATGTATTTACAACTCTGTGTTTGTACAGGATGCCACTGCTGAACTTCAATCACAACTTGCTGATGCAAAGACCCGGCTGGAGAATCAAGAATATAAGACCCGGAAATCTGAGTCAAAATTCCAATTTAGCGTGGCTGAAATGGAAAAGCTGAGGACCAGCTTTGAGGCGGAGAAAAACGCTCGAGCTGAAGAAAGGACTGCTTTGACGCAGTGAGCTGAAAAAGCAGAGGCGGCTCTTCAAGAGGTGACCACTGAGCTCACCGGTTTAAAACACCATGTATCCCAGATGGTTTGTGCTATCTTTGGTGAGTCGCCTTGCTAATCATCAAAAGTGAATCTTTTCCTTGATAGTATAAACCACCTCTAACCAATCTATGACTTACTCAGGTTGCAGGAGTAGCAATCTTAACCAAGATATGCTTGTGAAGCTCAAGGCTGTTTACACACTTGTTGAACAGCTATACACTGGAGTTTAGTGTGCACTGGCCACAGTTTCTCCGACTAATCAAGCACCTACTCTCTTGATAGATGTCTTGAAAAAACTTTCTGTGTTGCCTGCTACGATGGACGAGATGAAGCGGTCGTCTGCAAGAGCCGGTGCCGTGACAGCTTCAAGCCGAGCCAAGGCATGGTTACCTGAGCTAGACCCGTCTGAGGTAGCTACTGGATATCCAAGCTTGAAAGAAGATGACACTTCATTTGATCAAAAGGACTTCGCTGCCTGTGTGAAAGAAATACGTCCTCTGGCCAGTCTGATTGCAAATGAAACGGATCTATCGAAATACCACCGGGCTTACAACATGGAGAATCAGAAGATGCCCACACCGGCTTATAAAGTGATGGATCTAATCCCTCCAATCCGTATGCATACTTTCGCCCCTGAAGTTGACCCATCCGAACTTATAGATGATGAAGCTGAATTTCAAGCCTTGTGTGGCATCGATTGGTCATCTCCAAACTTTCAGACGACGGAGGAGGACGAAGAACCAGAGAAGGATGATCCAAAGGCCTCAAGTCAGCAAGGCCAAGAAGAGTTATCCACCGGGCGGGTTATATATGTGATCCTTTGAAAAAACAGTCGATCTTTATTGGCTCACTGAGTCATGTAATAGGCTAGTGAAACCTTGATCTGTCATTCCATCGTGCATGTTTTTGTTTTGCGCCATACTGCTGACCCGCCACTTGAAAAGCTACAGCTTTACGCGTATGATATCGTTGATTTGAGAAGATCAGATTGAACAGTACCCTACAGACAAATAGATTACAACTGCCCTGGCGGTTTACCGTCGGGCGGGTCACAATGCCCAAATTAAACCGCAGGGGACAAATAGTCCATAACCAGGGCCGGGATGATCACAACTTTTTATATAACATGATATCATACATGTGGTATTTACTTAAACTGCAAGCTTATCAGCTCCATGCGGTTAGAGCTTTTAGAGCCATAACTCTAAGCATAAGATTATTATTCTCTGACGACTTAGAGTCTACCATTCTCGCGGGTTGCAAAGACCCGAAGATGCTTCAAATATGAGACATAAATAGGGCAGCTTGGCGCAATTCATAAAAACCATATGGTAAGAAAAAGAGATGATATGAAGCCAAAATCAAAAATCAAAAAATCCGAGGCTTTTGCAGGCCGCCAAGCCAAAGTTTCTTCTTCAATAAAACTAGGCTAATGGCCACTGGAAGGTACACGCTTTTCGTGAGCCGGCTCTCACATGACCCAATCGACATTTGAACCCATATAAGTTCAGGTCTTATTTAAAGATAGACTTATCAGGAGTATGAGGGGTCGGAGTAGCATTGTGCATCAGAGGCCGATTTATCCAAGTTTCAAGGAAGGCGGCTTATGAGCCTGGATCTATCCTGACTATCTGTAAGCCGTGTTCTCACATGACAAACCGGCGTTTTAACCTTAACAAGCTCATGATCTTTGGTGAATACACCATACAATATTGATTGTTAAGTGTTCGGCGGGTCAATCAGGAATGCCTGATGAAGAAGCAGCTGCTATACATGTAGGATGACCCGGAAAGGTTATGTCCTCTTTGGTGAATACACCTATGTTTGAACAAGATAATCTGGTCAAGAGGGTAGTAATGCTATGTTCTCTTTGGTGAATACACCTATGTTTGAACAGGAAGCCCCCAAGTAACATATTTATGAGTTGTGCTCGTCGGGGACCTATGTTTGAGCTGTGCTGGGCATCCAACTCTCTTTGGTCCCAGTAATTTGGGTGTCAAGCCTCTTAAGTGAACATGTAAGACGATGATAAAGACTCAGCTTTGAAGAAGCAAAACGACAGAGGCCTTGAATTATAAGGATGCTGGCTTTATTATACTGTTTCTAATATATACATCATCAAACTATGTACATAATGAGAGCCGGTAGCTCAAGTATAGTAGGGCCGAAGATGAGCAATATTCCACGGCCGACGAGTCTCCTCCTTTGATGTACGTTAGTCCTTGTGGTCACGAACGTCGATAAGATAGTATGACCCATTATGCAGATTCTTGTTGACCACAAAAGGTCCTTCCCAAGGTGGTGATAGTTTATGCATATTAGTTTGATCCTGGATATGCCGGAGCACCAAGTCGCCTTCTTGAAAGGTTCTGGTTTTGACCCGGCGGCTGTGATAACGACGTGGATCTTGTTGATGGATCGCTGAACGAGCCGCCGCGAGGTCACGCTCCTTATCCAACAAGTCAAGTGCATCCTGACGTGCCCTTTCATTATCAGCTTCAACATCAGCCCCCACACGGGGTGAATCGTGACGGATGTCACTAGGGAAAACCGCCTCTGCTCCATAGACCATCAAGAAAGGTGTGTAACCCATAGATTTGTTAGGGGTTGTATTGATACTCCATAACACCGAGGTAACTCCTCCACCCAACAACCTGGCGTTCTTTGCAAAGGAACCATAAGCCGGGGTTTGATGCCTCGTAGAATCTCTTGATTAGCTCGTTCCACTTAACCATTAGACTGGGGGAGAGACACGGAGGAAACATCAAGTCGAATATGCTCTCGTTGACAAAACTCTTTCATAGCTCCCTTAGATAGATTAGTGCCATTACCCATTATAATGTTGTGGGGAAAGCCAAAACGGAAGATCGCCTTCTTGATGAATTGAACCGCCGTTGCTAGATCACACTTGCTATCTGGCTCTGCTTCAACCCACTTAGTAAACTTATCGACTGCCACCAAAAGGTGGGTTTTCTTATCTTTGGACCTCTTGAAAGGCCCGACCATATCAAGCCCCCATGTCGAAAACGGCCAAGTAATTGGAATCATCCTTAACTCTTGAGCCGGAACATGAGCTCGTCGTGAAAACTTCTGACAACCGTCACATTTGTTGACCAAATCCTCGGCATCAGCATGAGCCGTCGACCAATAAAACCCATCAAGAAAAGCCTTGGCTACGAGAGATTTAGAGCCGACATGATGACCACAATCTCCTTCGTGAATCTCTCACAGAATCTCACAGCCTTCTTCAGGAGAGACGCGACGTTGAAACGCCCCTGTGACACTGCGATGGTGCAACTCCCCATTAACAATCGTCATTGACTTAGACCGTCGGGTTATCTGCCTGGCCAAAGTATCATCCTCAGGCAACTCGCCCCAGGTCAGGTAAGCCAAATACGGAACTGTCCAATCAGGAATGGCATGAAGAGCCGCCACCAATTGTACTTCCGGGTCAAGAACAACAAGATCCTCCTCTCTAGGTAATTTTACAGAAGGGTTAAGCAGACTATCCAGGAACGTGTTAGGTGGCACTGGCTTACGCTGAGACACTAACCGGCTTAAAGTGTCAGCTGCCTCATTCTTCCTGTGATCAATATGCTCAACTTGGCAACCCTTGAAATGACTCGCAATAGCATCAACCTCTCGACGATAAGCCGCCATGAGTGGATCCTTGGAATTCCAAGTGCCAGAAACCTGTTAAGCTACCAGATCTGAGTCGCAGAAGCACCTCACCCGGCTTAAGTTCATCTCCTTAGACATCCGAAGACCGTGGAGCAAGGCATCATACTTAGCTGCATTGTTAGTATAAGGGAACATTAACCAGAGAACATAACAAAATTTATCACCTCGTGGGGAAGTCAAGGCAACTCCAGCCCCCGAGCCTTCCAACTGCCTGGATCCATCAAAGTGAATAGTCCAATATGTGTTATCCGACTTTTCCTCAGGCGTCTGCAACTCTATCCAATCATTGATAAAATCCACAAGTGCTTGTGACTTGATGGCCGTACGAGGCACATACTTTGAACCATGGGGTCCAAGCTCAATGGCCCACTTGGCTACCCGACTGTGGCTTCTCTATTTTGGATGATATCCCCTACAGGAGCAAGACTAACCACAATAATGGGATGACCCATAAAATATTGCTTGAGCTTTCGGCTTGCCTTGAAGACCCCATACACAAGCTTCTGCCAATGCGGATACCTCTGCTTGGATTCAATAAGTACCTCGCTGATGTAGTAAACCGGCCGTTGAACCGGATACTCCTTGCATGCCTCTTTCCTTTCCACCACAATGGCCACATTTACAGCACAACCATTGGCAGCCACATATAACAACAAAGGCTCCTTATCAATAGGAGCAGCAAGAACCGGCGGCTCAGCCAGTTGCTTCTTAAGCGCCTCAAATGCCTCATCAGCAGCATCACTCCAGATGAAATTATCTGTCTTCTTTATCATCTGGCACAGAGGGATAGGCGGCTTATGATCCGGCTCAAAGCCGCTATCCGACCCGCCAAGCGTTGGACGTCATTAACACACTTTGGCTTAGACAGGGAAGTAATAGCCTTGATTTTCTCCGGGTTAGCTTCGATACCTCGGTCTGAAACCAAAAAACCCAAAAGCTTACTTGCCGGTACACCAAAAACACACTTGGCCGGGTTAAGCATCATTTTATAAACCTGGAGATTGTCAAACGTCTCCTTCAAATAATCAATCAGGGTCTCCTTCTTCCTGGATTTCACCACAATGTCATCTACGTAAGCATGAACATTACGCCCGATCTTATTGTGAAGGCAATTTTGCACACACCGCTGGTAAGTCACCTGGGCACTCTTCAGCCCAAAAGGCATAGACACATAGCAGAAGGCTCCAAATGGAGTAATAAATGTTGTATTCTCATGGTCCTTAACTGCCATCTTGATATGATGATAACCAGAATAAGCGTCCAAAAAACTCAAATGCTCACAACCCGCTGCTACTTCTCGAGCTTGTGTTGTATTCCCTCGAAGAGGAAAGGGTGATGCAGCACAGTAGCGTAAGTATTTCCCTCAGTTTTTGAGAACCAAGGTATCAATCCATTAGGAGACCACGCACAAGTCCCTCGCACCTGCACAAACAAATAAGAACTTCGCAGCCAACGCGATAAGGGGTTGTCAATCCCTTTACGGCCACTTATGAAAGTGAGATCTGATAGATAGGATAGTATGATATTTTTGGTATTTTTCGATATAAGAACAGAAAGTAAATAAAGCAAAGTAAAGTAGATTTGAAGATTAATATGTTGAGAATAGACCCGGGGGCCATAGGTTTCACTAGTGGCTTCTCTCATGATAGCAGAGTTCTATGGTGGGTGAACAAATTATTGTCGAGCAATTGATAGAAAAATGCATAGTTATGAGAATATCTAGGCATGATTATTATATATAGGCATCACATCCATGAAAAGTAGACCGAAACGATTCTGCATCTACTACTATTACTCCACACATCGACCGCTATCCAGCATGCATCTAGAGTATTAAGTTCATAAGAACAGAGTAATGCTTTAAGCAGGATGACATGATGTAGAGGGATAAACTCAAGCAATATGAGATAAACCCCATCTGATTAGCCTCGATGGCAACAATACAATACGTGCCTTGCTGCCCCTGCTGTCACTGGGAAAGGACACCGCAAGATTGAACCTAAAGCCAAGAACTTCTCCCATTGCAAGAACTATAGATCTAGTAGGCCAAACCAAACCGATAATTCGAAGAGACTTGCAAGGATATTATAATCATACATAAAAGATTTGAGAAAAGAATCAAATATTTATCGTCGATAATCTTGATCATAAACCCACAATTCATCAGATCTCGACAAACACACCGCAAAAAGATTACATCGAATAGATCTCCTCGAAGACCGAGGAGAACTTGGTATTGAGATCCAAAAAGAGAGAAGAAGCCATCTAGCTAATAACTATGGACCCGAAGGTCTGTGGTAAACTACTCACAACTCATTGGTGAGGCTATGGCATTGATGTAGAAGCACTCCATGGTAGATCCCCCCTCCGGCGGAGCTCCGGAACATGCCCCAAGATGGGATCTCACGGGAACAGAAGGTTGCGGCGGTGGAATTAGGGTTTTCTCTGTTGCCTCGATGTTTTCAGGGTATATGGGTATATATAGGAGGAAGGAGGGAATCGGGGGAGCCAGAGGGGGCCCATGAGGGTGGGAGCGCGCCCTGGACCCTCGTGGCCGCCTCCTTCATTCCCTCGCGTGTACTCCAAGTCTTCTATGAAGATATTGTTCCAAAAATAACTCTCCTGAAGGTTTCATTCCGTTTGGATTCCGTTTGATATTCCTTTTCTGCGAAACCCTGAAATAGGCAAAAAAAAACCCAGCAATCTGCACTGGGCCTTGGGTTAATAGGTTAGTCCCAAAAATAATATAAAAGTGTATAATAAAGCCCAATAAACGTCCGAAACATAATATATAATAGCATGGAACAATAAAAAATTATAGATACGTTGGAGACGTATCAAGCATCCCCAAGCTTAATTCCTGCTCGTCCTCGAGTAGGTAAATGATAAAAATAGAATTTTTGATGTGGAATGCTAACCAACATAATTCTCAATGTAATTCTCTTTGTTGTGGCATGAATGTTCAGATCCGAAAGATTCAAGATAAAAGTTCATATTGACATAAGAATAATAATACTTCAAGCATAGTAACAAAGCAATCATGTCTTCTCAAAATAACATAGCCAAAGAAAGTTCATCCCTACAAAATCATATAGTTAGGCTACGTTCCATCTTCGTCACACAAAATATTCCAATCATGCACAACCCCAGTTTCAGCCAAACACTTGTTTCATACTTAATATTTTTCAAACTCTTTCAACTTTCACGCAATATATGAGCGTGAGCCATGGACATAGCACTATAGGTGGAATAAAGTGGTGGTTGTGGAGAAGACAAAAAGAGGAAGATGTTCTCACATCAACTAGGTGTATCAATGGGCTATGGAGATGCCCATCAATAGATATCAACGTGAGTGAGTAGGGATTGCCATGCAACGGATGCACTAGAGCTATAAATGTATGAAATCTCAACAAAAGAAACTAAGTGGGTGTGCATCCATCTTGCTTGCTCACGAAGACCTAGGGCATTTGAGGAAGCCCATCGTTGGAATATACAAGCCAAGTTCTATAATGAAAATTCCCACTAGTATATGAAAGTGACTAAACATTAGACTCTCTATCATGAAGAACATGGTGCTACTTTGAAGCACAAGTGTGGAAAAAGATAGTAGCATTGTCCCTTTTCTTTTTTTCTTTTTTTTCTTGTTTTTCTTTTTTTGGGCCTTTCTTTTTTTGTTTGGCCTTTTCGTCTTTTTTTTTCCTTTTTTTGGGACAATGCTCTAATAATGATGATCATCACACTTATATTGATTTACAACTCGATATTACAACTCGATACTAGACCAAAGTATGACTCTATATGAATGCCTCTGGCGGTGTACCGGGATGTGCAATGAATCAAGAGTGACATGCATGAAAAATTACGCATGGTAGCCTAGCCACAAATACGATGTCAACTACATGTTCATGCATGGCAATATGACAATGACGAAGTGTGTCATAATATACGGAACGGTGGAAAGTTGCATGACAATATATCTCGGAATGGCTATGGAAATGCCATGATAGGTAGGTATGGTGGCTGTTTTGAGGAAGGTATATGCTGGGTGTATGGTACCGGCGAAAGCTGCGCGGTACGAGAGAGGCTAGCAATGGTGGAAGGGTGAGAGTGCGTATAATCCATGGACTCAACATTAGTCATAAAGAACTCACATACTTATAGCAAAAATCTACAAGTCATCAAAACAAAGTACTACACGCATGCTCCTAGGGGGGAGGTTGGTAGGAGTTAACCATCGCGCGCCCCCGACCTCCACACAAAGGATGACACTCAATGAAATACCTCATGCTTCAAATTTGTCACACAACGGTTACCATACGTGCATGCTACGGGACTTGCAAACCTTAACACAAGTATTCTCAAATTCACAATTACTCTACTAGCATGACTCTAATATCACCATCCTCATATCTCAAAACAATCATCAAGTATTGCTACTTCTCGAGCTTGCGTTGTATTCCCTCGAAGAGGAAATGGAGATGCAACACAATAGCGTAAGTATTTCCCTCAGTTTTTGAGAACCAAGGTATCAATCTAGTAGGAGACCACGCGCAAGTCCCTCGCACCTACACAAACAAATAAGAACTTCGCAGCCAATGCAATAAGGGGTTGTCAATCCCTTTACGGTCACTTACGAAAATCAGATCTGATAGATCTGATAGTTTGATATTTTTGGTATTTTTTGTTATAAGAACAAAAAGTAAAAGCGGAAAAGTAAAGTAGTTTGTCAATTGATATGTTGAGAATAGACCCGGGGGCCATAGTTTTCTCTAGTGGCTTCTGTCATGATAGCGATATTCTACGGCGGGTAGACAAATTACTGTCGAGCAATTGATAGAAAAGCGAGTAATTATGAGACTATCTAGGCCTGATCATTATATATAGGCATCACGTCCGAGACAAGTAGACCGAAACGATTCTGCATCTACTACTATTACACCACACATCGACCGCTATCCAGAATGCATCTAGTGTATTAAGTTCATAAGAACAGAGTAACGCCTTAAGCAAGATGACATGATGTAGAGGGATAAGCTCAAACATAGTGATATAAACCCCATCTTTTTATCCTCGATGGCAACAATACAATACGTGCCTTGCTGCCCCTACTGTCACTGGGAAAGGACACCGCAAGATTGAACCCAAAGCCAAGAACTTCTCCCATTGCAAGAACTATAGATCTAGTAGGCCAAACCAAACTAATAATTCGAAGAGACTTGCAAGGATATTATAATCATACATAAAGAGTTCAGAAAAGAACCAAATATTTCTCATAGATAATCTTGATCATAAACCCACAATTCATCGGATCTCGACAAACACACCGCAAAAAGAGATTACATCGAATTGTACTCCTCGAAGACCGAGGAGAACTTGGTATTGAGATCCAAAGAGAGAGAAGAAGCCATCTAGATACTAGCTATTTACCTGAAGGTCTGTGGTAAACTACTCACAACTCATGGCGAGGCGATGATGATGATGTAGAAGCACTCTGTGGTATATCCCCCCTCCAGCAGAGCTCCGGAACAGGCCCCAAGATGGGATCTCACGGGAACAGAAGGTTGCGGTGGTGGAACTAGGGTTTTCTCTATTCGTCTGATGTTTTCGGGGTACGTAGGTATATATAGGAGGAAGGAGGGCACCGGGGGCCAGACGGGGTGCCCACGAGGCAAGGGGCGCGCCATATAGGGGGGGGGGGCGTCCCCCACCCTCGTGGATGCCACGTCATCCCTGCTCCATGGTTCTCAAGTCTCCCGTGCGTATTTTGTTCCAAAAATATCTCTCCCGAAGGTTTCCTTCCGTTTGGACTCCGTTTGATATTCCTTTTCTGTAAAACCCTAAAACAGGCAAAAAACAGCAATCTGGACTGGGCCTTTGGGTTAGTAGGTTAGTCCCAAAAATAATATAAAAGTGTAAAAGCCCATTAAACATCCAAAACATCATAAATAATAGCATGGAACAATAAAAAATTATAGATACGTTGGAGACATATGAAGCATCCCCAAGCTTAATTCCTGCTCGTCCTCGAGTAGGCAAATGATAAAAACATAATTTTTGATGTGGAATGCTAACCAACATAGTTTTTCAATGTAATTCTCTTAATTGTGGCATGAATGTTCAGATCTGAAAGATTCAAGACAAAAGTCTATATTGACATAGGAAATAATAATACTTCAAGCATACTAACAAAGCAATCATGTCTTCTCAAAATACTATGGCTAAAGACAGTTATCCCTACAAAATCATATAGTCTGGCTATGCTCCCTCTTCATCACACAAATATTCATATCATGCACAACCCCGATTTCAGCCAAGCACTTGTTTTCATACTCTATTCTTTCAAACCTTTCAACTTTCACGCAATAGATGAGCGTGAGCCATGGACATAGCACTATGGGTGGAATAGAGAGGTGGTTGTGGAGAAGAGAAAAAGGAGGGAGATAGTCTCACATCAACTAGGCGTATCAACGGGCTATGGAGATGCCCATCAATAGATATCAATGTGAGTGACTAGGAATTGCCATGCAACGGATGCACTAAAGCTAAAAATGTATGAAAGCTCAACAAAAGAAACTAATGTGTGTGCATCCAACTTGCTTGCTCATGAAGACCTAGGGCATTTGAGGAAGCCCATCGTTGGAATATACAAGCCAAGTTCTATAATGAAAATTCCCACTAGTATATAAAAGTGACTAAACATGAGACTCTCTATCATGAAGAACAGGGTGCTACTTTGAAGCACAAGTGTGGAAAAAGATAATAGCAGTTGTCCCTTTTCCTTTTTTTGGGCCTTCTTTTTTTCTTTGGCCTTTCTTTTCTTTCTTTTTTTGGAGGGGCTTTCTTGATTTAGCCTTTCCTCACATGGGACAATGCTCTAATAATGATGATCATCACACTTATATTGATTTACAACTCGATACTAGAACAAAATATGACTCTATATGAATGCCTCCGGCGGTGTACCGGGATGTGCAATGAATCAAGAGTGACATGTATGAAAAATTATGCATGGTGGCTTTTCCACAAATACGATGTCAACTACATGATCAAGCACGTCAATATGACAATATGATGCGTGTCATATGGACGGAACGGTGGAAAGTTGCACGGCAATATATGTCGGAATGGCTATGGAAATGCCATGATAGGTAGGTATGGTGGCTGTTTTGAGGAATATATATGGTGGCTGTTTTGAGGAAGGATATATAGTGGGTGTATAGTACCGACGAAAGTTGAGCGATACAAGAGAGGCTAGCAATGGCGGAAGGGTGAGAGTGCGTATAATCCATGGACTCAACATTAGTCATAAAGAACTCATATACTTATTGCCAAAATCTACGAGTCATCAAAACAAAGCAATCAACGGATGCTCCTAGGGGGGAGGTTGGTAGGAGTTAACCATCGCGCGCCCCCGACCTCCACACGAAGGTTGACACTTTACAAATACCTCATGCTCTAACTTCGTCACATAGCGGTTCACCATACATGCATGCTACGAGAATCACTAACCTTAACACAAGCATTTCTCAATTTCATAATAACTCCACTAGCATGACTCTAATATCACTATCCTCATATCTCAAAACAATTATCAAGCATCAACCTTCTCATCATATTCAATGCACTTAGTGTGAAAGTTTTTACTACATTGCTATTGGATGTCTATCATGTGAAGACTAGTTTTATAGTCAAAGCACATTACCATGCTGTTTTAATAGACTATCAAAAGGATATAAGTGAATCATGAGAGTTCAACAATTTCTACAAAATATAATCACCACCGTGCTCTAAAAGATATAAGTGAAGCACTAGAGCAAAAACTATTCAACTCAAAAGATATAAGTGAAGCACATAGAGTGTTCTATCAATTCATAGGCCATATTTAACTCTCTCAAATAGGTGTGTCCAGAAAGGATAATTGTGGCAAACTAGCAAGCAAAGACTCAAATTATACATGACGCTCCAAGTAAAACACATATCATGTGGTGAATAAAAATATAGCTCCAAGTATAGTTACCGATGGATGAAGACGAAAGAATGGATGCCTTCCCAGGGCATCCCCAAGCTTAGGCTTTTGGTTGTCCTTGAATTTTACCTTGGGGTGCCTTGGGCATCCCCAAGCTTAGGCTCTTGCCACTCTTTGTTCCATAGTCCATCAAAGCAATACTCAAAACTTGAAAACTTCACAACACAAAACTTAGACAAAAATCTCGTGAGCTCCGTTAGTATAAGAAAACAAACCACTACTCAAAGGTACTGCAATGAATTCATTCTTTGTTTATATTGGTGTTAAACCTACTGTATTCTAACTTCTCTATAGTTCATACTTCCCAATACTACTCATAGATGCATTGAAATAAGCAAACAACACACGAAAAACAGAATATGTCAAAAACAGAACAGTCTGTAGTAATCTGCAGTTTTCGCATACTTCTGTAACTCCAAAAAAATTAAACTAAATTGGTAAACGTGAGGAATTTGTCTATTAATCATCTGCAAAAAGAATCAACTAAATATCATGCTTCAGTAAAATCTGGTGACCATTCTAGCAAGCGTTAATGATTCAGTTTTTCACAGCAAGATCATATAAACTTCACACAAGTCTTCCCAAAGGCTCTACTTGGCACAAACACTAAACAAAACACAAAACCACATCTAAACATAAGCTAGATTCAATATTTATTCCTAAACAGAAGCAAAAACAAAAAATATATAAAGTTGGGTTGCCTCCCAACAAGCGCTATCGTTTTACGTCCCTAGCTAGGCACGATACATGGACAGATCTAGGGAATGCCATAATGATACGATATATCGCGAAAACTCATCTCATATTCCCTATGTTCAGCAGCAAGTTTCCTTTGTGGCAAGCAAAAGTAATCAAAAGGGCTAAATTTAATGGGACAAAAGTCCCCCATATCAAGCTCAGGAGGAATAGGTTCCTCTTTTGGCCCTTTGTAGTGAACAACCAATTCATCATTATATGCGCTCTTTTGGCAGAAGGTCATGAGCCTTCGCTCAAGGGAGAAGCCTAACCCATTGTTTTGAATAGCAAAATCATCATTCAACTCAGAAATTCTATCAACCAAGACATCGGTAGGAACCTTTTTTCTAAGGTTTTCATTAAAAGCAACATGATCAGGAGATCGCAAGCACATTATGTCTTCTTGATTAAATAAGATAGCCTCTATGGGAGGTCGGCCGGCATCTACCCCGTAATGAGCAAAGATTTATGTGGCCTCTTTCATGATAAATCTAAATTCACGAGCCAAAAAGATAGTAGTTGCGCGCTTAATAGAAGAATGCTCAATATTGGAAAACTCCAAAAAGATTCTCTGAATACAGGGATGCATATGGATAAATTGCCTTTCAATTTCAACTATAAGCATAGATACAACATCCGTAAGGCTACTAGTTCTGTGAAGAATAGAGCCACCCATAGTGGGAAAAGCACCGGCACAAGTAAACAAGTCTTGAAGAACTCCTTTTCCAATGATATGACCACTACCAACCCGGAACTTCTTAATATGTAAAGTGGTAGTTTCATCCGGGGGGTCAACATAGACGTTGCCCTCAACATTACTAGCTTTCTCGATAAAATCTTCACCCATCTCAGACATGAGGGCAAGCGAAAGATAAACACACGGCAGAAGAAGGGCAAATAAAACGGCAAGGGTGAAGTGGGGGAGAAGAAAACGAGAGGCAAAAATGTAATGCGAAGGATAAGGGTTTGTGATAGGTACTTGGTATATGACTTTTGCGTAAGCCTCCCTGGCAACGGCGCCAGAAATTCTTCTTGCTACTTCTCGAGCTTGCGTTGTATTCCCTCGAAGAGGAAAGGGAGATGCAACACAGTAGCGTAAATATTTCCCTCAGTTTTTGAGAACCAAGGTATCAATCCAGTAGGAGACCACGAGCGAGTCCCTCGCACCTGCACAAACAAATAAGAACTTTGCAGCCAACGCGATAAGGGGTTGTCAATCCCTTTACGGTCACTTACAAAAGTGAGATCTGATAGAGATGATAGTTTGATATTTTTGGTATTTTTGGTTATAAGAACAGAAAGTAAAAGCGGAAAAGTAAAGTAGTTTGTAAGTTGATATGTTGAGAATAGACCCGGGGGCCATAGTTTTCTCTAGTGGCTTCTCTCATGATAGCGATATTCTACGGCGGAGAGACAAATTACTGTCGAGCAATTGATAGAAAAGTGAATAATTATGAGACTATTTAGGCATGATCATTATATATAGGCATCACGTCCGAGACAAGTATACCGAAATGATTCTGCATCTACTACTATTACTCCACACATCGACCACTATCCAGCATGCATCTAGTGTATTAAGTTCATAAGAACAGAGTAACGCCTTAAGCAAGATGACATGATGTCGAGGGATAAACTCAAACATAGTGATATAAACCCCATCTTTTTATCCTTGGTGGCAACAATACAATACGTGCCTTGCTGCCCCTGCTGTCACTCGGAAAGGACACCGCAAGATTGAACCCAAAGCCAAACATTTCTCCCATTGCAAGAACTATATATCTAGTAGGCCAAACCAAACCAATAATTCGAAGAGACTTGCAAGGATATTATAATCATACATAAAGAGTTCAGAAAAGAACCAAATATTTCTCATAGATAATCTTGATCATAAACCCACAATTCATCGGATCTCGACAAACACACCGCAAAAAGAGATTACATCGAATAGATCTCCTCGAAGACCGAGGAGAACTTGGTATTGAGATCCAAAGAGAGAGAAGAAGCCATCTAGATACTAGCTATGGACCCGAAGGTCTGTGGTAAACTACACACAACTCATGGTGAGGTGATGATGATGATGTAGGAGCACTCCGTGGTAGATCCCCCCTCCGGCAGAGCTTCGGAATAGGCCCCAAGATGGGATCTCACGGGAACAGAAGGTTGCGGCAGTGGAACTACGGTTTTCTCTGTTCGTCTAATGTTTTCGGGGTACGCAGGTATATATAGGAGGAAGGAGGGCATCGGGGGCCAGACGGGGTGCCCACGAGGAAGGGGGCGCGCCCTATAGGGGGGGCGCCCCCACCCTCGTGGATGCCACGTCAGCCCTACTCTGTGGTTCTCAAGTCTCCCGTGCGTATTTTTCTCCAAAAATATCTCTCCCGAAGGTTTCATTCCGTTTGGACTCCGTTTGATATTCCTTTTCTGTAAAACCCTAAAATAGGCAAAAAACAGCAATCTGGACTGGGCCTTTGGGTTAGTAGGTTAGTCCCAAAAATAATATAAAAGTGTATAACAAAGCCCATTGAACATCCAAAACATCATAAATAATAGCATGGAACAATCAAAAATTATAGATACGTTGGAGACGTATCAAGTATCAAACTTCTCTTAGCATTCAATGCACTTTATGTGAAAGTTTTTACTATACTCATCTTGGATGCCTATCACATTAGGACTAATTTTATAACCAAAGCACATTACCATGCTGTTCGAAAAGACTCTCAAATAGATTTAAGTGAAGCATGAGAGATTAACAATTTCTACAAAATAAAACCACCACCGTGCTCTAAAAGATATAAGTGAAGCACTAGAGCAAAACTATCTAGCTCAAAAGATATAAATGAAGCACATAGAGTATTCTAATAAATTCTAAACCATATTTATCTCTCTCAAAAGGTTTGTCCAGCAAGGATTATTGTGGCAAACTAACAAGCAAAGACTCAAATCATACATGACGCGCCAAGCAAAATACATATCATGTGGTGAATAAAATATAGTCCCGAGTATAGTTACCGATAGATGAAGACGAAAGAGGGGATGCCTTCCCGGGGCATCCCCAAGCTTAGGCTTTTGGTTGTCCTTGAATTTTACCTTAGGGTGCCTTGGGCATCCCCAAGCTTAGGCTCTTGCCACTCTTTGTTCCATAGTCCATCAAACCCATACTCAAAACTTGAAAACTTCACAACACAAAACTTAGCCAAAAATCTCGTGAGCTCCGTTAGTATAAGAAAACAAACCACCACTCAAAGGTACTGTAATGAACTCATTCTTTGTTTATATTGGTGTTAAACCTACTGTATTCCAACTTCTTTATAATTCATACTCCCCAATACTACTCATAGATGCATCACAATAAGCAAACAACACCCGAAAAACAGAATCTGTCAAAAACAGAACAATCTGTAGTAATCTGTAACTTTCGAATACTTCGGTAACTCCAAAAAAAATTGGTAAACATGAGAAATTTGTCTATTAATCATCTGCAAAAAGAATCAACTAAATATCACTCTCCAGTAAAATCTGGTGGCTAATCTCGTGAGCGCTAAAGTTTCTGTTTTTTACTGCATGATCATATAAACTTCACACAAGTCTTCCCAAAGGTTCTACTTGGCACAAACACTAATTGAAACACAAACCACATCTAAACAGAATCTAGATGCAATATTTATTCCTAAACAGAAGCAAAAACAAATAAAATAAAATTCGGTTGCCTCCCAACAAGCGCTATCGTTTAACGCCCCTAGCTAGGCACGATACAAGGATAGATCTAGGTATTGCCATCTTTGGAAGGCAATCCATAAGTGGCTCTCATAATAGATTCATAAGGTAGTTTGATTTTCTTTCTATGAAAGTGTTCCATGCCTTTCCTAAACGGAAATTGGAATCTAATATTTCCTTCCTTCATGTCAATAATTGCACCAATCGTTCTAAGGAAAGGTCTACCAAGAATAATAGGACATGAAGGATTGCAATCTATATCAAGAACAATGAAATCTACGGGCACATAATTCCTATTGGCAACAATAAGAACATCATTAATCCTTCCCATAGGTTTCTTAATGGTAGAATCCGCAAGATGCAAATTTAAAGAACAATCATCAAGCTCATGGAACCCTAACAAATCACACAAAGTTTTTGGGATTGTAGAAACACTTGCACCCAAATCACACAAGGCAAATCATTCATGATCTTTAATTTTAATTTTAATAGTAGGTTCCCACTCATCATAAAGCTTTCTAGGGATAGAAACTTCTAATTCAAGTTTTTCTTCATAAGATTGCATCAAAGCATCAACTATGTGTTTGGTAAAAGCCTTATTTTGACTATAAGCATGCGGAGAATTTAGTATGGATTGCAACAAGGAAATACAATCTATTAAAGAGCAATTATCATAATTGAATCCCTTGAAATCCAAAATAGTGGGTTCATCACTATGCAAAATTTTAATCTCTTCGATCCCCTTTTAACAATTTTAGCATCAAGATCTAAAAACTCCGAATCATTGGGACGCCTTTTAACTAAAGTAGACTCATCTCCAGTCCCATATTTATCAAGATTCATACTAGAAAACAAGGATCTAATAGGAGACACATCAATAACTTTCAGATCTTCATCTTTATTTTCATGATAACCAGAAGAACACGCTTTCATAAAGCACTCTTTTTTAGCACGCATCCTAGTGGTTCTTTCTTTGCATTCATCAATGGAAATTCTCATGGCTTTGAGAGACTCATTGATA
This sequence comes from Secale cereale, assembly GCA_902687465.1. Taxonomy (NCBI): domain Eukaryota; kingdom Viridiplantae; phylum Streptophyta; class Magnoliopsida; order Poales; family Poaceae; genus Secale; species Secale cereale. The sequence goes on along the minus strand of LR738713.1, from coordinate 711,479,687 downwards.
TCATGCTTAGGTGGAATAGATCTAAGTTTCAAAGAATCAACATCAAGAGTAATTCTATCCACGCTTCTAGCCAACTCATCAATCTTAAGCAATTTTTCTTCAAGCAAATCATTGAAATTCTTTTGCGAATTCATAAACTCCTTAACACTAGTTTCAAATTCAGAAGGCATCTTACTAAAATTACCATAAGAGTTATTTTAGGAATTACCATAATTATTAGAGGAATTACTAGGAAAAGGCCTAGGGTTAAAGTTTCCTCTATAAGCATTGTTACCAAAATTATTCCTACCAACAAAATTCACATCCAAAGATTAATTGTTATTTTCAATCAACGTGGATAAAGGCATATCATTAGGATCAAAAGAAGCATTCTTAGTAGCAAATAATTTCATAAGTTCATCCATCTTTCCACTCAAAGCACTAATCTCTTCAATAGCATGCACTTTTTTACTAGTAGATCTTTCGGTGTGCCATTGAGAGTAGTTAACCATAATATTATCTAGGAGTTTGGAAGCTTCTCCTAAGGTAGATTCCATGAAAGTGCCTCCCGTGGCCGAATCTAAAAGATTTCTAGAAGCAAAATTCAAGCCAGCATAAAAGTTTTGTACAATCATCCATAAGTTCAAACCATGTGTAGGACAATTACGTATCATTAATTTCATTCTCTCCCAAGCTTGTGCAACATGCTCATGATCTAGTTGCTTAAAATTCATAATATCGTTTCTAAGAGAGATAATCTTAGCGGGAGGAAAATACTTAGAGATAAAAGCATCTTTGCACTTATTCCATGAATCAATACAATTTCTAGGCAAAGAGGAAAACCAAGTTTTAGCACGATCTCTAAGTGAAAACGAAAATAGCTTCAATTTAACAATATCATTATCCGTATCCCTCTTCTTTTGCATATCACACAAATCAAAAAAGTTGTTTAGATGGGTAGCGGCATCTTCACTAGGAAGGCCGGAAAATTGATCTTTCATGACAAGATTCAACAGCGCAACATTGATCTCACAAGATTCAGCATCGGTAATAGGAGCAATCGGAGTGCTAATAAAATCATTATTGTTGGTAGTGGAAAAGTCACACAATTTGGTATTGTTCTGAGCCATAGTGACAAGCAAGCAATCCAACACACAAGCAAACAAGAAGCAAGCGAACGATAAACACACGACAAAAATAAGGGCAAATAAAACGGCAAGGGTGAAGTGGGGGAGAGGAAAACGAGAGGCAAATAAATGTAATGCGAAGGATAATGGTTGGTGATAGGTACTTGGTATATGAGTTTTGCGTAAGCCTCCCCGGCAACGGCGCCAGAAATTCTTCTTGCTACTTCTCGAGCTTGCGTTGTATTCCCTCGAAGAGGAAAGGGTGACACAGCACAATAGCATAAGTATTTCCCTCAGTTTTTGAGAACCAAGGTATCAATCCAGTAGGAGACCACGCGCGAGTCCCTCGTACCTGCACAAACAAATAAGAACTTCGCAGCCAACGCGATAAGGGGTTGTCAATCCCTTTACGATCACTTACGAAAGTGAGATATGATAGATAGGATAGTATGATATTTTTGGTATTTTTGGATGTAAGAACAGAAAGTAAATAAAGCAAAGTAAAGTAGAGTGGAATATTAATATGTTGAGAATTGACCCGGGGGCCATAGGTTTCACTAGTGGCTTCTCTCATGATAGCAGAATTCTATGGTGGGTGAACAAATTACTGTCGAGCAATTGATAGAAAAGTGCATAGTTATGAGAATATCTAGGCATGATCATTATATATAGGCATCACTTCTGTGACAAGTAGACCGAATTGATTCTGCATCTACTATTATTACTTCACACATCGACCGCTATCCATCATGCATCTAGAGTATTAAGTTCATAAGAACAGAGTAATGCTATAAGCAAGATGACATGATGTAGAGGGATAAACTCAAGCAATATGATATAAACCCCATCTTTTTATCCTAGATGGCAACAATACAATACGTGCCTTGCTGCCCCTGCTGTCACTAGGAAAGGACACCGCAAGATTGAACCCAAAGCCAAGCACTTCTCCCATTGCAAGAACTATAGAACAAGTAGGCCAAACCAAACCGACAATTCGAAGAGACTTGCAAGGATATTATAATCATACATAAAAGATTTCAGAAAATAATCAAATATTTCTCGTAGATAATCTTGATCATAATGCCACAATTCATCGGATCTCGACAAACACACCGCAAAAAGATTACATCAAATAGATCTCCTCGAAGACCGAGGAGAACTTGGTATTGAGATCCAAAAAGAGAGAAGAAGCCATCTAGCTAATAACTATGGACCCGAAGGTCTGTGGTAAACTACTCACAACTCATTGGTGAGGATTGGCGTTGATGTAGAAGCACTCCGTGGTAGATCCCCCCTCCGACGGAGCTCCGGAACAGGCCCCAAGATGGGATCTCACGGGAACAGATGGTTGCGGCAGTGGAATTAGGGTTTTCTCTGTTGCCTCAATGTTTTCAGGGTATATGTGTATATATAGGAGGAAGAAGGGCATCAGGGGGATCCAGAGGGGGCCCACGAGGGTGGGGGGTGCGCCCTGTAGGAGGGGGCGCGCCCTGGACCCTCGTGGCCGCCTCCTTCGTTCCCTCGCGTGTACTCCAAGTCTTCCGTGAAGATATTGTTCCAAAAATAACTCTCCCGAAGGTTTCATTCCGTTTGGACTCCGTTTGATATTCCTTTTCTGCGAAACCCTGAAATAGGAAAAAAACAACAATCTGCATTGGGCCTTGGGTTAATAGGTTAGTCCCAAAAATAATATAAAAGTGTATAATAAAGCCCATTAAACATCCAAAACATAATATATAATAGCATGGAACAATAAAAAATTATAGATACGTTGGAGACGTATAACCTGCCGTAGCATTAATGATGTGATCAATACGAGGGAGAGCAAATGGATCAGCCGGACAAGCCTTGTTTAAGTCCGTGTAGTCCACACACATTCGCCAAGTGTCGTTTTCTTAAGAACCAACACCGGGTTAGCCAACCACTCAGGATGAAAAATTTCAATGATAAACCGGCCGCCAAGAGCCGGGCCACTTCTTCACTAATGGCCTTCCGCCTCTCCTCGTTAAAACGACGAAGGAAGTGCTTGACCGGCTTAAACTTCGGATCAATATTAAGAGTGTGATCAGCGAGTTCCCTCGGTACACTCGGCGTGTCTGAAGGCTTTCATGCAAAGATGTCCTGGTTCTCACGGATGAACTCGATGAGCGTGCTTTCCTATTTCAAATCCAGATTAGCGCTGATGTTGAACTGCTTAGATGAGTCGCAAGGAACAAAATCAACCATTAGCAAATGATCATGCTCTGTGGTTGGCTTTTTCAAGGATGTCATGTCCGTTGGATCAACATTATCCTTGTAAAATTTTAGCTCCTCCGTTGCACAAACAGACTCAGCATAAGCAGCATCATCTTCTTCACACTCCAAGGCCACCTTGCGACTCCCATGCACTGTGATGGTGCCCTTGTAACTTGATCTTAAGCTGTAAGTAAACATAACAAAGCCTCGCCATGAATTTAGCATATGCCAGTCGCCCAAACAGAGCATGATAAGGGCTCTTGATTTTAACCACTCCAAAGGTTAGGGTCTCAGATCTATAATCATACTCATCTCCAAAAGCAACCTCCAAAGATATCTTACCCACTAGATATGCCGACTTACCCGGCACCACACCATGAAAAATGGTGTTTGACGGCTTAAGATTTTTGTCGTTCAGCCCCATGCGACGGAAGGTTTCATAGTAAAGTATATTAATGATGCTGCCTCCATCCATGAGCAACTTAGTAAATTCATAGCTCCCAACCTGAGGCGCCACCACTAGAGTCAGGTGACCCGGATTGTCAACCCGGGGCGGGTGATCCTCACGACTCCATACAATAGGCTGCTCCGACCACCGCAAGTAACGCGGTACCACTGGCTCAATAGCATTCACTGCCCTCTTATGAAGCTTCTGACCCCGCTTACACAAGATAGTAATGAAGACGTGGTACTGCCCACTATTCAATTGCTTCGGGTTGCTCTGATAACCAGACTGTTGCTGCTGCTGCTGATTCCCCTGATTATTCTGCTCGTTGTAACCACCTTGATTGCCTTGGCCGTGAAACCCAGAATTTGAGCCGCCTCCTCCATGACCCGGACCATGAGGGCCGGACCCTGAACCGCCATTCGGACCATGGTTGTGTTGCAAAGACTCCCTGAATTGTCTCATAATGCTGCAATCCTAACACAGATGGGTAGACGGCTTCTCCTGTGTTACGTGCTTCGGACATGGCTGATTCATTATCGCTTCAAGGTCAAATTTTGTCCCTTGAGACGGCCTCCCCTTACGACGCTGGTTATAATTCTGTGCACCAGTGTTAGCCACAAAATCATCAACTTTGCGCTTACCGGTACCGCCGTGATTGGCCAGGTTATGTTGTTGTCCCCTCACACCACTACTCTTCTTTCCCTTTCCTGATCTTTCATCCTCAGACTCGGGGTCCTTGGTACTATCAGAGTCAGCATATTTGACAAGAGCCTCCATGAGCCCCCCCCATATCACTGCAATGCCGTTTAAGCCGCCCAAGTTTCTGCTTGAGTGGAAGGAAACGGCAATTTTTCTCCAACATTAAAACCGCTGAGCCGACGTTGATATTATCTGAAGAATGTATGATAGTCGAGACCTGGCGCACCCAGCTGGTCGTCGATTTGCCCTCGGCTTGAACACAAGAAACCAAATCCATGATTGACATAGTCTGCTTGCACGTATCTTTGAAATTTTGGATAAACCGGGCCTTCAGCTCTGCCCACGACCCAATGGAGTTGGGAGGTAGCCCTTTTAACCAAGTACGAGCCGTCCCTTCCAGCATCATGGTGAAATACTTAGCATATGCAACCTCACTAACATCCAGCATCTCCATAGCCATCTCATAACTCTCCACCCAAGCCTCAGGGGGCTAATCTGTTGTGTAATTAGTCACCTTGCGAGGGCCCTTGAAGTCCTTGGGCAAACGCTCGTTTCGCAGAGCCGTTGTTAAACACGGCACACCCCAAGCTCTAGAAGTCACGCCTACCTCTACTGAAGTTGTCGGGTAAACCAACGCGTGATGATGAGCCGCCAGCTGAGCCGCCAGCCCGGCCTCCCGGCGCGCTCTACCCTGGTCCACCAAATTTTGTGCATTGACACTATTGCACGCTGGGTCATGCCACGAGGTTGGTTACAGTGCTGCTCAGTACTCGAAACTGCTGGCGAATCAATGTGCCTACTGTAGCTCCGGCTTGGACGAGGGGTCGAATGAATCCGGCCACGACTATAAGAATAAGCCTGCTGCTGTACTACCGCTGTTTGAAGAAGTTCCCTAGCCCTTCGGGTTTCAACCACCATCGGAGTCTCGCCCTCGACTGGCAGAGCCGCCAATCGCGTAGCTGCAGCAATCATATTGTCTAAAGGGTTGGAATAATGACCCGGCAGCGTTACCACATGCTGAGGCGGGGTGTTATTCACATGCGGAGAACCTGTCACGCGCGGCTGAACCAGTGCTCCACCCCCTGGTGCTTCGGCCATTTGGTTTATCCCTGGAGGGTTACTGGTCCCTACTCCAGATGTGTTGAAGAGATTCCTCGACTCATAAACAAAAGGCAGACGACTCCGGTGTTTTCTCGTCAAGACTTCGTTTGAAGCGTTCTGATCCACCGTGAGGCGGTATGAATCCGCTTGAATCCGTTGTGCTTGAGCGTTCAAAACGGCCCGCTCTGCGGTCATCCTAGCGTTCTCCGCCGCGAGCTCTTCCTTGGCTTGTGCTATCTCATCACGTAGCTTAGCCAAATCCACCTTATGATGTTCCTGGTTGTCCGGGGTTACCTACACTCCCATCAGAGTTGCCAGAGCCTCCAACAAATCTGTTAAAATTTGAGCCAGCGGGCGTGCTGATCCGACAGCACCTGCTGCCGTTACCGCCGCTGCGCTGGAAGTCATAGCCGTAGCGGCTATCGAACCGAGAACCGGCTGGGTGCCAGCCATGAAGATCGCCACCCTGTTCGGTGTCTCATGGGGGTCCGGAATACTGTCACCATCGGAACAGTCCCCAAGCTGTCCGTCTTGTAGTTGATACATTGAGTTGGTCTCGCCGGTGGACGATTCACCATCAGAGTAGATGGCCGTCTCACCGCAAGACACAAAGCCTTCCAATTCAGCCCCACGGATAAACCCAACAAAAGCACGCTTCACAGCGGGTTGAACCTGGGCGGATCGCGCACGCTGAGCCGTCTCGATGATGTCGGTGCAGATGTCCGGCTCAGGGCCCATTTCGCCGATCTTGCCAATGAAGACGTGGATTCCGCCGAAGGGGAGCCGGTACCCGTACTCAATTGAGCCGGCCTCGGGGCCCCAGCCTGCATCATCGATGTAGAGCTTGCCACAACGACTCTTGGTCATCCGGCCCACAAAGTATCTCTTGATCCCTTCAAAGCTACCCTTCAAGAACTCGAAACCACTGTGCGCTGGCCCCACGGTGGGCGCCAACTGTCGTGGAATTGTCACGGCAGATGTCCTAGTGAAAGGACTTAGTCGTGGAGCCATTGCGACACAGTTAGCTTAAAGGGGTTAAAATGGGACAAAGGACACGAGGAGTTTATACAGGTCCGGTCCCTTACGGTGAATGTAAAAGCCTAATCCAGTTTGAGGTGGTATTGCTAGGGTTTCGATTACCAGGGAGCGAATACACTTAGCCTAGCTTTCGATCTGTTGTCTCTTGTTCTAAACTGTTGTCGGGTCGTCCCCTTATATACATGGGTTGACGCCCCGTGGCTTACAGAGTCCCGGCCGGCTCATAGAAACGTGTCCGGCCCGATGACTTATCTTACATGCCTTACGATACAAGTCACATATACATGGCGGTTTACACTTACGGGCTTTAAGCCGCCTTTGGGTTTTGGGCCCTTTAACAAGCCTACTACATGAATCGCCATCTTCAACATATTTATGGGCTTGGTTCATGAACCGCCATTGGGATAACTCGGCCCCTCCTAGGGGGTCATATCCAATAGTCATATCCCCAACATGAGTCTTGACTAAGTAGCATATAAATCACACACTAATGACTCTTGCGAACAAGCAAGGCATTTATTTGATTGACAATAGCTTGAGATATTAGATGTGTAGAATCATTAAAAGAAAGTGTATGAGTTTTGGCTAACTACCATATGATGAATCACACACAGATGGCGCTTTTTCTAAGGAGCAACAGATTTTATTTGATTTGTGATGGACCCGCTGATACTTCAGACTATTGAACAAGACAATTGTGCCTCTATTTTTTAGGAAACATTGACGCTTGAAAGACCTTGCTGATAGGATGAGAATGAGAACCGGTTGGAAGGATAGGTGGAGCTTGCCTATGCTACTACCCTAGCAATAAATATGTTCAGGTGGAATTCAACAAACTATAGACAACATATTTGTGTATATACAAGAGACTTTTGCTAATTTGTGAAACATGGAGAGCATTATAAAGATGCAAGGAATTGTCTGACCTAGGAAGTGCACAACGAGCAACATCCAAAACTCGAAGATATGCGCCATTAGCGACCTGGACCTTGTCCTTGCCGGAGAACCTCTCATGCATCATGAGGCGGCTGAGGTCGCTTGTCAGGTTGGCTGCCTCTGTATTATCATACCAACTTGTGTTGATGCTGTAACTGAGGGAAGACGAGTTGCCACCGCTTGGTGGCTTAAAATGGGTAGGCTTGATTGAACCGCATGGCGGTGATGAAGTCTATGGCTTCCATATTTGTAGTAGATTTGGCAGGTCAATTTGGGATGCCCATCGCTTGTGTTGGGGTTCTGCTAATGCCATCGTGTTGAGAGTGATCACCATTCCGATATTTGTTTTAGTTTTTGGAGGCACCGTTAGGTTATTGGGGGAATTTGTAGATGGAGGACTGGAACTCTGACACGTCAATTATGCCCAAGGCTAAAAGTTCAACAAGTATAGTAAAATCATTGTGGATTACCACAGCAATATTATGATTGGTCATCGGCTTAACAAAATAATTACACTTGTGTGACGCCCCCGATTTGTCCGTACACTAATCATGCACGCAAATGTGTACGGCCAAGATCAGGGACTCACTGGTAGATATCACAACACAACTCTAAAAGTAAAGTAAGTCATACAAGCTTCATATTACAAGCCAGGGGCCTCGAGGGCTCGAATACAAGTGCTCCATCATAGACAAGTCAGCGGAAGCAACAAATATCTGAGTACAGACATAAAGTTAACAAGGTGCCATAAGATGGCTAGCACAAACTGGGATACAGATCGAAAGAGGAGCATGCCTCCTGCCTGGGATCCTCCTAACTACTCCTGGTCGTCGTCGGTAGACTGCACGTAGTAGTAGGCGCCTCCGTTGTCGTATGAGTCGTCGTAGGTGGCGTCTGGCTCCTGGGCTCCACCATCTGGTTGCATCATCTGAGAAGAAGGAACAGAAGGGGGAAAAGGGGGAGCAAAGCAACCGTGAGTACTCATCCAAAGTACTCGCAAGCAAGGATCTATACTACTTATGCAATGGTAACAATGATATGGGTAATATCGGTGGACTGAACTGCAGCAAGCGGGAATAAGAGGGGGATAGCTAATCCAAACGAAGACTACGCTTCTGGCAGCCTCCATCTTGCAGCAGTAGAAGAAAATAGATGGTAAGTTCACCAAGTAACATCGAATAGCATAAACCAACTCGGCGATCCTCCCGCACATCACCCTGTGAGAGAGCAACCACCGACTTATATCTGGAACTCATCTGGGTGTGTTTTATCAAGTGTCCGGTTCTAGTTATCATGAGGTCGGAATACAACTCCGGGTCGTCCTTTTACCGAGGGACACGGCTATTAGAATAGATTAACTTCCCTGCAGGGGTGCACCACATAACCCAGCACGCTTGATCCCATTTGGCCGGACACACTTTCCAGGGTCATGCCCGGCCTTGGAAGATCAACACGTCGCAGCCCTACCTAAGCACAACAGAGAGGTCAGCACGCCGGTCTAAACCCTAAGCGCACGGGGGTCTGGGCCCATCGCCCAATGCACACCTGCACGTTGCGAGGCGGCCGGTAAGCAGACCTGGCCTCTGCTAATACCAGAGTAGGCTTTCCAGTCCAATCCGGCGCGCGCCGCTAAGTCGCTGACGTCAAGAAGGCTTCGGCTGATACCACGACGTCGAGTACCCATAACTAATCCCACGTAGCTGGTTAGTGCGTATAGGCCATCGGCCAGACTCAGATCAAATATCCAAACTCGTTAAGCGTGTTATTATGAAATAACCGCGGACAACGACCAGGGCCAGGCCACCTGTCTCCTAGGTGTCTCAACCTGCCCTGTCGCTCCGCCACAAAGATCCACACAGAGGGCCGTCGGGAAAGTATGTCCTTTCAGCCCCCAATCCGTGAATCAACCGCGGGTACTCAACGAGCCGACCCGACTTTAGTCACATCAGGTATCATGTATAAGTGTATGTAATATAAACCCGTGATCACCCCCAAGTGATCATGGCCCGATAGAATAGCAGGGCAGACGGACAAGGGTGTAGGGCCACTGATGGAATACTAGCATCCTATACTAAGCATTTAGGATTGCAGGTAAAGTATCAACAGTGGTAACAACAATGACAGGCTATGCAGCAGAATAGGAGTATCGAAAGCAGTAACATGCTACACTACTCTAATGCAAGCAGTAGAGAGAAGAATAGGCGATATCAGGTTGATCAAGGGGGGGGCTTGCCTGGAAGCTCGGCAGCCAAAGTGGGGTCGTGAGCACCGTAGTCGATCGGGGCAGCAGCAGCGTCAGTCTCGTAGTCTACCGAAGAGAAGAGGGGGGAAGAAACAGTGAATACAATGCAAACAGATGCATGACGATGCATGAAATGACATGTAACGGTGCTAGGTGTGCCCTAACACAGTATCGGGTGATACTGACGAAGGGGGAAACATCCGGTAAAGTATTCCCGGTGTTTCGCGTTTTCGGGCGGATGAAACGGAGGGGGGAAGTCGCGGGTTCGGTATGCTAGGGACGTGTGGTTGACGAACGGTCTGCGTATTCGGATGCGTCTCGAAATTCTGAGCAACTTTCATATATAAAGTATTTTCATCCGAGTTACGGTTTATTTTATATTAATTTTTAAAGTTTTTAAAACATTTTCTAATTTATTAATTATTAAATAAAACAACATTATCCAGAATAGTGCATGCTGACGTCAGCATGACGTCAGCAGTCAACAGGGTTGACCAAGGTCAATGCTAACCGTTGACTTCGTCAACTGACGCGTGGGGCCGATTCGTCATCCTCTGTTATCCTAATTAACAGATTTTAATTAGTCTGATTAGGTGGTTAGTTTAATTATACCAAGTTAATTAATTAATTAATTATTACTATTTTTAATATCTTTTTTTATTATTATACTTTTTTTTAAAGGACCAGGGGCGTGGGGGCCCCACTGGGCAGTGGCCCAAATGGGCCTTAGCGGGGCGGGTGAAGCAGCGCGGAGCGGGCGTTGGCGCCCGCTCAAACGGGCGCCTGGGCAGCGGACGAGGCCGGCGAGGCGCCGTGCCGGCAGCCTCAGTGGGGGCACGCGGCGGTCCGGCGAGCCTTGGGGGGCAGCCGCAGCAGGGCGGGGGCGGGGCAGGGCCCGGCGGCGTGGGGGAGGCGGGCGAAGGGAGAGGCAGGGGTTGGGGCGCGGCGGCGCAGCGCAGTAGGGGGGTGCGGCGGAGCGGGACGCGCGGGTGGCCGGAGCTGGCCAGGGCGAGGGCGAGGTGGCGTATGGGAGGAGCCGCGGCGGCTGTGGCAGTTGCCAGCAGCGGCGACGCGGGCGCATGGGGTCGGCGGCCGGGCGCCCGGAGCAAAGTACGGGCCGGCGGCGAGGGAAGGGAGAGGGGACCGCGGCGAGGGGTCGTGGGAGGCCGGGGGCCGGCGGGCAAGCCAGTGGCTCCGGCGAGCGCGTGCGTGGGGGCGTGCCAGGCGGGGCGAGGCCAGAGGAGCAGAGGAGAAAGGGAGGCGAGCTCACGGCAGGGTTGTAGGGTTCGAGGCAGTGGGGGTCGAGGTGGCGGTCGAGGACGACGGCGACGGTGGCGAGGCAGCCCGGCGGCGGCGATCGAAGGCCGGGGCGGCGAGGCGTCGAGTGATGGGGATCGCTTGCTCCCGATCCAATCGCAGAGAGGGGGGGGGGAAGTGTCGGTGGGGTGGTGAGAGGGGATATTTTCCCCCACTGTGGGGTGGGGGTTATAGGGGGTCGGTTGGGCCGGCCTGGCTGGGCCGTTTGGCCTAGTTGGGCCGGGGGGTTCGGTCTTTCTTCTATTTTTGTTTTAATTTATTTGCCTTTCCTTTTATTTCTTTCTCATTTTCTGTTTTATTTTATTTAAAATACTTAGGCACTTTTAGCAACTGTAATAACTACACCATAATTGATCTTGCAATTTTTAGCACCGCCCGAACATTTTTATTTAAACATTTCAAAAATTTATATTGTTTATTTCTTTTTCGGGTTCTTATTTCGAACGGGGTTTTCGATTAGCGTGATGTTATCAACAGTAACACGATGACGTGGCATCATTAGCAGGGAATTACTGTAGCGTGATTACCCGGGCGTTACAAATATCCTCCACTACAAGAAATCTCGTCCCGAGATTTAGGAGGTAGAAGGAAACAGTGCGGGGTATTCTTCACGAAGACGATCCTCGCGTTCCCAAGTGGCTTCGTCTTCAGAGTGATGCGACCACTAGACTTTGAGGAACTTGATCACCTTCTGACGTGTGCGACGTTCAGCTTGGTCGAGAATGCGGACCGGATGTTCTTTATAGGAGAGGTCCTATTGCAACTCGAGCACTTCGTGATCCACTGCACGGACCGGGTCCTTGAAGCAGCGGCGGAGTTGAGACACGTGGAACACATCGTGAACCTGAGAAAGGTACGGTGGAAGCTCCAGTTGATATGCCACCTTTCGACGCCTTTCAAGAATAGTGAATGGACCAATATAGCGAGGAGCTAATTTGCCCTTGATCCCGAAGCGGTGAGCACCCTTCATTGGTGTAACTCGAAGATAAGCCTTTTCGCCAGGTTGATAGACCATGTCTTGATGATGACGATCATACTGACTTTTCTGACGTGACTGAGCAGTCTTCAGATTCTCACGAATGACGCGGACTTGCTCTTCAGCGTGTTGAATAATATCCGGACCGAAGAGTGAACGTTCCCCAGTTTCTGACCAGTTCAGAGGGGTTCGGCACTTTCGTCCATATAACCCTTCGAAAGGAGCCATCTTCAGACTAGCTTGATAGCTATTATTATAAGAGAACTCAGCATACGGGAGAGATTCCTCCCATTTCTTGCCGAAGGAAATAACACAAGCTCGAAGCATGTCTTCGAGAACTTGGTTGACGCATTCAACTTGCCCTTGCGACTGAGGATGAAAGGCAGTACTGAATGACAGATGTGTTCCCATAGCTTCTTGGAAACTTGCCCAGAACCTTGAAGTGAATAAACTGCCACGGTCTGAATTGATAACCAGTGGAATACCGTGAAGTGAAACAATTCTGGACATGTAGAGAGTTGCCAGCTGACTAGCAGTAATTGTTTCTTTGACTGCTAGAAAATGTGCAACTTTAGAAAGTCGGTCAATGACGACAAGAATTGCATCATTACCTCTATGCGATTTGGGAAATCCAGTGACGAAGTCCATTTCAACATGGTCCCATTTCCATTCAGGAATAGAGATAGGTTGCAAAGTTCCAGCAGGCCTTTGATGTTCTGCTTTGATACGACGGCAAACGTCACACTCAGCAACATAACGAGCAATGTCTTGCTTCATATTAGACCACCAGAATCTCTGACGAATGTCCTGGTACATCTTGGTACTACCGGGATGAATAGTCAAAGGTGTATCATGAGCTTCTTTCATAACCTCCTGCGTCTTGTCCAGGTTTTCTCTCGAACATGGTACCACTAAGCGGCCTTTGAAGTATAAGGCGCCATCATCGACAATAGTGAAAAATGAGGGCTTTCCCCTTTTGAGATAGTGTTTAATCTTCTCGACTTCGTCGTCCGCCTTCTGAATCCACTTGATGGCGTCCACGAGATCTGGTTTAGCAACCAGGGTATTGAGAGAACCCTGGGAAACAACATGGAGGTTCATTTTAGGGAATTCTTCAGGAGGGGGAGCGAGTGCACCAGGAGGAACAATATGGAGGTTCAGCCTTCTGAATTACTCAATAAGCGAGGGTTGAACCTTCCGAACCTCGAGGTGGTTGCAATATGACTTGCGGCTCAAGGCATCAGCCATCACATTAGCCTTGCCCGGGGTATAGGAAATACCCAAGTCAAAATCTGCTACGGTCTCCATCCATCTCTGCTGACGGAGGTTCAGGTCTGGTTGAGTAAACAAGTACTTCAGACTTTGGTGGTCGGTGAATATATCGCAACGATTACCGAGAAGGTAATGTCGCCATTGTTTTGGCGCATATATGACAACAGCAAGCTCAAGGTCGTGAACTGGGTAGTTCTCTTCATGAGGACGCAATTGACGAGAGGCATAAGCAATTACCCTGCGCTCTTGCATTAGGACACAGCCTAATCCTTGACGAGAAGCGTCGCAGTAAATGACGAAGTCCCTCTTAGTATCAGGTGGAGCAAGCACTGGAGCAGAAGTCAGCTTGTCCTTCAGCGCCTGAAAACTTTCCTGGCATTTGTCTGTCCACTCGAACTTGACGCCCTTGTGAAGTAGACCTGTCAGAGGCTTGGCGATCTTGGAGAAGTTCTCGACGAATCGATGGCAATAGCTGGCGAGACCGAGAAAACTTCTGACTTGCTTGACATTCTTCGGAGGAGTCCAATCGAGAATGGCCTGAACTCGTTCAGGGTTGACGGCAATACCATCCTTGGAGATGACATGCCCAAGGTAGGTTACTTCAGGAAGCCAAAACTCGCACTTGGAAAACTTAGCATAAAGTTGATGCTCTTGAAGCTTTTCCAGTACAAGGCGAAGATGTTCAGCATGTTCTTCCTTATTCTTGGAAAATACAAGGATATCATCCAGATAAACCACGACGAACTTGTCGAGGTATTCCATGAATATGTAATTCATCAGGCGAGAGAATGTAGCTGGAGCATTTGTCAAGCCGAATGACATGACGGTGTACTCGAACGAACCGTAACGAGTTACAAAGGTGGTCTTCGGAATATCCTCTTCACGAACACTGATCTGGTGGTAACCCAACCTCAAGTCGAGTTTAGAGAACACTGATGAACCAGCCAGTTGATCATACAGATCATTGATCCGAGGAAGCGGATACTTGTTCTGAATAGTTGCTTGGTTGATAGGACGGTAGTCTTGGACCAATCGATTTGTCCCATCCTTCTTCCTGACAAAGAGGGAAGGTGCTCCCCAAGGAGAACAACTCGGGCGGATGAAACCACTAGCAAGAGATTTGTCGATTTCCTCCTTAAGCTCAATGAGTTCATGAGGCGGCATCTTGTAGGGTCGTTTGGCTATAGGAGTGGTGCCTGGTTTCAAGTCGATGATGAACTCGACAGCTCTAGCAGGGGGAATCCCTGGAAGTTCCTCAGGAAAGACGTCCTGGAACTCGCATACGATAGGAATGTTTTCGATGCCCTCGAGTGGTGAAGCGTTCAATGCATTCAATGCATAAAGACGTGCTTCAGCATTTTGAACCAGACAAGTTTGATAGCTTACTATCTCATTGGAAGGGTGTAACAGGTGGACGGTTTTTGTGCCGCAAGCGATAGAAGCGGTATGCGCTTTCAGCCAATCCATTCCCAGGATGAGGTCGATGTTACAAGACCCCAATACAATGGGAGAGGCATAGAAGTCCAGTCCATCGATTTCAACGAGGACGTCGTGGCAAACCATGGAGGTTCGGCATTGGCCGGCAGGGGTGTGTACTAATACCGAAGTTTTCATGTCCTCACTTCTAATGCCATGCTTGTATGCAGAATCTTCTGATATGAATGAATGCGATGCTCCAGAATCAAATAAAACTGATGCAGGTACTGAATTAACAAGGAGAGTACCCATCACAGTAGCAGGTTGGTCTTGAGCTTCATTGAGATCAACGTGGTTGGCATGAACACGGCCATAAGACCTGGCATTGTTGTTGCGGGATTGATTGTCTCCACGGCCAGTTGCCAGAAGTGCCAGTTGATTCTTGTTCTGAGTGCAATCCTTAGCGCGGTGACCTGGCTGCCTAGGTGGTGGAGGCAGACGAGGTGCAGCATAGGACTGCCTTGGAGCAGGTGCAGCTGGACGGTACACATTGTTGGGAATCCAGACCCTACGCTTTTGTGAGGGAGGGCCCGAGGATGAGCTTGGTTCACGGTTGCTCCTGAGAGTGTTGTGGTGTTCCTGCAGACCAGTTTCAACCTGGATGGCTTTGTTCACCAAAGTGGCGAAATCTCCAAAGTCATGCACAAAAAGTGCGAGCTTGATGTCAGCTTGAAGTCCGTCACGGAACTTTTCCTGTCTACGAGCATCAGTGGCAATGTCTTCTTCAGCATAGCGGGATAAGTCCAGGAACTCCCGCTGATAAGCATCCACAGTCTTGTTGCCCTGGGTGAGGTTGCGGAACTCACGCTTCTTCCTATCCATGATTCCCTGAGGAATGAAGTGGGCACGAAAGGCAGCTTGGAATTCCGGCCAAGTGATGATTGTTCCAGCAGGCAGTGTACGCCTATGGCTGTCCCACCATTGAGCAGCGGGACCCTTCAGATAGTATGTCACAAAGGTGACATAGTTGGCAGCGGCAACTCCAGCAGACTCCAGTTCATAAGCAATGCCACGGAGCCAGTCATCAGCATCAAGAGGCTGAGTTGAGCTGCGGTAGACGGATGGGTTGAGGCGAGCAAAGTCATTCAGTGTCACTGCGCCTTGCTGCTGACCCATGTTGGGATGAGGGAACTGAGCCATCACAGTCTCCATGAACTGGCGATTCATCTCCAACTGTTGGATCATACCGGCCATGTATTCGGGCGGTGGTGGGGCATTGCCACCACGGCCAGCTGGTCTAACCATCCTGCTAATATATAACAGGGGTAGTTCAGCATTGAGAAATTTGCAAACACAGGAATCATTCATGAATGAAACATGCATAATGAAAGGAGCACGTAAAAATACCACATAGTAGTCGGCATATATTACAAAAGGGGTGCATGCATAGAGTTGTGTACGCAAAGTTCAGTACATAACTAAGGACATCATAGGCGGCACGCAGGCTCGCGGCGAATGCATCTAGTACTAGTAAGCAAGACTACATCAGTCCCAGGCGGAACTGTGGAGGTAGAGGTAGTCTGACAGCTGGCAGTGCTGCAATGAGAAGTCCTCCACACCATCAACCTGAGGGCCGTGGAAACTCTGGTGCAGGACCCGACGTCCAGGTGGCAACAGAGGACCAGATGCGGGAGTGTCGCCTCCCACATCTGGCCAACCGACACCAGGAGGCATCACGGTCCTAGCTGGGTAAATCACAGTAGGTGGCAGCTGTCAAGGCACGGTACAGGTGCTGACGGGTGGTGTACAACTCGTGGCGAAGAGCTCGGTTAGCTCGATCCAGCCCATCAGCATGCAGAACAAGGTTCCGATGGTGGAAGGGCTCTCGGGTGAGGGTGGAGTAGGCAGCAGTGTAGTATCCCTCTGCTCCATCGTCGGAGGCGATAGCAACGTGCCTGAAAGGGGATGTGTCCAACGCCCGATACTCTCCACGAAGGCGTGTCAGAGCAGCGTAAGCAGCATCGTGAACTGCCATATCGACGGTCACTCGAACACCATGAGCAGTGTGCAACACAGTAGAGGAGTTATCTGCTCGCAAGTAGAGGCGGACGATGGCACGATACTGCTCCTGGTTAAAGTCCTGGTACTGCTCGTACACGGTATACTCAGGGTGCCAGCGATAACCCAGATAGGTCATCATCTCAACTAGCACGGCAGGTGATCCCGAGGCACCAAAGGCCTGCGTGTGGCGCACGACCTGCCTCGTGGGTTCCATCTGAAAAAAAGATGTTTCAAAGGAGTCAAATGACAATGTGGGGACTATACAAAATTCTAGTCTAAGCAATAACTATGGCTAATCCAACTTTGGGGTGAGGGGTCTCGGGGATCCTAATGTTAGAGTTAGTAAAATCGTTTTACCCGAAATAGGAGAGTGTTCAGAATCCCGGAGTATAGATCGAGGAGTAAAAGAATCTAGTACCACCCAAATGGCGACGTGGGCCCGTAAGCCACACAGCCATGTTAGTAAAAGTTTTGCAATGTCTAGACTCGACTTCGGCCAAGGAGTGTGGAAGGGGGATTCCTACAGGCAGTCGACTCTGATACCAACTTGTGACGCCCCCGATTTGTCCGTACACTAATCATGCACGCAAATGTGTACGGCCAAGATCAGGGACTCACTTGTAGATATCACAACACAACTCTAAAAGTAAAATAAGTCATACAAGCTTCATATTACAAGCCAGGGGCCTCGAGGGCTCGAATACAAGTGCTCGATCATAGACAAGTCAGCGGAAGCAACAAATATCTGAGTACAGACATAAAGTTAACAAGGTGCCATAAGATGGCTAGCACAAACTGGGATACAGATCGAAAGAGGAGCAGGCCTCCTGCCTGGGATCCTCCTAACTACTCCTGGTCGTCGTCGGCAGACTGCACGTAGTAGTAGGCGCCTCCGGTGTCGTAGGAGTCGTCGTAGGTGGCGTCTGGCTCCTGGGCTCCACCATCTGGTTGCATCATCCGAGAAGAAGGAACAGAAGGGGGAAAAGGGGGGCAAAGCAACCGTGAGTACTCATCCAAAGTACTCGCAAGCAAGGATCTATACTACTTATGCAATGGTAACGATGATATGGGTAATATCGGTGGACTGAACTGCAGCAAGCGGGAATAAGAGGGGGATAGCTAATCCAAACGAAGACTACGCTTCTAGCAGCCTCCATCTTGCAGCAGTAGAAGAGAATAGATGGTAAGTTCACCAAGTAACATCGAATAGCATAAACCTACTCGGCGATCCTCCCGCACATCACCCTGTGAGAGAACAACCACCGAGTTATATCTGGAACTCATCTAGGTGTGTTTTATCAAGTGTTCGGTTCTAGTTATCATGAGGTCGGAATACAACTCCGGGTCGTCCTTTTACCGAGGGACACGGCTATTCGAATAGATTAACTTCCCTGCAGGGGTGCACCACATAACCCAGCACGCTTGATCCCATTTGGCCGGACACACTTTCCAGGGTCATGCCCGGCCTCGGAAGATCAACACGTCGCAGCCCTACCTAAGCACAACAGAGAGGTCAGCACGCCGGTCTAAACCCTAAGCGCACGGGGGTCTGGGCCCATCACCCAATGCACACCTGCACGTTGCGAGGGCGGCCGGTAAGCAGACCTAGCCTCTCCTAATACCAGAGTAGGCTTTCCAGTCCAATCCGGCGCGCGCCGCTAAGTCGCAGACGTCAAGAAGGCTTCGGCTGATACCACGACGTCGAGTACCCATAACTAATCCCACGTAGCTGGTTAGTGCGTATAGGCCATCGGCCAGACTCAGATCAAATATCCAAACTCGTTAAGCGTGTTATTATGAAATAACCGCGGACAACGACCAGGGCCAGGCCACCTGTCTCCTAGGTGTCTCAACCTGCCATGTCGCTCCGCCACAAAGATCCACACAGAGGGCCGTCGGGAAAGTATGTCCTTTCAGCCCCCAATCCGTGAATCAACCGCGGGTACTCAACGAGGCGACCCGACTTTAGTCACATCAGGTATCATGTATAAGTGTATGTAATATAAACCCGTGATCACCCCGAAGTGATCACGGCCCGATAGAATAGCAGGGCAGACGGACAAGGGTGTAGGGCCACTGATGGAATACTAGCATCCTATACTAAGCATTTAGGATTGCAGGTAAAGTATCAACAGTGGTAACAACAATGACAGGCTATGCAATAGAATAGGAGTATCGATAGCAGTAACATGCTACACTACTCTAATGCAAGTAGTAGAGAGAAGAATAGGCGATATCAGGTTGATACGGGGGGGGGGCTTGCCTAGAAGCTCGGCAGCCAAAGTGGGGTCGTCAACACCGTAGTCGATCGGGGCAGCAGCAGCGTCGGTGTCGTAGTCTACCGAAGAGAAGAGGGGGGAAGAACCAGTGAATACAATGCAAACAGATGCATGACGATGCATGAAATGACATGTAACGGTGCTAGGTGTGCCCTAACGCAGTACCGGGTGATACTGACGAAGGGGGAAACATCCGGTAAAGTATTCCCGGTGTTTCGCGTTTTCGGGCGGATGAAATGGAGGGGGAAAGTTGCGGGTTCGGTATGCTAGGGATGTGTGGTTGACGAACGGTCTACGTATTCGGATGCGTCTCGAAATTCTGAGCAACTTTCATATATAAAGTATTTCATCCGAGTTACGGTTTATTTTATATTAATTTTTAAAGTTTATAAAACATTTTCTAATTTATTAATTATTAAATAAAACAACATTATCCAGAATAGTGCATGCTGACGTCAGCATGACGTCAGCAGTCAACAGGGTTGACCAGGGTCAATGCTGACCGTTGACTTCGTCAACTGACGCGTGGGGCCGATTCGTCATCCTCTGTTATCCTAATTAACAGATTTTAATTAGTCTGATTAGGTGGTTAGTTTAATTAAACCAAGTTAATTAAGTTAATTAAGTAATTAATTAATTATTACTATTTTTAATATCTTTTTTATTATTATTATCCTTTTTTTAAAGGACCAGGGGCGTGGGGGCCCCACTGGGTAGTGGCCCAAATGGGCCTTAGCGGGGCGGGTGAAGCAGCGCGGAGCGGGCGTTGGCGCCCGCTCGAACGGGCACCTGGGCAGCGGACGAGGCCGGCGAGGAGCCGTGCCGGCAGCCTCAGTGGGGGCACGCGGCGGTCCAGCGAGCCTGGGGGCAGCCGCAGCAGGGCGGAGGCGGGGCAGGGCCCGGCGGCGTGGGGGAGGCGGGCGAAGGGAGAGGCAGGGGTTGGGGCGCGACGGTGCAGCGCAGTAGGTGGGGGGCGCGGCGGAGCGGGATGCGCGGGTGGCCGGAGCTGGCCAGGGCGAGGGCGAGGTGGCGTACGGGAGGACCCGCGGCGGCTGTGGCAGTTGCCAGCAGCGGCGACACGGGCGCAGGGGGTCGGCGGCCGGGCGCCCGGAGCAGAGTACGGGCCGGCGGCGAGGGAAGGGAGAGGGGACCGCGGCGAGGGCTCGTGGGAGGCCGGGGGCCGGCAGGCAAGCCAGGGGCTCCGGCGAGCGCGTGCGCGTGGGCGTGCCAGGCGAGGCGAGGCCAGAGGAGCAGAGGAGAAAGGGAGGCGAGCTCACGGCGGGGTTGTAGGGTTCGAGGCAGTGGGGGTCGAGGTGGCGGTCGAGGACGACGGCGACGGTGGCGAGGCAGCCCGGCGGCGGCGATCGAAGGCCGGGGCGGCGAAGCGTCGAGCGATGGGGATCGCTTGCTCCCGATCCAATCGCAGAGAGGGGGGGAAGTGTCGGTGGGTGGTGAGAGGGGATATTTTCCCCCACTGTGGGTGGGGGTTATAGGGGGTCGGTTGGGCCGGCCTGGCTGGGCCGTTTGGCCCAGTTGGGCCGGGGGGGTTCGGTCTTTCTTCTATTTTTGTTTTCATTTATTTTCCTTTCCTTTTATTTCTTTCTCATTTTCTGTTTTATTTTATTTACAATACTTAGGCACTTTTAGCAACTGTAATAACTACACCATAATTGATCTTGCAATTTTTAGCACCGCCCGAACATTTTTATTTAAACATTTCAAAAATTTATACTGTTTATTTCTTTTTCGGTTTCTTATTTCGAACGGGGTTTTCGATTAGCGTGATGTTATCAAAAGTAACACGATGACGTGGCATCATTAGCAGGGAATTACTGTAGCGTGATTACCCGGGCGTTACAACTTGGCTCCCGATCCAATGATCATGTATGATATTTTGTCGTCGAGGGTCATGTCAACAATCACCACTATGGTGTTGGTGTGTGCCTTTATCTTATGAAAATACAAAGTCAGTCATGTCCTTCTTTAGAGTCGACAACTGATACCAAAATTGCATCACTCGGGCCTGGTTTTGTTAGGAGAACATGATGAACAACACATACCACACTTCAAATGTGTTGGAGAATCAAGTGACTTGTGTGAGGATGATCTTCATTGTTGATGCCAAGAAGATGCTCAGGACATTCTTGCACATGATCATGCTAGATTCGAAACCTAGCGAGCAGAATCACTAGTGCATACTTTTTTTCTCCATTTCAAACAAACTTATTGGAACTTTAGAAATTGAGTGTCCCGTGGGCCCACACTTATATCAGCATGAGTCCATCCCAGTAGCCGCATGCCGCCCTCTGTTGTGCCCATTCTAGCCCATTTACCCTCTCAATGATGCTAACATCGATGCATCGACAAACTCTTGTATAGGCTAAAGTAATACTGCCATGTCATAGAATGAGTTGGTAATAAGGTTGGGCATTAAGTTTGCCATCTATTCCTCTTTCTCTGTATTGTTATCTTCCCTTTGCATTGCTTTGGAGCACATTTTTCTTGTCTCTATTCTTCACATATACAAAGGAGACATGCAATCATGCTACAACTATAAGCCTCTTATTATATGCGCTCCCATAAGCCTCCTAACCACTCCAGAGCGGCCACAGCCATGAGGGGAGCGAGGCTGGTGAACCAAAAACCACAACACATTTGTCGTCACCTCCTCATCAACCTTTCCATGGAACTTGAACTTTTCAAACTAACTAATCAACAAAGACGAAACGCCCACCGCCATTGAGATGGAATAGGAGCATGGGGAGGAGGGGCTATTTTTCATTGGCATTGCCACCCCACCATCGGATCCATTGAGCCATAAGCCCTTGACCTAACCCTACCTCGACCGTGACATGTCCTCATGGATCACCCTCCTCACAGGAGGAGAACTCACATGCTCGCCAACCAACGATGGTGGACTTAACATCCTCACCCCTCTTTCCAAAGATAAGGGACCCATTGGGAGCAAGATGAAAGAGATTCCTATCAATACCTTTTCATCAACTTTGTCATTAACTCTTCGCATGGGTTCTTATGTACGTTGTCCGGTTGAGCTTAACAAGACTAAAAAGCTTTGCCTCGTACCATCTTGGAGTGTCATTGTCACCTTAATGGAGGACCTTGATCCGGATCTCGCCGCCATCGTAGCCTCTTGGCGTTGGTGGTCGCCTTGCTTACTACCATGCTCAAGTGATGCTCGCCTTAGAGGGGATGAGAAATGAGGAGGAGATGAGAGCGTGCTAGAGAGTGAGGAGAGTGAGACTGATGAGACGAGGAAATGGGCGATCGAGTAGGTGATGAGGTGAGCTTAGTAGTAGAGTGAGGCACATGGCCCACACCACTGCTTAGCCCAATACCTGTAGCGGTGCCATGATATCCCGAGCTGCTATTAAGTGGGTCTCCGTAACGCCCCGGACACACCCGCCGGTGGTTGTTTCTCCTGGCGGGATCTAGACTGGCCCCGCATATCAATACTAGTCTTTTCTGCGCACTTTGTCCTCACTCATGCACACCCGGGAGCAACTTCCCGGTCGGTCACCCATCCTGAAACTACTCTTGGTTGAGCACACTTAACTTTGGAGTTCTATCCTAATGGGCTCCCGGAAAAGAAGGAATTCCTTATTGATATGAGTAGTCTATCATCCCTAATAAGCCAGGCTATCACAGTCTCACCAGCTGACCTGTTCATCCATACTAGCAGCGCGGTGATGATACCCCACGCTTCTACTACTGAGTTAGTAGTAGCGCGGGTAACATACTCATTGCTCCTACAGTTGCCTATCCTGGGCGTGCCCTGGGCAGCACTTAGTAGTAGCGCCAGTTAGCTAGGCACGCGCTTCTACTAAGATGTAGCTATAGCGCTGGTCTACTACCCATTCTACTGCTAAGCATCTACCTATAGGGTTTTCCCTAATAGTTTGCACTACATTTACCATGACTGCAGGTGGCAAAGCTGTGTGGGAGAGCCTTTCCACTGATATGAAGCACGTGGTGGCTGCCCTTGCCGCCACCTGGCAGAGACGCCGTGCCAGGTAGATTGAGGCCGGCTTGCCGGTCAGCTCACCCGAGGTCTCGAACAACAAGCACGGCACCACGATGGAGACGGGCTCCAACGACACCACCTGGCTCTCGCGCCTTGATGTCTACTACACAGCCTTCTTCTTGTAGACTCGTGTTGGGCCTCCAAGCGTAGAGTTTTGATGACAGTAGCAATTTTCCCTCAAGTGGATGACCTAAGGTTTATCAATCCATGGGAGGCGTACGATGAAGATGGTTTCTCTCAAACTACCCTGCAACCAAATAACAAAGAGTCTCTTGTGTCCCCAACACACCCAATCCAATGGTAAATTGTATAGGTGCACTACTTCAGCGAAGAGATGGTGATACAAGTGTAATATTGATGGTAGATATAGGTTTATGTAATCTAAAAATATAAAAACAGCAAGGTAACTAATGACAAAACTGAGCACAAATGGTATTGCAATGCTTAGAAACAAGGTCTGGGGTTTATACTTTCACTAGTGCAAGTTCTCTCAACAATGATAACATAATTGGATCATATAACAATCCCTCAAGATGCAACAAAGAGTTGCTCCAAAGTCACTAATAACGGAGAACAAACGAAGAGATTATTGTAGGGTACGAAACCACCTCAAAGTTATTCTTTCTGATTGATCTATTGGGCTATTCCTATAAGTGTCACAAACAGCCCTAGATTTCGTACTAAAATAACACCTTAAGACACACATCAACCAAAACCCTAACGTCACCTAGATACTCCAATGTCACCACAAGTATCCACGGGTTTGATTATACGAAATGCATCACACAATCTCAGATTCAACTATTCAAACCAACACAAAGAACTTCAAAGAGTGCCCAAATTTTCTACCGGAGAGTCAAGACGAAAACGTGTGCCAACCCCTATGCATAAGTTCACAAGGTCACTGAACCCGCAAGTTGATCACCAAAACATACATCAAGTGGATCACGTGAATATCCCATTGCCACCACAGGTAAGCACATGCAAGACATACATCAAGTGTTCTCAAATCCTTAAAGACTCAATCCGATAAGATAACTTCAAAGGGAAAAAACTCAATCCATTACAAGAAGTAGAGGGGGAGAAACATCATTAGATCCAACTATAATAGCAAAGCTCGCGGTACATCAAGATCATGCCAAATCAAGAACACGAAAGAGAGAGAGATCAAACACATAGCTACTAGTACATACCCTCAGCCCCGAGGGTGAACTACTCCCTGCTCATCATGGAGGCCGCTGGGATGATGAAGATGGCCACCGGTGATGGTTTCCCCCTCCGACAGAGTGCCGAAACGGGCTCCCAATTGGTTTTTCGTGGCTACAGAGGCTTGTGGCGGCGGAACTCCCGATTTAGGTTTATTTTCGGAGGTTTCCCTATTTATAAGATTTTTTGGCGTCGGGGACAAGTCAGGGGGACCCACGAGGCGACGACAAGGTAGGGAGCACGCCCTAGGGGGAACCCCCACCCTTGTGGTGGCCTCGTGGCTCTTCTGGTCCATCTTCGGCACTCCGTGGGCTTCTTTTGGTCCATAAAAAATCATTGTAAATTTTCAGGTCAATTGGACTCTGTTTGATATTCTTTTTCTGCGAAACTCAAAAACAAGGAAAAAACAGAAAATGGCACTAGGCTCTAGGTTATTAGGTTAGTCCCAAAAATCATATAAAATAGCATATAAAACATCCAAGATAGATAATATAATAGCATGGAACAATCAAAAATTATAGATACGTTGGAGACGTATCAATCATCCCCAAGCTTAATTCCTGCTCGTCCTCGAGTAGGTAAATGATAAGAACATAATTTTTGATGTGGAATGCTACCTAACATATTTATCAATGCAATCTTCTTTATTGTGGCATGAATGTTCAGATTCATAAGACTCAAAATAAAAGTTTATCAATATCAAAAGAATAATACTTCAAGCATTCTAAAAAGTAATCTACAAAGCTTCAAAAATAACATGGCTAAAGAAAGTTATCCCTACAAAATCATATTGTCTTTTATGCTCCCTCTTCTTAACACAAAGTATAAATCATTCATATCCCAGTGTCAATCAAGTAATTGATTTCATACTTTAACATTCTTAAACCTTTTCAACTCTTCACGCAATACATGAGCGTGAGCCATGGATATAGCACTATGGGTGGAATAGAAGGTGGTAATAGACAAAAGGAGGGAGAAAGTCTCACATCAACTAGGAAAATCAATGGACTATGGAGATGTCCATCAATCGATATCAATGTGAGTGAGTAGGGATTGCCATGTAACAGACGCACTAGAACTATAAGTGTCAGGC
Source organism: Secale cereale (assembly GCA_902687465.1). NCBI lineage: Eukaryota > Viridiplantae > Streptophyta > Magnoliopsida > Poales > Poaceae > Secale > Secale cereale. The sequence goes on along the minus strand of LR738713.1, from coordinate 711,454,220 downwards.
CCAAGATGTGATTATATCCCGATCACGTGACACAATCGTGATTGGGGCACAACCGCATTTCGGGCGCTTAGCAAGGTGGATATCATTACATCGTATCATTACATAAATACATGGGGAATACAACAATTCATACAAGTCACAAGAATACAACAACGTCAATACAAGGCATCCGACTACGGACCCAAACATGAAAAGCACAATGACATCCATCTACTATCCCAGGCTGCCGACCAGGAACCTAGCCCAAGACTGACGAAGAAGAAGAAGAAAGAACTCCAACAAAAGGTAACACCGCTCTCACGTCAAGTCATCGGAAACCTGCACCTGCAACTATTGTTGTAGTATCTGTGAGCCACGAGGACACAGCAATCCCATAACCATGGGTAACAAGACTAGCAAAGCTTAATGGGTAGGAAGAGGTTAAGTGGTGAGGTTGCAGCAGCGGCTAAGCATAAGTATGTTGGCTAACTTACGAGTACAAGAATAAGATGAGCATCTACGCAAACGGTCGCAAACTAGTAATGATCGCTAAAGATCCTGAAATACCTACGAGTCAAACATAACCCCACCGTGTTCTCTTCTCAAAGTGAAAAGAGACAGTCACGGTTACTCACAGGGTTGTGTGTTTTACTTCGGATCCTCTGTCAAGTTTTCTACAACCGGACATTAACAAATTCCAATCTACCACATAACCGCGGGCACGGCTTTCGAAAGATTATAACCCTGCAGGGGTGTCCCAATTGGCCCATCACAAGCTCTCACGATCAGCTGAAGTGATAAATATAATATCATCACCCCTTATCTTAGGGAAATCTGATCAGGCTCGGAATCCCGGTGCACAAGACATTTCGACAATGGTGAAACAAGTCCAGCAAGACCTCCCGGCATGCCGACACCCTGATAGTAGCCGCGCATATCTCATCTCAGGCCACGACCGGATGGGTGATTCTACAGGAGCCAGATACCTCGAGTTTCCCCGTGGCGGCCCTGGAGGACCCCCGTTTGGGACCAACACCATCATCACTGGCCCCCCATGTTATGTAAAAAAGAATAATCAGGGATGCGACCCCCTATGCAATTTAATTAATTAATTAAGTTCTTATTATGAGGCAAAATAAAACCAATGCTGGGCCTTGCTGGACGAGTTTTATTCAAAGACGAACTGTCAAGGGGTCCCCATATACCCAACCGCGTTAGGAACGCAAAATCAAGGAACATAACACCGGTTTATCGGCTCCTAAGGTGGCATGAGTGGAACAAAACACCGAGCAAAAGGCCAAGCCTTCCACCCATTGCCAGGTATATAGGTGTGTTAATACATATAAGATATGATGTGATATTCCAACAACAAGTTCCAACAAGGAACAAACTCCATCTTCACCTGCAACTAACAACGCTATAAGAGGGGCTGAGCAAGCGGGTAACATAGCCAAACAACGGTTTTGCTGGGAAGGTGTCCAAGGTTAGAGGTTTCATGGCAACAAGGAGAGGCTGACAATAAAAGATGGGTAGGGAGACATACAACGATAGCATCGAGACAACTAGCACGGCAATGATAGTAAAGGTATCCAAGGAGATGGTCATCTTGCCTGAAATCCCGCAAGGAAGAAGAACGAGTCCATGAAGAAGATGAAGAAGAAGCCACGAAGACGAACCAAGTGTAGACGAACGAATCCTCACGAACGCAGCGGGTAATGAACTAGCGAGAAGAAGCACACAACAAGGTAAACACACCACTCAAGAACATGACAAGATGCTCAACCAAGTATGATGCAAGACAATTCTATATGATGCAAAACATAGCAAGGGATGAAGCACACAAGAACAACACAAACCAATAAGTTTAAATGAGGCCGGAATCAACATATAATAATTCCGGTAAGTCCTCATATGCACATCTTGAAATTGGTCCAGATCTAAACAAACCTTAAGTTCAAGTTGTTAAACAGCAATTTAACATGCACCATGATGATCTACTAGAAATTCTAGTCAAGTTTCATATAAAGTTCATTTAATTCGGAGCTATGACCTAGAAGATATGACCAAAACAAGTCAAGCATGGAATTTATGGAAGATGCATCCAAACAACAAGCAAACACACTCCAACCATGTAAACAACATGATATTATGCTTCTACATGCAAAAACACACAAGTTTCATATAGGAGTCGCTCAAAACGGAGCAACGGTTCAACACATACACATGAAACAAGATATAACAACAAGCTGTCCAAAAACAGCAACATAGCAACTTCGGAGCAAGGAATAAATATTATACAGTACCCGAACATGATAACAATAGGCATGGATGTGAAATAGACATGATACTTAACAAGCATGAACTTAGAGCACACCCAAAAACTTGCTGGAACACAATTAAACAAGCATGGCAAGATTCAATAAATTTACAGATTTCTCAGACTAGCCAAAATCTAGGAAGGCAAGAACATCATCATGATGCTACCTTCGGAGGCACAAAACAACAAGCATATCAACTCTACTAAGTATATAAGGATCATGGACATGTAATAGACATAATATACATCAAACAACTCCATTGGAACAACTCCATAGGAGGCATGGATCAATAACAAGAAGCTTCACCAAATCGATCATGCTGATAACAGTCTGACAGGTACATTTATAGCAACTTGAGAGCAAGAAATAAATAAGCTACAGCAGGTCATATATGCAAACAAGGACATGGATGGATAGAGGATAACATGGACAACAAGACATGATCACTGGACATATTAAAACAAGCATGGATTTGAGCGGGGCATCAAGCAAACATGGCATCAGGTTTAACAGTTTCAGACTTGGCAGTTTTTCAACAAGTCTCAGGAAATAACAACAGTGAGTAGGCTACTTTACAATCTTGTTGCAAACACCACAAGGCATATCATGAAAAGTGGATTGCACCACAGCAAAGATGGCATGATTGTGCTTCTAAAACATATAGACATGTGGCATGGAAGACAAACACACCAATAGCTATGAACAAGGCAAATCAGCATCTCATAACAAGTTTCAGCACTTCACAGCCAAATGCACTTTTGCAACAGAGATTAACATGGCAATATGGCACCTAACGTGAATGCTACATCAACCATCATGTAGAGCACTTCACAATGAACATTTTGACATATCATATGCTTCATTTGGATAAACATGCAAAAAGATATCATCACCACAAGCATGCAACAAAATTACAGTTACCAGCAGTTTTAAACATATAGCACTCTTGCAACGATGATTAGGGCATCAAGATGAACTCAAACAAGCATGCGACAGTGGAACAATATGAAGAGCATATCACAACGAACATTTTGACATATCTTATGCTCAGTTTGGATAACCACACAAAAAGTTATCACTATGCAAACATGCACATAAAATTAAGCAGAACAGGGACTTGGCAGATTTTTGACTTAGGAAAAAAAACACAAGCGAGCGGGTGATACTATCTAACACCTAGGGCGAGGGAATATGGCTGTTGGACGCTCACCTGAGTGGGCCGAGGCCCCGGTGGGGTGGAACGGGCCGGAGGGGAGGAGGCCCACGCGGCTGGCAGGGCAGCCGGGCCTCGGGCCTACGGGGATGGCTGCCGAGGGCGTTGTCCTCCTCGATCCGCTGCTGGATCAAGGGAGGCTAGCCGGCGACGGCAGGGGCTCCGGTGGGGTTGGCCGGCGGCGAGCGTGGACGGCGGATCCGGGCGTGAGGCCCCCGGATCTGGCGACGGCGGGGCCGGGCAGCGAAGTTGGGGAACGGCATGGCGGCGGAGCTGGTGGTGGCGCACTACGACGATGGAGGCAGCCGGCGGCGGTGGCGTGGGAGGTAGCGGCGGGGCGACGCGGCGGCGCTGGCCGACGACGGCGACGTGGCCGAGGGCTGCGGTTGGCGGTGGAGACGAGGGCGCGGGGAGGCACGGGATCCAGTGGTGGCGCGGGCTGAGGCAGGCGGCGGCGCGGTGACTCCGGCGAGGCTCCGGCGCTCCTCCGGCGAGCGGAGACGGCGGGGCCGACCGGGTGTGAGGGTTCGGGCGGCGGCGGCTCGCGGTGGGAGGAGGCTGCAGACACGTGCCGGCGCGGGGTTGGAGGAGAGCGGCGGCGGGGCGACGTGGCGGCGGTGGATTGGCCGGAGCGACGTGGAGGCTGGACATGTCCGACGCGGACGGACATGTCCGGCGACGCGAGGGGAGCGGGGCTAGGGTTTCAGCTGCGAAAATTTCGGGGGGAGACACATATATATATAGGTAGAGGGAGCTAGGAGTGTCTAAATGAGGAGCGGTTTTCGGCCACGCGATCACGATCCAACGACCGAGAGCATGGAGGTGGTTAGGATGGGCTAGCGGGCTGTTGTGAAGGGGTGCTGGGCCAAAAGAGAAAAGGCTTCCGGCGGATAACGCGGTTACCCGATGGGCTATCAAACAAACTCCGAACGCGACGAAAGTTGACAGGCGGTCTACCTATGCTATAATAAGACCACACACCAAGTTTCATCCTATTCCGAGAACATTTTCCAGCCACTCATAAAATAAATATTCGGAGATGCCGCGGGCGCGTGCAAGTGTGTCTGGACTCACAACGAACAACGGACAGGACGGGCGGACTCGGACGGATGCAAGTTTTGAAAACATACTGATGCAATGCACATGCTGACAAGGCAAATTGCAACACGCAAGCAGATGACGTGGCAACGACAACGAATAACTGGTTGACACCTGGCGCACCGGCCTCGGGGTGTGACAACACTCCCCTACTAACAAGAGATCTCGTCCCAAGAACTTAGGAACGAGACGGAAGAGGAAAAAGGAAGAACAAAGTTCTTCGAGGACAAAAGAGTGAAACCAAAGAACCTTGGGAGTTTGAACAACTCGAAAGAAAGAACACAGTGGAGATGGACGAGATTAGAGAAGCTTCATTACAAAAGAGTAACACGGAACAAACGAGAAGCTTGATGGTAGAAAAACAAGAAGCAAGAGCTGAAGGAAGAAAAGAATTCGAGAGCCACTCCGGTTAAACATGGAAGGAATTGAACATGAGCTTGAGAAGAAGGAATAATACTTGATGAGAGAAACAACACCATGCCACCGGAAGAATTGAAAGAGTAGGATGAAAAGAACGGAGAAGAAGATGACAACTTTCACCACGAATGAATTGAACGAGAATTTATAGGAGAAAGACTTGAACGGAGTTGTTGAGATGATCAACAACAAAGAATAAGCTTGTTCTGGACTTATGTAACCATCCCAAAACTCGAGGTGAATTATGCCACAAGTAAAAGATTGAATATATGAGATGAAGGAAGAAATGCAAAACTCCACTGAAAAGAATATGGAGAATTATTTGCATCTCGACACACAAAAGAATATTGCTTGCGCTTGATCCAAAAGAATTTTGCAGAACACTTGAAGAATGAATTAGATCATTAAGAACCACCATGACGAACTCCGGTAACAAAAGGATGATGATATAGAAATGACCGACGAAAAGAATAAGATTAAAGCCTTGTGATGATTCAGATGGATGATCCGACGAGATAGTCGGGAAAAACGTGAACTCCGGAGAAGAAGAGATTAAGGCACTTGGAACTAGAATTTATCCGTCACGAATAAACTCCGAAGGAAGGAATAAATCAGCTTGACGAGAATGAATAAGAATTATGGTATGCTCATCCTTCATCTTTACCTAATATTAAAGGGAGGATTGTTTCTCCACTTTTTTGGTCATATGATCGGACCCACATGAATTTTCGTCTGTCAGGCGTTTTCTCGTTGGTCCCGATTTGTTTTCTGCGAAAGAAAAAATTTAAGACACATATAGCCGCGATGGGCCGGCCCATTAGTACAGCTCCCGCACAAGCGAAAAAATGTCCAAAGACAAAATATAATGCGCGCTTGGAGGAGTCAAACACGGGCGCTCAAGCTGAAAAGCTCAGAGAGCCAGCCACTGGACCAAACATGAGATTATGTTTACATGGCAGCCCGACCTTTGAAATTGAATTAGCAGCCGCGCCAGATACTGAGATAAAAAGTTTTTCTTTTTTTTGTAAAAACTGAATATATTTTAGAATGAAAATATTTTGCAAAGTTGTGGACAAAAAATTATTAAATTTGAGCACTTCATAAAATAACCATTTTTTTAACACGAACAACTTTTGAAAACTAGGAGGAACTATACTGATTTTTTTAAGTTGTGAACATTTTTTAAAACACAAAAAAAAATTGAACTTTGAATCTGAAAAGGCAAAGATTTGTTCAAAACATAAACATTCTTGAAAAGGGGAGGTACTATAGCTAACTTTTTTAAATCTATACCTACGAATAAAACTGGGTGAATTTTAGAAATACACCCACGGATGCGTTGTTTCAGTTTAATTTATTAAACTAGGGGTATGGAAGGAATCCTTTTCTTCACCACGTCCTCATGTACGACCAGCCTAGCTCGGCCCAGTGACACCGGTCACAATGCACGAGGAGTTCAACTAAGACTTCATGGTGTATCTGACACAAACTACTCAATTTACATGATAGCAGGGGCATATATTATGTGTAGTACCATTTCCTAATATATTAGTGGGATGATAAAAGAACTCTTTGTTCAAAGCTCTTGATCTCGTCAGACAAGAAGGAGTCTCAAGGACCTGGCCAACCTTGGTTAGTGACAACGGGTACTGCGACCGCCTACGACAAGGACAACAAAGAGGAGAAGCGGAAACATGTGTCTGATGTCATATTGAAATGGAGAATGTGGACCTGAGGACGAGGTAATAGTCATGTTTATTATGTTAGGGGAATGAGGGCAAGGTCCTTAGACATGGTCAGTGGGTAAGGACATGTGGGGGCTATTTCCTCCCGTTGCAACGCACAGGCATGTTTGCTAGTCTATTAAATTGATGAAAGTAATGGATTCGCATACTACTTATTCTCGTTGAAAAGGTTAAGGAGTGATATATCGTGAACTTGCGAAAATCTTCATGAAACACCGGTAGGATTGGAATAAAAAGAATGGCTTGATAGGATAACACCGGAAAAGAACTCTTGAGCGAACCACCGAAAGAATTGAAGCCGAGTGAAGAAAAGGAACGATCCACCGAGAAGAATTAAAATCGAGTGATGAAAGAGAACGACCACCGTAAGTAATTGAATTGAGTGAATACAAGAGAATGAATCGCCGGGAAGAATAAAGCACCTGAGGAAATTTATATACAAGAAAACGAAGAGCTCGCGACTGATTAAAGAATACTTGGACGAAGCACCGGAAGAATGTGCGACGAACGAAGAGGCATCAATGAAGAATATTTGGAGGACGAAGTCGAAAACTGAGAACGAAGAAATGTTCTAAAATGATGGCCTTCGGAGGAACACAATAGAAATAATTCATGAAATACTCCGGATGGTTAAGGAAAAAAATTATGACAAACAAAATAATTCGAGAGGATAGCATTAAGCTAGAAGCACGAATCTCCGAGAGAACGGACAAGATTCAGAGGAATACACTTCTTCAATCTTCAAATGTCGGCGAGAAACACCACCAAAATTGTTGAGATACTCCGGACGAATGAAACAGAGGAAGGTTGAACCAACATTGAAAGGAATTTGAAAATGACTTTCGGAAGGCATGTGATTGATGGAATCCATTCTTACGTCACACTTTGAAAAGAATTTGAGAATCACTCCAGAAATTAGAAGAGTTAGGTAAGATCCTGGGAATAAACCTGTGGGTTATGAGCCCACCGAAGATAAAACACCGTTGGAAAGGATTATTCGAGTGAGTAACGATGCACCGGAACATTTGAAAGACTCGAATGAGGTGACAACCTCGGATAAATTAGAACACAGACGAATCTCCTGAGATGTCTTCGGAACTCCGGAACAATTAAATGGCGAGAGGCGAACGAGACAAGGGAAAAGAATTGAGCCGAGGAAAAGAATATGATGAACACCGAATACAATTTGAATCCACCGGAAAAGAAAAGAGATGAAGAATGATGAACTAGAAGAGAAAACACCGGTTGAAATAACTGAGGAAGAATGCAGAGGATCACACGAGTAGGATGGATACTCGATTAAGGACTCCGGCTCCGAGAAGAAAAAGGGTGGGCGGGTGGGAAAAAAGAAAGACCACTTCGGAAGGGGAAACAACATCGGTTGGAAGGAACCGAGGATTGAAGCAAAAGACGAGGAGGGTCAAATCGACTTGACGAGAGATGCACCAGATGAAAGAACTGACATCGCAACGAACGACAACTAACCGCGTGATCCAAAAAAAATTGAAGGAGAAGAGGAATAATTCAAAACACCTATGTCAAGATTCCTCACCAGAGCGACAAAGGGGCTGAGGAGTAAAAAGAATTTCTACTCTCCGATATAACTAGACTCCGAAAAAGTTTTGCTACACTCGACAATATGAAGAGCATATCACAACGAACATTTTGACATATCATATGCTCTGTTTGGATAAACACACAAAAAGTTATCACTATGCAAACATGCACACAAAATTAAGCAGAACAGGGACTTAGCAGATTTTTTACTTAGGGAAAAAAACATAAGCGAGCGGGTGATACTATCTAACGCCTAGGGCAAGGGAATAGGGCTATTGGACGCTCACCTGAGTGGGCCGAGGCCCTGGTGGGGTGGAACGGGCCGGAGGGGAGGAGGCCCACGCGACTGGCAGGGCAGCCGGGCCTCGGGCCCGCGGGGATGGCTGCCGAGGGTGACGTCCTCCTCGATCCGCTGCTGGATCGAGGGAGGCTAGCCGATGACGGCAGGGGCTCCGGTGGGGTTGGCCAGCGGCGAGTGTGGACGGCGAATCCGGGCGTGAGGCCCCCGGATCTGGCGACGGCGGGGCCGGGCGACGAAGTTGGGGAGCGGCATGGCGGCGGAGCTGGTGGTGGCGCACGGCGAGGGTGGAGGCAGTTGGCGGCGGTGGCACGGGAGGTAGCGGCGGGGCGACGCGGCGGCGCTGGCCGGCGATGGCGACGCGGCCGAGGGCGGCGGTTGGCAGTGGAGACGAGGGCGCAGGGAGGCGCGGGATCCGGTGGTAGCGCGGGGAGAGGCAGGCGGCGGCGCGGTGACTCCGGCGAGGCTCCGGCGCTCCTCCGGTGAGCGGAGACGGCGGGGCCGGCCGAGCACGAGGGTTCGGGCGGCGGCGGCTCGTGGTCGGGCCGGGCGGGCCTGGCACGTGCCCGGGCGGGCCACGGGCGGTGGGAGGAGGCTGCAGACACGTGGCGGCGCGGGGTTGGAGGAGAGCGGAGGCGGGGCGACGTGGCGGCGGTGGACTGGCCGGAGCGACGTGGAGCCTGGACATGTCTGGCGCGGACGGACATGTCCGGCGGCGCGAGGTGAGCGGGGCTAGGGTTTCAACTGCGAAAATTTCGGGGGGAGACACATATATATAGGTAGAGGGAGCTAGGAGTGTCCAAATGAGGAGCGGTTTTCGGCCACGCGATCACGATCCAATGACCGAGAGCATGGAGGTGGTTAGGATGGGCTAGCGGGCTGTTGTGAAGGGGTGCTGGGCCAAAAGAGAAAAGGCTTCCGGCGGATAACGCGGTTACCCGATGGGCTATCAAACGAACTCCAAACGCGACGAAACTTGACAGGCGGTCTACCTACGCTATAATAAGACCACACGCCAAGTTTCATCCCATTCCGAGAACATTTTCCGGCCACTCATAAAATAAATATTCGGAGATGCCGGGGGCACGTGCAAGTGTGTCTGGACTCAGAACGGACAACGGAAAGGACGGGCGGACTCGGACGGATGCAAGTTTTGAAAACATGTTGATGTAATGCACATGCTGACAAGGCAAAGTGCAACACGCAAGCAAATGACATGGCAACGGCAACGAATAACTGGCTGACACCTGGCGCACCGGTCTCGGGGTGTCACAATAAGTGTATGAAAGCTCAAAAGACAACTAGTGGGTGTGCATCAACTTGCTTGCTCATGAAGACCTAGGGCATTTGAGGAAGCCCATCGTTGGAATATACAAGCCAAGTTCTATAACGAAAAATTCCCACTAGTAATATATGAAAGTGACAACATAGGAGACTCTCTATCATGAAGAACATGGTGCTACTTTGAAGCACACATGTGGAAAAGGATAGTAACATTGTCCCTTCTCTCTTTTTTTAGGCTCCTCTCTTTTTTCGGAGACCTTATCTCTTTTTTTGGAGACACTTTTGGCCTCTTTATTTATAACCTCACATGGGACAATGTTCTAACAATGATGATCATCACTTTTATTTACTTACAACTCGATGCTAGAACAGAGATATGACTCTATATGAATGCCTCCGGCGGTGTACTCGGATGTGCAATGACCAAGAGTGACATGTATAAAAAATATGAACGGTGGCTTTGCAACAAATACTATTTCTAATACATGATCATGCAAAGCAATATGACAATGATGATGCGTATCATAATAAATGGAATGGTGGAGTTACATGGCAATATATCTTGGAATGGCTATGGAAATGCCATAATAGGTAGGTATAGTGGTTGTTTTGAGGAAGGTATAAGGAGGGTTTTATGCACCGGCAAAAGTTGCGCGACACTAGAGTGGCTAGCAAGGTGGAAGGGTGAGAGTGTGTATAATCCATGGACTCAACATTAGTCATAAAGAACTCACATACTTATGGTGAAAAAATTTATTAGCTCTCGAAGCAAAGTACTACAACGCATGCTCCTAGGGGGGAGGTTGGTAGGAGTTAACCATCGCCCGCCCCCGACCTTCACGCAAAGACAAACACTCAAAATACAAAGTGCTCCAATTCGGTTACATAGTAAGCAGACCATACGTGCATGCTACGGGAATCACAAACCTTAACACAATTATTTCTTTAACCACACAAACTACCACTAGCATGACTCTAATATTACCATCTTCACATCTCAAAACAATTACAAGGAGGCAAACTTTTCCTAGATTCAATGCTCTATATGAAAGTTTTTATTATATCTCCCTTGGATGCCCATCATATTAGGACTAAATTCATAACCCAAGCAAATTACCATGATGTTTAGAGACTCCCAAAATAATATAAGTGAAGCATGAGAGTTCATCGATTTCTATAAAATAAAACCACCGCCGTGCTCTAAAAAGGTACAACTGAAGCACTAGAGCAACTGACAAACTACTCCAAAAAGATACAAGTGAAGATCAATGAGTAGTCAAATAATTAACTAGCTATGAGAAGACCCTCTCTCATTTAAGAATTTCAGATCTTAAGTACTTTATTCAAACAACAATAAAAAATGACATTGCATGGAGAGCACATATCATGTGAAGAGGCAAAAACTTAGGCTAAACCGATACTAACCGATAATTGTTGAAGAAGAAAGGTGGGATGCCAACCGGGGCATCCCCAAGATTAGCTGCTTGAGACTTCTTGAAATATTAACATGGGATGCCTTGGGCATCCCCAAGTTCGAGCTTTTGTGTCTCCTTAATTCCTCTCATGTCGCAGTTTCCCTAAATCTCAAAAACTTCATCCACACAAAACTCAACAAGAACTCATGAGATAAGTTAGTATAAATCAACTCAAAACCGTAACATTCTCTACTATAGAAAATCACTAAAATCATAATTTGACATTGCATACTAATTGCCTCTGCATATTTAATACTCTTATCCTCAAATAGAATCATTAAACATGCAAACATATGCAAACAATGCAAACATAACAACAATCTGTCTAAACAGGACAGTCTGTAAAGAGTGGAATTGTTCTCATACTTCCCTAGCTCTAAACTTTCTGAAAAATTACCACGTTACACAGAACTTATTCATGCTAACTTTGTGAAAATTTCAAGAATTTATCACGTTCTGACTATCCAGAAGAATTAAGACAATGATAGAAAACTTTTTGTTTTCAAACAACAACATAAAGGCTTGCAAAATAATCATGGTAAAGGCTATACTTGTATTTTTGATTGAAATAAAATATACCAAAACTTATTCTAAATAGCAGCAAGCAAATCTAAACAAAATAAAATGACGCTCCAAGCAAAACACATATCATGTGGTGAATAAAAATATAGCCTCAAGTAAATTTACCGATAAACGAAGACGAAAGAGGGAATGCCATCCGGGGCATCCCCAAGCTTAGATGCTTGGTTGTCCTTGAATATTACCTTGGGGTGCCTTGGGAATCCCCAAGCTTAGGCTCTTGCCGCTCCTTATTCCATAGTCCAACTTCACAACACAAAACTCAACAGAAAATCTTATCAGCTCCGCTAGTATAAGAAAGCAAATCACCGCTTAGGTACTGTTGTGAACTCATTCTATATTCATATTGGTGTTATATCTACTGTATTACAACTTCTCCATGGTTGATACCCTCCGATACTACTCATGGATTCATCAAAATAAGCAAACAACACATGAAAAACAGAATCTGTTAAAAAAGAACAATGTGTAGTAATCTGAAAACTTCGCATACTTCTGGAACTCGAAGAATTCTGAAAAATTAGGACAACTGTAATGCCCCGGATGTAATACTTTCCCTTTTGGGTATATAATATATCTCCGGCTTCATCTATTTCCATTTCGGGTTCTTTGTCTTTCGGGCTTTCGTCGTTTTGTTGTGTGAGTGTGTGGCATTCATTCATATCATGTAGACATGTGCATTGCATTGCATTTGTGTTGTGGGTTGCATCCGGTCCCGCGTGTTTCTTCCCGTTGTCCGTTTCGCGTTCCGGAGCTCCCTCACGTGTCCGTGACGTCCCGTAGGCCTACTTTGTTGTTCGGGCGTTTTTCGTTACCGGTGTGCCGCGAGGTTGTTTTGTGTGTTGTTGTTTTGTTGTGTGCAACCCGCCTCTCAAATCTCGTCTCGTTTGGACTCCGTTGACTTTTCCATCCGTTGTCCGTGTGGGTCCGAAGTGCCTTCGCTTCGTGTCCCGGAGATACCCCTACTGCTTTCTTTTATCTCCGTCTAGGCCTTTTAAAACTATCCCCGCGATCGGATCCGTCGGATCGCGATCGGAGGGCTCCTAGCGCCCCTAAATCTCTCCCTAACCCTAAAATCCTGCTACATATAGACCCCCCTAGTCTATTTTGGCATCTCTACCCCTTCTTCTTCCTCCTCTAGATCCCCTTCCTTTTTTTTCCTTTTTTTCCCAGATCCCCAAAAATCCTCCACGCAGAGATCCAGCCAGCCGCCGCATGCCTCGAGGGCGCCGCCGCTGCGGACTGGATCGAGCTCCTTCGAGCTGATCTGGTTCGCCAAGTCATCACCCAGCCGGTCGCTCCTCCGCGCCAGGCGCCCAGCGACGCGGGCCGGGACCACTTCCCCCGCGCCAGATCAACCCCGGCCCGACCGTCCTCGACCCGAGCCAGGCGCCTCCGCGTCCCTCCAATCTCCCGCAGGCCGCTCCGCGCGTCGGGGGACCCCTTCGCCGTCTCTGGGCCCGAGCCCGTACACCGCCTCCGCCTCAGCGTCTGGCCACCGCCCGAGCGGGCCTCCTCCGCGGGCGCGCGCCGCCGGCCCGCACCAGATCTCCGCCGCGGCCCGCTCCCTCTCCGCGGCTGGGCCAGGCCGCCACCCGAGCCGCCCCGCACCAGCCGAGCCAGGCGAGCTCGCTGGGCCTTCGCGCCAGGCCGGGGCCTCTCCCGCGCCGCTTCGCCCCACGGACCACCGCCGGGCCGCCTCTGTCCGCACAGTTCCGGGCCAGATCCCAGCCGCCGGCCCGCTACTGTTCCTCCAGATCTGATCTGGAGAGGTTATTTCAATCCTTCTAAGTCCCTGTTTTTCCTGATCTGAAATGCAAACTTTGACCTGCTGTAACTTCTTGCCAGTTGCTCCGATTTGCGCGTGTGATATGTCCAGACGTTCGTGGAGATGTGCTCTACGTTTTACCTGTTGTTGTCATGCATGATAGATGTCATCTTGACACTTGTTTTGCTGTTGCAAGAGTGCATCATGATATAAACTGCTGTTATGTGTTATTTTCATGCCACCTTTGACATGTGATATCTTTTAGCTCGTTTGTCCAAACGATGCAAATGACATGTCCACGTGTTCGTCTTGTCACGAACTACATGTTGTGTGTGATAGGTTGCATGGTAGATTTATTGTTTCCTTGTTATCATCGTTGCAAAGTGCCATGTTCATATGTTGTGTTTTCACTTGTTATGAAATGCCATCTTGTTGAGCTCGTTGCAATCGTTGTGTTCACCTCTATGATGCATGCTTGTGTGTTTCGGGATCACCGTCATATGTATTTTGATGAGGTGCTTACCCTTTGCCATGTTTAGTTTCGAGGTGTCTTAAACATGCTCTTTTGTGTGCTATGATGATATTGCTGTTTTAGGACTTAGTGAATTTTCACTAAGTCTGAAATCTGTAACGTTCCGATGCCATGTTCGTGTGATGTTGTAGGACAAAGCATGATAGTTTTGGGGTGGATTTTGATTGTTCCTTGTAGTATATATTGTTGTATTTCCATCCATGTCCTCACATGTCCATTCGAGTGGCTGTAGCATGTTTATCTTTTGCTCTAAAGTTTCAATAAAATTCTGCTGCCAGAATTTTATTGCAAAGTTCAATATGTCCAAGATCATTGCTATTGATCCGTGACTCCGTTGGGGGTGCACTTTGGACCTAGTTGCTGTACTATATGTCTAGTTTGTGTTCATGTCCTTTGCCATGCTTTTTGGGTGCTGTAGCTTAATTATTTTGAGCTCCAAAGATGCTATGTTGCTGTAATTTTCAGCTTTCGCTCAAATCTTGTTTCGGGCATAACTTTTAGCCCGTAACTCCGATTTCAGCGATTCTTATTTCAAACTTGGGTGATTTTCTGTGTAGATTAATAATATCAGATTGTTATCTTGTTTTGAGGTGTTTTGCTTGAGTGATGTTTTATGTGCTCCATGTGCATCCTTAGTGCATCCTTCATGCATTCATGTTTTTCGGGTGCGCATTGCATCTTGTTGATTGGTGCTTGGTGTGATTGTTTTGTTTAGAGCCGGAAGCTGAGAACGAGTACGAGGTTGAGCACGAGGTTTCCAACGAGGTTGAGCACGAGGACCCTTCTTACGATCCGAACGACTTCTCTTCAGGCAAGATGACCGAACCCCGATAACATTACTATCTTTGCCTATTGCTAGTAGTCTCGATCTATAGTTTTGCCTCGATTCCCATGTTCTTCTTGTCAGCCTCCTACTTGTAACCAATTGCCATGACTAACCACCCTACCTATGCAAACCGTTGCTTGGCTAAGTACGCTTCGCTCAGCCCTTCTTATAGCGTTGCTAGTTGCAGGTGAAGTGAAGATGCTTGCTCCATGTTGAAGTTTGGTTGGGTTATATCACACTATATATATGCTTTAAATGAAATCAACTATATATTGGCAAGGGTGGAAGGCTAAGCCTTTTGCTTGGTGATTTGTTCCACTCATGCCGTTAGGATCCGTATAAGCCGGTATTATGTTCCTTGATTATGCGTTCCTAACACGGTTGGGGTGTATGGGACCCCCTCGATAAACCGCTAAGTGCTAAGTCTTTTCCAGCAAATCCCAACATTGGTACTTTTTGCCTAATAACAAACTAAACTTGCATAGGGAGTAATTAACCCTCTTTCTTAATCAACAACCCCGGGCCAGTGCTCCACATGAGTGTTGGTCCGAAACGGGGAGCCTGCGGGGCCGCCTTGAGGCAACTCGAGGTATCTGGCATACACCCGTAGCTTCACCCATCCGGTCGTGTCCTGAGACTTAGATACGCGCGGCTACTATCAGGGTGTCGACACGCCGGGAGGATTTGCTGGATTAGCCTTACCTTAGCTCGGTATATCTTGAGCACGGGATTCCGAGGATACTCGGGTCTTCCCACTTTGGAGTTGCGACTCCGCGGATCGTGGGCTTGTAATGGGTCAAGTTGGAACACCCCTGCAGGGTTTGAACTTTCGAAAGCCGTGCCCGCGGTTATGTGGCAGATGGGAGCTTGTTAATTCCGGTTGTAGATAACTTGACACAATGTTACTAATACACTACCAGCGTGTGTTCCGTGACTGTCAATTTCCGAATAGGGATTCGGGAGTTGAACACGGAGGGGTTATGTTTGTGAGCTTGTAGCTAGGATCACTTCGTGATCACTTCTCGCCGATGCCTTCTCTTCTCGCTCTCACTTGCGTACGCTAGATGCTAGTTGCTGCTGCAGACTTGTTCTTTTCTTCAGCCTTTCCCTCACCTAACGGCTTAAATAGTTCTGTTACCCGGGAACGGGATTGCTGAGTCCTCTGTGGCTCACAGTTACTTCACACACCAGATGCAGGTCCAGCTGTGAGCTATCCAGGTGATGGCACCGAGCTGGATTGGGAGTACGACGAGGAGCGTAGTCGTTACTACGTGCGCTACCCGGACGATCAGTAGTGGAGCCTCTTACTAGGATTCGATCCGCCTGTGGTTTATTTATCTGAGTTTGGTACTTTGACATTTGGCTTTTGCCCTTAGAGGGTTGTAGTGCTCTTAATGTATGATGTTTGAGACTTGTACTGTAATTCTGTGACGTGGCGAGTGTAAGCCAACTATTTTCAGTTTACTATCCCCTCTTTTACATGAGTTGTGCAAAGATTACCAGACTTGAGATCATTCTAGGATGGAATTATGCCTTTAAGTCGTGCCTCGACACGTAGGAGGTATAACTCCATCCTGGGCATTACAAGTTGGGATTCAGAGCCTTCTCCGACCTAGGAGCCCCCACTGTTTGATCGAACCGTTGACGGTTGAGTCTAGGCACACACTGAAAACTTTTTGAGTCCTATATTATATCGGAGAGTAGGATTTCTTTGCTTCTCATCCCTTTTCTCTCTGGTGAGGACTCCTGACGTCTACTCTTGTCTCTCCAATCTTCAAAATTTGCACAAAATTTTTTTTAGGAATCCCGCGAGTATTCTGGGATTGTTTCGATGTTCTTGTGACAAGGATATTGTTCCCGATGCCTCCTGTTACCGAGGAGTTGAGCTTCGGGGTATCATTGTAACAAGCATATCGCGACAGTACTAAATACTTAAGACGGCCGACATCGAAAATCTCCCCTATACGGCCAGTGGCAAGATAACCCCGACATCACCCAGTACTGGGGAGGTAGTTCGGGAGTATTGCCATAGCTTGTTATAGTGGATGCTTTTCGAAGGTCCGAGGTACACAGTTTCCGAGAAAGACTGGTTATGTGTTGAAGGATGGATACACCTGGATGTAGGTTAGAGTTGATTGCGCGGTGCTTCCCGTGTATCCCCAACACCTGATTGCATAACTGGAATCTTTCGGAAATCTATAGGTGGGTTTTATCCAGTAGATCGTAGGCATTCTTCCAACGAATGCAGGTTAGCGAGTTCGGGGTTCGACATTGAGTGAAGAGGTTATATGACCGATGTTACTATCAGGAGTTGCATCTTAAAGGGTCCTTGGCTATGCTGATCAGGGGATTGCAAAACCTTTTCGTAACGCGTTCATATGCTTTCAGCACAAAGATGTTAGAACGAAACTCCTCTCTTGTGTTTGTTCCTGTCCGTACCTTGTTGTTTTTCTTATTTTATCCTTTTGATCCCTATGTGGCTTCTCGTGAAGACTGATGTTATCAATTAACTGAGAAATTCATTCGTTCCTCTTGTTCGGATGATTTCATACGTTCTTATTGTTCGAATGATTATTGTGAAGACTTGTTGCAATTCATTCCATTGATTCAGCTTATTCCTTTTGTCAATCAATTGCTGATTCGTGGTCATCTCTTACAGGATGGCTCCGAAAAGGGTTCCGAATGCTAACCCAGAGGGTGAAGAGGTTCCAGAACGTCCTCCTTCCCCTCCTCCTCCGCCTGAGGCTTGGAGAGCAATTATGCAGACTACAGCTCAGAACACTCAGTTGATGATGCAGATGATGCAGCTGATGCAAGCTAATCAAGCTAATCAAGCTAATCAGGGTGTTCCAATGAACCAAGGCAACTTCTTCCAGCAGCACCATGCTACTCTCAACCAGTTCCTGGCTAACAATCCTAAAGCTTTCAGTTACTGTGTCGACCCTCTTGATGCTGAGGATTGGTTGACCGACATAAAGAAGCATTTTGAGTGCAGTAACGTGAAAGAAGATGACTATGTGAAGTTTGCAGCCTTCCAACTGAAAGATCAAGCAGCTGACTGGTGGCAGCAGTACAAAGACTCAAGGCCGGGTCAAGTGATCTCTTGGGAGAATTTCTGCAAGGATTTCCGCTCGCATCACATTCCTACAAGTGTCATCGAGGGTATGCGTGAGCAATTCCGCAACCTCAAGCAGGGCTCCATGACAGTCTATCAGTATAATGTCAAGTTCCAAAACCTCGCTCGCTATGCAAAGCAAGACATTCCTGATGCAAAGAGTAAAATCTATCAGTTCCGTGGAGGTCTCAAAGATGAACTTCAGCTTGCTCTCACTTTGTTCGAGCCAGACGAATTCGATAAGTTCTCTTAAGATGGAGGCCTCTAAGAAGAGAATTCGAGATGCTGTTCACTCTTCCTCATCGTCTCAGTTGGCTGCGAAACAACAGAAATTCTGGCTTCCTCCTCCTCTAGTGATTCGAGCTCCATACAACAACTCCAACAACTTCAACAACTCCAACAACAAGAACTCTAGTGGTCGTGGTTTCTCCCACCCACCCAACCCAAGCAACCAGTCGAAGAAGCAGTTTCAGTCTCAAGGCTCCAAGTCCAGTGGCTCTCATTTCCGTCCTCTCTCTGAAGTGGTGTGCAACAAGTGTGGCCAGAAGGGTCATTATGCCAACAGGTGTCCGAATCCGAAGCGTCTTCCTCCTCCTCCACCTATGAGTTCAGCTATTGTCAAGCATGATCCAAAGTCTGCAAGGGTTAATCTGATGAATGCAGCACAAGCGGAGGCTTCTTCTGATGTCATTCTGG
The DNA here is from genome assembly GCA_902687465.1 of Secale cereale. Taxonomy (NCBI): domain Eukaryota; kingdom Viridiplantae; phylum Streptophyta; class Magnoliopsida; order Poales; family Poaceae; genus Secale; species Secale cereale. Next base: position 711,435,320 of record LR738713.1, on the reverse strand, counting down.
GTAACCTTCCAGTGAACTCTATCCCAGCTAAAGTGTTATTTGATTCGGGTGCTTCACATTCTTTCATGTCATTTCCTTTTGCATCCAAGTATAATGTGGGCACCATGGCCTTGCCAAGGGAGTTGCAAGTGATTTCTCCGGGAAGATGCATGACTTCTAGATTATATGCTCCGGATGTTTCTATTCGCATGGGTGATTATCGATTTTTGGCTTCTCCGGTGGTTCTTGGTCATTCTGACATCGACCTCATCCTCGGAATGGATTGGCTTTCTCAGCATGATGCTCACATTGATTGTGCTCAAAAGGAAGTCAAGTTGACTCATTCTGATGAAGATGTGATTATCTTCGCCTCCAAGGATAATACTATTCGGCTTTTCTCTCTTAATGATAAGGGTGAAATTAATGCCATAGAGCAAATTCCGGTGGTGAACGAATATCAAGACGTCTTTCCAGAAGATCTTCCAGGCATGCCTCCACACCGTCAGGTGGAGTTTGTCATCGAACTCGAGCCGGGCACTAAACCTGCTTGCCGGCGTCCTTACAAGCTCTCTCCGGATGAATTGAAGGAATTGAAGAAGCAGCTTGATAAGCAGGAGAGTATGGGTCTCATCAGACCGAGTACATCTCCGTGGGGCTGTGGCGTCTTATTTGTCAAGAAGAAAGATGGCACGGAGCGTCTCTGTGTTGACTATCGGCCATTGAACAAGAAGACGATTAAGAACAAGTATCCGCTCCCCAACATCAACGAACTCTTTGAGCAGCTCAAAGGAGCTAAAGTGTTCTCTAAGCTTGACCTCCGAATGGGCTACCATCAAATTCGCATTCGCGAGGAAGACATTCCCAAGACGGCCTTCAGAACGAGCTACGGTTCATACGAGTATACCGTCATGTCCTTCGGTCTCGCCAATGCTCCTCCTACCTTTTCAAGGATGATGCATTACATCTTCAACCCCTATACTGGCGAATTCGTGCTTGTGTATCTGGATGATATTCTGGTGTTTTCCAAGAATGAAGAAGATCACGAAAAGCACTTGCGTCTGGTTCTTGATCGACTCCGAGAGCATAAATTCTATGCCAAGTTCTCCAAGTGCGAGTTCTGGCTCGATAAGGTTCTGTACCTGGGCCACATCATCTCAGCTGACGGTATTGCGGTTAATCCCGAGAAAGTTGAAGCAATTGTCAACTGGGAAGCTCCTCAGAACGTCAAGCAGCTCCGCAGTTTTCTGGGTCTTGCCAGCTATTGCAGAAGGTTTGTGGAAAACTTCTCCAAGATTGCCAAGCCTCTTTCCAACCTGCTTCAGAAGAATGTCAAATACTTTTGGTCTCCCGAGTGTGAAGTTGCATTCAAAACCCTCAAAGAGAAGCTTGTCTCTGCTCCAGTTCTGACTCCTCCGGATGAAACCAAGCCCTATGAAGTGTTCTGTGACGCTTCTCTTCAAGGTCTTGGTGGTGTGCTCATGCAAGATAAGAAAATTGTGGCATATACTTCTCGTCAGCTCAAGCCAAGTGAGAAGAACTATCCCACACATGATCTCGAGCTAGCAGCTGTGGTACATGCTCTGATTACGTGGAGACATCTGTTGTTGGGCAGAAAGGTCGACATTTTCACTGATCACAAGAGCTTGAAGTACATCTTCACACAGCCGCATCTGAACCTCCGCCAGACTCGTTGGGTCGAGATGATCCAAGAGTACAACCCGAGCATTGAATACACTCCAGGCAAGGCGAATGTGATTGCAGATGCTTTGAGCAGAAAGGCATATTGCAACAGCCTTCTTATCAAGCCACACCAGCCTGAGCTTTGTGAAGCTTTCAGGAAACTCAACCTTCAAGTTGTTCCGCAGGGTTTTCTTGCAAATCTCCAAATTGCTCCTACCTTGGAAGATCAAGTCCGTGAGGCCCAGCTCAGTGATACCATGGTGAAGAAGGTGAAACATGGGATTGCAAAGGGCACTCCAAAATACAAGTGCTTCCGTGTTGATGAGAGAGATACCTTGTTCTTCGAGGACAGACTCGTTGTTCCCAAAGGTGATCTCAGGAAGCTCATAATGGAAGAAGCTCATGATTCTCTCCTTTCCATTCATCCTGGCAGTTCCAAGATGTATCAAGATCTCAAGCAATCTTACTGGTGGACACGCATGAAAAGGGAGATTGCCCAATTCGTGAATGAATGTGATGTTTGCAGAAGAGTGAAAGCAGAACATCAACGTCCAGCCGGTCTTCTCCAACCTCTTCCTATTCCTGAGTGGAAGTTCGACCACATTGAAATGGACTTCGTCACTGGCTTTCCTAAATCCAAGCGAGGCAATGATGCTATCTTTGTGGTGATTGACAAGCTTACCAAAGTCGCTCACTTTCTTCCAGTCAAAGAATCATTCAATGCAGCTCAACTTGCAGAGCTGTACACTTCCAGAATTGTGTCCCTACATGGCATTCCTCAAGTGATATCCTCAGACCGTGGCAGCTTGTTCACATCAAGGTTCTGGAACTCCTTTCAGTCCGCCATGGGCACTAAGATCAGGTTCAGCACTGCCTTTCACCCTCAGACTAGTGGTCAAGTCGAGCGTGTGAATCAGATCCTAGAAGATATGCTCAGAGCCTGTGTCATCTCCTTCGGTATGAAATGGGAGGACTGTCTTCCATTTGCCGAGTTCTCTTACAACAACAGCTTTCAAGCAAGTGCAGGCAAAGCACCGTTTGAAATTCTCTATGGCAGAAAGTGCCGTACCCCTCTCAACTGGTCTGAAACAGGTGAACGCCAACTTCTTGGCAATGACTTGATCTCAGAAGCCGAAGAAATGTGCAAAGTCATACATGAGAATCTCAAGGCCGCTCAGTCGCGTCAGAAGAGCTACTATGACGGAAAGCATCGTGATTTGGCTTTTGACATCGGTGATCATGTCTATCTCCGAGTTTCTCCGATGAAAGGAACCCAAAGATTCGGTATCAAAGGAAAGCTTGCTCCTAGATACGTCGGGCCTTTCAAGATTCTTGGCAAAAGAGGCGATCTAGCCTATCAGCTCGAGCTCCCTTCCAACTTTGCAAATGTTCATGATGTCTTCCATGTGTCTCAGCTTCGCAAATGCTTCAAGGCACCTGAGCACATGATTCCGTTTGAGGAGATTGATCTTCAACAAGACCTTTCCTACCGAGAGCATCCAGTTGCAATTCTCGAAGAAACCGAACGCAAGACTCGCAACAAGTCCATCAAGTTTCTGAAAGTCAAGTGGTCACATCACACAGACCGAGAAGCTACCTGGGAACGAGAAGATCATCTTCGTTCCGAGTACCCTTCCTTTTTCCAGTCCTAGATCTCGGGACGAGATCTTTTTGTAGTAGAGGAGAGTTTGTAATGCCCCGGATGTAATACTTTCCCTTTTGGGTATATAATATATCTCCGGCTTCATCTATTTCCATTTCGGGTTCTTTGTCTTTCGGGCTTTCGTCGTTTTGTTGTGTGAGTGTGTGGCATTCATTCATATCATGTAGACATGTGCATTGCATTGCATTTGTGTTGTGGGTTGCATCCGGTCCCGCGTGTTTCTTCCCGTTGTCTGTTTCGCGTTCCAGAGCTCCCTCACGTGTCCGTGACGTCCCGTAGGCCTACTTTGTTGTTCGGGCGTTTTTCGTTACCGGTGTGCCGCGAGGTTGTTTTGTGTGTTGTTGTTTTGTTGTGTGCAACCCGCCTCTCAAATCTCGTCTCGTTTGGACTCCGTTGACTTTTCCATCCGTTGTCCGTGTGGGTCCGAAGTGCCTTCGCTTCGTGTCCCGGAGATACCCCTACTGCTTTCTTTTATCTCCGTCTAGGCCTTTTAAAACTATCCCCGCGATCGGATCCGTCGGATCGCGATCGGAGGGCTCCTAGCGCCCCTAAATCTCTCCCTAACCCTAAAATCCTGCTACATATAGACCCCCCTAGTCTATTTTGGCATCTCTATCCCCTTCTTCTTCCTCCTCTAGATCCCCTTCCTTTTTTTTCCTTTTTTTCCCAGATCCCCAAAAATCCTCCACGCAGAGATCCAGCCAGCCGCCGCATGCCTCGAGGGCGCCGCCGCTGCGGACTGGATCGAGCTCCTTCGAGCTGATCTGGTTCGCCAAGTCATCACCCAGCCGGTCGCTCCTCCGCGCCAGGCGCCCAGCGACGCGGGCCGGGACCACTTCCCCCGCGCCAGATCAACCCCGGCCCGGCCGTCCTCGACCCGAGCCAGGCGCCTCCGCGTCCCTCCAATCTCCCGCAGGCCGCTCCGCGCGTCGGGGGACCCCTTCGCCGTCTCTGGGCCCGAGCCCGTACACCGCCTCCGCCTCAGCGTCTGGCCACCGCCCGAGCGGGCCTCCTCCGCGGGCGCGCGCCGCCGGCCCGCACCAGATCTCCGCCGCGGCCCGCTCCCTCTCCGCGGCTGGGCCAGGCCGCCACCCGAGCCGCCCCGCACCAGCCGAGCCAGGCGGGCTCGCTGGGCCTTCGCGCCAGGCCGGGGCCTTTCCCGCGCCGCTTCGCCCCACGGGCCACCGCCGGGCCGCCTCTGTCCGCACAGTTCCGGGCCAGATCCCAGCCGCCGGCCCGCTACTGTTCCTCCAGATCTGATCTGGAGAGGTTATTTCAATCCTTCTAAGTCCCTGTTTTTCCTGATCTGAAATGCAAACTTTGACCTGCTGTAACTTCTTGCCTGTTGCTCCGATTTGCGCGTGTGATATGTCCAGACGTTCGTGGAGATGTGCTCTACGTTTTACCTGTTGTTGTCATGCATGATAGATGTCATCTTGACACTTGTTTTGCTGTTGCAAGAGTGCATCATGATATAAACTGCTGTTATGTGTTATTTTCATGCCACCTTTGACATGTGATATCTTTTAGCTCGTTTGTCCAAACGATGCAAATGACATGTCCACGTGTTCGTCTTGTCACGAACTACGTGTTGTGTGTGATAGGTTGCATGGTAGATTTATTGTTTCCTTGTTATCATCGTTGCAAAGTGCCATGTTCATATGTTGTGTTTTCACTTGTTATGAAATGCCATCTTGTTGAGCTCGTTGCAATCGTTGTGTTCACCTCTATGATGCATGCTTGTGTGTTTCGGGATCACCGTCATATGTATTTTGATGAGGTGCTTACCCTTTGCCATGTTTAGTTTCGAGGTGTCTTAAACATGCTCTTTTGTGTGCTATGATGATATTGCTGTTTTAGGACTTAGTGAATTTTCACTAAGTCTGAAATCTGTAACGTTCCGATGCCATGTTCGTGTGATGTTGTAGGACAAAGCATGATAGTTTTGGGGTGGATTTTGATTGTTCCTTGTAGTATATATTGTTGTCTTTCCATCCATGTCCTCACATGTCCATTCGAGTGGCTGTAGCATGTTTATCTTTTGCTCTAAAGTTTCAATAAAATTCTGCTGCCAGAATTTTATTGCAAAGTTCAATATGTCCAAGATCATTGCTATTGATCCGTGACTCCGTTGGGGGTGCACTTTGGACCTAGTTGCTGTACTATATGTCTAGTTTGTGTTCATGTCCTTTGCCATGCTTTTTGGGTGCTGTAGCTTAATTATTTTGAGCTCCAAAGATGCTATGTTGCTGTAATTTTCAGCTTTCGCTCAAATCTTGTTTCGGGCATAACTTTTAGCCCGTAACTCCGATTTCAGCGATTCTTATTTCAAACTTGGGTGATTTTCTGTGTAGATTAATAATATCAGATTGTTATCTTGTTTTGAGGTGTTTTGCTTGAGTGATGTTTTATGTGCTCCATGTGCATCCTTAGTGCATCCTTCATGCATTCATGTTTTTCGGGTGCGCATTGCATCTTGTTGATTGGTGCTTGGTGTGATTGTTTTGTTTAGAGCCGGAAGCTGAGAACGAGTACGAGGTTGAGCACGAGGTTTCCAACGAGGTTGAGCACGAGGACCCTTCTTACGATCCGAACGACTTCTCTTCAGGCAAGATGACCGAACCCCGATAACATTACTATCTTTGCCTATTGCTAGTAGTCTCGATCTATAGTTTTGCCTCGATGCCCATGTTCTTCTTGTCAGCCTCCTACTTGTAACCAATTGCCATGACTAACCACCCTACCTATGCAAACCGTTGCTTGGCTAAGTACACTTCGCTCAGCCCTTCTTATAGCGTTGCTAGTTGCAGGTGAAGTGAAGATGCTTGCTCCATGTTGAAGTTTGGTTGGGTTATATCACACTATATATATGCTTTAAATGAAATCAACTATATATTGGCAAGGGTGGAAGGCTAAGCCTTTTGCTTGGTGATTTGTTCCACTCATGCCGTTAGGATCCGTATAAGCCGGTATTATGTTCCTTGATTATGCGTTCCTAACACGGTTGGGGTGTATGGGACCCCCTCGATAAACCGCTAAGTGCTAAGTCTTTTCCAGCAAATCCCAACATTGGTACTTTTTGCCTAATAACAAACTAAACTTGCATAGGGAGTAATTAACCCTCTTTCTTAATCAACAACCCCGGGCCAGTGCTCCACATGAGTGTTGGTCCGAAACGGGGAGCCTGCGGGGCCGCCTTGAGGCAACTCGAGGTATCTGGCATACACCCGTAGCTTCACCCATCCGGTCGTGTCCTGAGACTTAGATACGCGCGGCTACTATCAGGGTGTCGACACGCCGGGAGGATTTGCTGGATTAGCCTTACCTTAGCTCGGTATATCTTGAGCACGGGATTCCGAGGATACTCGGGTCTTCCCACTTTGGAGTTGCGACTCCGCGGATCGTGGGCTTGTAATGGGTCAAGTTGGAACACCCCTGCAGGGTTTGAACTTTCGAAAGCCGTGCCCGCGGTTATGTGGCAGATGGGAGCTTGTTAATTCCGGTTGTAGATAACTTGACACAATGTTACTAATACACTACCAGCGTGTGTTCCGTGACTGTCAATTTCCGAATAGGGATTCGGGAGTTGAACACGGAGGGGTTATGTTTGTGAGCTTGTAGCTAGGATCACTTCGTGATCACTTCTCGCCGATGCCTTCTCTTCTCGCTCTCACTTGCGTACGCTAGATGCTAGTTGCTGCTGCAGACTTGTTCTTTTCTTCAGCCTTTCCCTCACCTAACGGCTTAAATAGTTCTGTTACCCGGGAACGGGATTGCTGAGTCCTCTGTGGCTCACAGTTACTTCACACACCAGATGCAGGTCCAGCTGTGAGCTATCCAGGTGATGGCACCGAGCTGGATTGGGAGTACGACGAGGAGCGTAGTCGTTACTACGTGCGCTACCCGGACGATCAGTAGTGGAGCCTCTTACTAGGATTCGATCCGCCTGTGGTTTATTTATCTGAGTTTGGTACTTTGACATTTGGCTTTTGCCCTTAGAGGGTTGTAGTGCTCTTAATGTATGATGTTTGAGACTTGTACTGTAATTCTGTGACGTGGCGAGTGTAAGCCAACTATTTTCAGTTTACTATCCCCTCTTTTACATGAGTTGTGCAAAGATTACCAGACTTGAGATCATTCTAGGATGGAATTATGCCTTTAAGTCGTGCCTCGACACGTAGGAGGTATAACTCCATCCTGGGCATTACAACAACGTAGGCAATTTGTATATCAATCATGTGTAAAACATTCAGCTAATTATCACGTTCCGGTGATTTATTGAATTTTCTGCACTGGACGCAAAACTTTCTGTTTTTGCACAGAATCAAATCAACTATCAACCACACTATCCCAAAGGCTTCACTTGGCACGTTATTGAAACAAAAGCTATAAAACATGATTACTATAGTAGCTTAATCATGTGAGCACACAAAAAAAGTAGGTAAAAGTATTGGGTTATCTCCCAACAAGCGCTTTTCTTTAAAGCCTTTTAGCTAGGCATGATAAATTCAATGATGCTCACGTAAAGATACGAATTGAAATATAAAAGGAAGCATCATGAATCACATTGCAAGCACATTTAATTCTACCCCACTTCCTATGCATAGGTGTTTTGTGAGCAAACAATTTTTGGGAACAAGAACCAACTAGCATAGGAAGGCAAAACAAGCATGACTTCAAAAATTTCAACACATAGAGAGGAAACATGATATTATTACAATAGGTAGAAGCATATGTTCCTCTCTCATAATAATTTTCAGTGGCATCTTGAATGAATTCAACGATATAACTATCACATAAAGCATTCTTTTCATGATGCATAAACATAGACATTTTATTACTCTCCACGTAAGCAAATTTATTCTCATGAATAGTAGTGGGAGCAAACTCAACAAAATAACTATCATGTGACACTTGATTGGCATAATCAGTTTGAGAATTAAAATCATGATGACAAGTTTCACGATTATCATTATTATCTATAGCATACATGTCATCATAATAATCATCATATATAGGAGGCATGCTTTCATCATAATATATTTGCTCATCAAAACTTGGGGGACTAAAAATATCATCTTCATCAAACATAGCATTCCCAAGCTTGTGGCTTTGCATATCATTAGCATAATGGATATTCAAAGAATTCATACTAACAACATTGCAATCATGCTCATCATTCAAAAATTTGGTACCAAACATTTTATTGACTTCTTCTTCTATCAATTGAGCACAATTTTCCTTTCCATTTCATGAAAAATATTATAGAGATGAATAATATGAGGCAACCTCAATTCCATTTTTTGTACTTTTCTTTTTATAAGCCAAAGTAGTGATAAAACAAGAAACTAAAAGATTCAATTGCAAAATCTAAAGATATACTCCCTCCGCTCCATAATGTAGTGCCTATAGATTTTTTGAGAAGTCAAACTGGCAACGGTGCACTCTAGATGAATCTAGTGATATATGTTTTGCACTCTAGATGTAAATATTTTTCTCCACAAACTTGTTCAAAGTTTGTGAGGTTTGACTTTTTAAAAGTCTATAGGCACTACATTATGGAACGGAGGGAGTACCTTTAAGCACTCACCTCCCTGGCAACGGTGCCCGAAAAGAGCTTCATTGACGGGATGTGAGTGCCGCTTACCTAGCCTCCCCGGCAATGGCGTCAGAAAAGAGCTTGATGTCTACTACACAACCTTCTTCTTCTAGACTCGTGCTGGGCTCCAAGCGCAGAGTTTTGTAGGACAGTAGCAATTTTCCCTCAAGTGGATGACCTAAGGTTTATCAATCCGTGGGAGGCATAGGATGAAGATGGTCTCTCTCAAACAACCCTGCAACCAAATAACAAAGAGTCTCTTGTGTCCCCAACACACCCAATACAATGGTAAATTGTATAGGTGCACTAGTTCGACGAAGAGATGGTGATACAAGTGTAATATGGATGGTAGATATAGGTTTTTGTAATCTAAAAATATAAAAATAGCAAGGTAACTAATAATAATAGTGAGCACAAATGGTATTGCAATGCTTAGAAACAAGGCCTAGGGTTCATACTTTCACTAGTGTAAGTTCTCTCAACAATGATAACATAATTGGATCATATAACAATCCCTCAACATGCAACAAAGAGTTACTCCAAAGTCACTAATAGCGTAGAACAAACGAAGAGATTATTGTAGGGTACGAAACCACCTCAAAGTTATTCTTTCTAATCGATCTATTGGGCTATTCCTATAAGTGTAACAAACAACCCTAGAGTTCGTACTAAAATAACACCTTAAGACACACATAAACCAAAACCCTAATGTCACCTAGATACTACAATGTCACCACAAGTATCTGCGGGTTTGATTATACGATATGCATCACACAATCTCAGATTCATCTATTCAAACCAACACAAAGAACTTCAAAGAGTGCCCAAAGTTTCTACCGGGGAGTCAAGACAAAAACGTGTGCCAACCCCTATGCATAAGTTCACAAGGTCACTGAACCCGCAAGTTGATCACCAAAACATACATCAAGTGGATCACGTGAATATCCCATTGTCACCACAGATAAGCACATGCAAGACATACATCACGTGTTCTCAAATCCTTAAAGACTCAATCCGATAAGATAACTTCAAAGGGAAAAAACTCAATCCATTACAAGAAGTGGCGGGGGAGAAACATCATGAGATCCAAGTATAATAGCAAAGCTCGCGCTACATCAAGATCGTGCCAAATCAAGAACACGAGAGAGAGAGAGAGAGAGAGAGAGATCAAACACATAGCTACTGGTACATACCCTCAGCCCCGAGGGTGAACTACTCCCTGCTCATCATGGAGACCGCTGGGATGATGAAGATGGCCACCGTTGATGGTTTCCCCCTCCAACAGAGTGCCGAAACGGGCTCCTGATTGGTTTTCCGTGGCTACAGAGACTTGCGGCGGTGGAACTCCTGATCTAGGTTTATTTTCAGAGGTTTCCCTATTTATAAGAATTTTTGGCGTCGGGGACAAGTCAGGGGGACCCACGAGGCGACGACATGGTAGGGGGCATGCCCTAGGGGGTTCCCCCACCCTTGTGGTGGCCTTGTGGCTCTTCTGGTCCATCTTCGGCACTCCGTGGGCTTCTTTTGGTCCATATAAAATCATTGTAAATTTTCAGGTCAATTGGACTCCGTTTGATATTCCTTTTCTGCAAAACTCAAAAGCAAGGAAAAATAGAAACTGGCACTGGGCTCTAGGTTAATAGGTTAGTCCCAAAAATCATATAAAATAGCATATAAATGCATATAAAACATCCAAGATAGATAATATAATACCATGGAACAATCAAAAAATATAGATACGTTGGAGACGTATCACGCCTCCTGTGCACGTAGGCTTCACCATGGAGTAGGCACGGGAGCACTACAACGCCGCCATGGCGGAGGTGCATCATGCGCCGGCGTCTTTGTCGGTATTCCAGCAGGTGCATGAGAAACAACGGTACAACAGTTCTTCCCGAAGGAGCGGATGGCCAGATCGATAGCGAGCGTGAACCCCAACTTCGTCCGGAGTAGCATGCCATCTACGGTGCCATCCGCGCTCAAGCCGCCGCTCACCAGGAAGCGACCGTCGTGGAGGCACACATGCAGACAATCACATAGAACAACGCCAGCTGCGCCTTCTACGTGCCGCTGACGAACCATCGGGCGGCCCGATGGGATGACGACAACGCCGGTTCCATCATTTCCATCATGGATCTCACATCCACCGGCAACGAACAGGTCGGGGACTCCTCCAAGGATGAGTATGCCACGGGAGGCGACAGGTCCTTGTGTCCCATGTGCGCCGGTCTGTCTCCCGTGTTCCACTCTTCCTCGCCGAAGACGACACCTTCACTTCATGGGTCTTATCGCCGGTGCTCATGGAGACGGTGGATGGAAGACAACACTGGCTTGGACACCGGGCACCGTCGTTATAGGATAGGTCTAGGACCGGGTTGTTTTTTTTTTGTTCTAAATGTTCAAAAAGTTAATGTAAATATGTCGTGTTTGCATGAATGTCGTCCGGTATGTATGAAACCCGCCCATGCTTGCATGAATTTCATCTGGTTTGTTGAAAAAGTGTTTGCAAGGTATGCGTGCAGAATTGGATGGCAGCGTCCCACATCCATATCCGCAGACTGATTCCCCCTGCCCGTAGTCGGATGCAGAAGAAAATTTGGGGTTTGTCGTTGGAGATGCCCCTAAGAGCAACTCCAACACGCCGACCCATTTCATCTGCGCGTGTCTGGTTGGGTCGCCATGGACAGAAAAGTCGGCCCAACGTGCCGACCCAAACAGATGCACGTCCGCTTTTCTTCCGCCTGCCGACCCATTCCCGACCCAATTTTGAGCTTGATTTGCGTCGGCACGGACATGAAACGGATGCGCGTGTCGTGTGCCTACACCTCCCCTGGCCCGCCAGTTGGTGGCAAGCAACCACCATTTCCCATCCACTTTCCCAAACCCTACCACCCGCTCGCCATGGACGACGCCCACGATGTCGTCGATGGGCTTGCCTCCCTCACCTCGCCGGGCCTCACCTCTGTCCCCTCCGGCAAAGGCAAGTCCGTGCCCCCCGCAAGGCCGCCGAGCCGCCCAAGAAGAAGAATTAGCAGACAACCGAGGAGCGGTCGTGTAGTCGGCCAAGAGAAAGGATGGAAGGCACGCGGCGGACGCAAGGGGTGAAGCAACGGCCGTCGTCGCCCTCACCGCCGCACAACAGGAAGAAACCAACGCCTGAATCACGACGGCAATGAGGGAGGCCCCGATCTACCTAGGGTTAAACCCTGGCCAGCACAGGCTCATCAACGCCACCGTGGTCGCGGCCAGCACTGGTCCATCCGCGTTTCCTCGGATGGTGCTGCTAGAGTCACCGCACACGTCGGCGACGCACCCGATTCCCGACTTCCATGTCTATCCGCAAGACTCCCGACTCTATGGGGAATGCTCGCCGGAGGTGAGCGTGGTGGCGCCTTCCACGCCCGTGCCCGTGACCATCGACCTCAACGCCATGCCGTTGGCTGATGCCTCATTATCCGGAGGGGCAAGGAAACCGGGGCGGGAGATGCCAGCCGACGTGCTCCCCGACGCCCGCAACCTGTTCATAGAATGCCGGTGGCCGACGACGAGGAAACAACCAACTGTTTCATGGAGAGCCTCATCTTCAAGGGTGGTGCATCAGCCGGTAGCTCTACTGTCGGTGCCGTCGCGGTTGGCTACGATCCCGATGAGACCGAAAGTCAAGGCAGTCGAGCATCATTCACGCGGATGACCTATGATCAAGTTGCCATGCACGACGCATTCATGGAAGAGCAGGTCTTCCTGGACGGCTTCCCGCTTGACCACGAGTTCCCGGAGGACTACGGTCTTGAGGAAGAGGATGAAATGGACATCGACGGGGAGCCTTTATTCGAGGACGAGCTTGCCAACCAAGCTGACGGGGCGAAGCCGAAGCGCAAGAGCAAGCCAACGAAGGCATACACGTCGTCCGAGGATAAACTCCTTGTGGGTGTTGGAGGCACATTGGGAAAGACCCCAAGGTCGGCGTCGAACAAAAGGCATCGACCTTTTGGATTCATGTACATTGCTAGTTCCATGAACGCAAGAAGTTTGTGCCGTACCAAATGCATAGCACGCACGGGTGGGTGTCCATTTCGAAGTGATGGAGGGTGATCCAACAAGAGTGCAACAAGTTTTGTGTCACCCTTGAGAGCATCAAGGCACGCCCCGTGAGCGGCATCGGAATGCAAGACATGGTATACATGCGCCCCTCTTCAGTTCCATTCCTGTTATGCTTGCATGTCCATTTGCATATCCATTTTCCATATGCTTGCATGCTATTCGTTTGTTGGCATTCCAAGCTTTGGAGGCATTCAAGGTCCAACATGAAGGCAAGTCCTTCAACCTCTCCCATTGTTGGATGGTCATCAACGGGAAGGAGAAGTTCAAGGCTCAATATGCCGCCCTCATGAGGCGTGGGGGGAAGAAAGCCATCTAGAAGGTTGGGGAGGGCGAGAAGCCACGGCCGCGGGGGAAGACCAACTCCAAGAAGGGGGACAAGCAAGATGCGGCGTCGATCGCCTTGCTCGCAACCATGGAGGGCATGATGAGCAAGAAGGACTCAAGGGAGGGGAAGCGTCGGCAAGACAAGGAAGAGCAAATGAATGCCTTCATGGAGATCTAAAGGAGGCTTGAGGTGGAGGCGGAGAAGCAAACGAGGATGCTTGAGATGGAGGCGGAGAAGCAAGCCAAGATGCTCGAGATCGAGGCCGTCAATGGCAAGACCAAGGCGAAATAAGTGGCTCTCGCGAGCATGATGATGGGGGTGGAGATCATGAAGGCGGACCTAAACACCGTGTCGCCGAGGAAGAGGCCATGGTTCGAGAAAATGCAGGCCAACATGCTCAAGTTCGATTACGAGTGAACTATGACGGCGGCTGCCGTTCCATTTTTGTATGCCGGCAAGTGTGTTGGCCTGACCACGACCGAGATGGTGTGGTCGAATTTCCCGCCCGTTTTGTGTGCTGGCATGTGTGCCGGCCGCTGGCAAGTGTGCCAACATGAACTGTGTGGTTTTTTTTTAGGCTGTTGATGCCCGCATGAACTTTGGGCGACGACATGGCCGCTGGAATGCTCTATGGCCACGGGCCTTTTCAAATTTGTGCGCGGACTTGAAATGGGTCACGGCCGTTGGGCGCATGGCCGATCCAAAAGAAAAACATGACGGATGCCGAGCGGACGACCGATCCAAACGGATATAAATAAAGCGGACAAAATCGCCGTGCGTTTCGGTCGGCGCGTTAAAGTTGCTCTAACCCTCTTGGGATATTTCCTGCAAGTTGTGCGATAGAACTGGAGTACATGACAAAAAAAAGCTTTGCCTCGTACTACCATCTTGCAGCGTCACTGTCACCTTAACGAAGAGCCTTGCCTTCAACTGGCAGGCAGGTAGGCACATCTCTGCCGACCAGGCCTACCGGTCTCCTTGCAAACCATAACCCCAAGCTGACATGACACTGCAGTTGCAACTCCCAGGCAATCCCCTCCCCCCACCTGCGCCCGTACGATTGGGCTGTGCACAAAGCACCAGCAGATATCGCAATCATAAGACAAACTTCCTAAACTGAATCGTGGCATGATTGGATGGATGGCCACAGGGATATTTGTTGGAGATCGACTTGTTTCTGTCGGCAGGCCTGCTGCTCGATTCTGCCTCTCGTTTACAAGAGAGCGACAGCACAGGGGGCTCGTCCGGCTCCTACCTTGGATTTGCCCTGCATGTGTGGTTTTCACTGTCAGATCAGATCTCTCTCGCTCGCCGCTTCTTATTCTTGTGTGTGGAGGTTATCCAGTTCCTCCGAATCCATATGCTCTAGTCTCCTACCTGCTGCCTCTGGCTGAGCTTTGACAGCAACCTGCAACTCAAGTTTTCACTATACGTGCCCCTGTTTTTCTACTGTTTTCGCCATGTTAAAAGGTCGCTGCGAGCCCGAGAGCAACACGTACGCAGCAATATCACGATCACAACATCAAGATCACTTCTTGTTTTCTCTCAATCTCAATCTCAAGAAAGATAATGCGACGAATTTATCTGCATTACAACATTAATTCTGGCTCCATGTGACTCGTTATATCAGCAAAGAAAAAAAACCAAGAGGATGGATTAGCATCACGGCCACAGGTGACCAGATCGATGGATCGAGCTAGTTATCGTCGGCCGCCACCGCCACGGGCGCCGGCGGCGGCGAGGGCGCGGGGCCCTTCCCATCCTGCACGTCCTCCTCGTCTCCGTCGTCGGGGGCGGCCTGGGCGTCCTTCTCGATGCCGTGCACGGTGTTGCAGAGCGCGTCGAGGGTTGTGGCGGCGGCGGGCGCGAAATCGAGGGTGGCGGCGGCCGCCCGGACGAGGTCCTCGGCGCGGTCGCACGACTCTTTGAAGGCGTGCAGGCAGCGCTGCACTTCCTGCAGCGCCTCCGCGCGGTCGGACTCGCTCAAGGCGGCCGCCGCGGCGGCGTCCGCCAGCGCCTTGTAGGCCGCCGCCATTGCATCCACCGTGCTGTCCATGGAAGCGGCGGCGACGGCGGCGGTTAGTGGCTTCTGCGGCGGCGGGTCCAGATCGTCTCCTGGTTGGTTTGTGTTGGGTCCTCTTGGCTTGGCAGTTGGCACTCCCTTTATATGCACCCCTCACCTACGGCTCCTCGAAGCTTTTTGCTTTTTTCTAAGAAGATACTTCTATGTTTCAATATAGCTTGTACCATGTAATTGCTCTAATCTTCTACTTTATTGAGACATATCTCTCGATTTAGATGTAGTATGACTAATTATTTGTATGTTCCTATGGAGAAATTAATTATTGCCTCATTTCATGCACGCATTCATTATTATAGATTTTTTTTTTCTTTTTAATAGCGGGTCTCGCACCGAAAGGATTCATGCCACGCAAAAATCACCTCTCGGAGAGTGACACGTGCAATATGGATCTCATGCACGTGATACGTGGCGACGCCGGTTCGATCACGCCTTGAAGAGTACATCGCAATTTGCACTGTGTGATTCGTTACTCGGGCACGAGAGTTGGTACTTTCTCCTTAGTTTTTTCATTCACATAGAATTGTGTGTTCAGAAATTTCATTGCACATATTGGGCTCCAACTCCAACCTGACAATACCTGTAAATGTGATAATCCGATATCTCCTTCAAGTTTATGCGTGGTTGAAGGCTTGGACGCTCAGGGCCTCCTGGCTTTAGGTGATTTCAGCCACACGATGTTCACTAAAACAATCTTAGTCGTCACTTGTGTTGTGGACAATGCTTTTCTTACCTGAGTTGTATTTCTCCCATGGTGGCCAATGGGCCTTGCTTGATACATGGACCTTTAGCATTTGGTCATGGTGTCAATGCTCTCTCTCTCTCTCTCTCTCTCTCTCTCTCTCTCTCTCTGGAATGCATGATGAGTGCACTCACGACCCCACTTGAGTGCAACCGTGACAACAACCGAAAAGGAGGCAATTTTCATAGAGGGCATGAAGTGTACACTTGGCAAAGGAAAGGAAGGGTTCTAAGAGGTCGTGTGCGGCGCAGGAGATCCGCAAGCGCGAGCTGGAGGCACACGGCGGGGGAGGACTTATAGCTACCAAGGTTGAGGAGGGAGAGCTGAGCAGGGGCTAACGAGCCCAACCAACGATGAAGTAGAGAGTCAGTGAGGATGAGGCTACAGTTGATGCGGGTGATGACAATAGTGAAAGGATTGAGATGGACCTAAAGGAGGGTGCATAGTGAAAACTACAAATTTTACTTTGATTATGAGTAAATTTAGGGTATGCAGAATATAAAGGTGAGCCTAAACAACGCAACAGTGAGATATACAACCTATATGATCATTGCAAGGTCAAGTAACCAAAGTAAACCACAAATAAGGGCCAGTTCTTTTGTAGCTTCTAGTGGCTTATTGTCAAAATAAGCCAAAATCTCAAAAGAACTCGTTTTGAACAAGCTAGCTCAGCTTATTTCCATCTTCCTCTTCTTCACAATGGAAAAAAGTTGGGGGGGGGG
>LR738713.1:711382512-711418300 GCA_902687465.1 Secale cereale | reverse complement strand
GGTTGCTTCCCGCAGCTTCTCACTTAAATCGAAGGGGTATACCGAATTGGCCCTATTCTTTTCTCATATTACACGAAAACTGCTACTGCGTTCAGGCCCGCGTCCAACCGATCTCCCACGCAACAAAAAAAACTAGGGGACATGCTTGCACTCGATCCCCTCTCCTCTCGCTCCCGTAGAAAGAAAAGCTAGGGTTCCTCACTAACCGCCGCCGCCGCTCGATCCGGGGCTCCTCTGCTGTTCGACGCGAAGGTCTCCGGCGACATGGATGGCGGCTAGGTCTTCATCACCCGCTGCTGCTCCTCTCCTTCCTCAGGCGCTAACCCTCCCTCCTCCGGTGTCCAGCGGCAACTTGTGGTCGGTCCGGCCAGGGTTCACTCCGGCGTGCGTCTCCCAAGTCCGGTCGACGACCCACTCCGACGAAGGACCCTTCCCTCCTTCCAGTACGTGGTCGTGAGCATGAGCTCGTCCAGCAAAGAGAGCAGCTCCTCTGCTTTTTTTGGCAAAATTTTCATCTAGGTTGCTATGATATGGATGTGTTGATTGGATGTGGTAATTTTGCCAAATAGTATGTAGATGTGCTGATTATGCCAAGTAGTACTTCAAAAAATTCAGCTAATTTTGATATGGATGTGCTGCCAAAGTAGTAGACAAGATTGTTGCTGCCATTGTATTAGCGTAGAAGAAATATTGTATGGTCTGTGTGTATGCTACCATTGCATCATTAGAAGAAATATTGATGGACACTGTGTATGCTACCATAAATATTTGTGAAGTCAGATATGGCAGCAAAATGATAGAAAATAACGTGATATTGTTTAATCAAAGCAACAAAATAGTCTAAGGGCATTACAGACTTTTCACTGACCATACCGCAGATAAGCTGAAAAAACAGGCAAGGAAAAGAACTGGCTAGCTTATTATCTGGAGCTTATTTTCACAGGAGCTTATCTGGAGCTTATTTCCACAGGAGCTTATTTCCACAGAGGAGCTCAAAAGAACTGGCCCAAAGTGAGCTAGGGTTGGAGTTAACCGAAGACCATGGAGATGAAGATGTATCTCAGTCTTCACTTCCTTAGAGGGACCTAGTCACCGTTGAAGGGATGGATGTTACCAAACGCCAACACTGCAAAGACTTGCCCTCTTCTCCATAGGTGGATCGACATCATTCATACGAATCGAATGAGCCCAAGAACGTCAAAAGTGTAGTTTGTATGAAGAAATGTTGGTGGATTTACTAAAGGAGACCAAAGCAAAAGATGGTGTCTGGTACAACTGCACTCGGTTGTACTAGGTGGTCATCGTCGTTGTTGTCACCAAGATCGTGAAACATCTCCTCTGATTCACGCCTCGTGTTGGCCAAAGGACGTGCTTTCACGACGACCCTATAATCATCAAAAATCAATCAAGGACGATGCGGTCTGATGCTTGCGAGCCGAACAGGGTGGTGTAGCACTTTCGCAGAAGTATCCCAATGAGTAATTGTTCCAACGAAGAGCAGAGGAGAATATTTATAGTTAGCATTACTGTCATACACAAGGCGCCACAATTCTTATGTGAAGTAACTGCTGATGCTTCTGCAAATATTGTTACTATCCCGAATCATGAATAAACCAGCTTGACAAACATAAAGAGAGTCGCAATAACAACTAAGAGAGCTAATAAAGGTAAATAGCATGAATAAAAGATGTGGTTGTGTTTCCTGCAATGAAGAGATTAGGTGAGGAGAGATTTCAGCTCATGGTAAGAGTTTAGAAAGTGTGTCAGTGCGACGTAATACCAGTTACCTTGTATTGTACTCATAACATTTGATATAATTAAGATAACAAAACTCCTCCTCTAGGGATTATATCCCATTCTTTGGTCCCGCTTATCCGTTTCCATAGAGTGGTTGTTTCCACAATTAAGGTCCTTAGACTGGAAGCAAACAATAAGTTCAATGGATCACTGTTATCTCATATTGTCTTCGGTCCTCCTAGATACCTCCACCTGTCATGTCAGAGATCACATATTTCCTAAACAATATGTGTTACATGTGTAGGTCTTGAGATCATGTTGCCCGGGCACTTAAATTAGACAACATGCATAGAGTTCACCACATCATACAACGTACTAGGTATATCATACTACAACGAATGCAAATGACGATATATAGAATATGCACAAATTAATCTTACCACTTACCTACATCTCTCACACCTAGGGGGGATTACTCACACATCATAAGAGGCGAATCAATCACCATGGAGATAAATCCAATGAAAATCATATCGATAATACCGTGAAGATCCACAGTAAGATGATAAATGGATAATACAAATAGGTTTGATATCCAAATGAGATTGAGTAATGTTACAATTGTTCTCCCAATTGGAATTATTATTGCAATGATGAAAAGGGTGATGGAGATGAAAGAACCAAAGACTAAGAAGATTTTCGAAAGTTCTTCAGATCCTCCTTTCTTCTATTCTGGTGGTCTGGCAGTGGCTAGGGTTCTCTTCTCCCCTGAGGCCCTTCACGAAAGTTGCTTGTATAGATGTTGTGGAGTTGATGGCAGCCCATACGACCGATAATGCGAGCGCATGCGGTCATATGGAACACCATCGTTTACTCTCGTGTGTCTGTTGACTTCAGTTTCTTCAGGAAAGTTGCTCCATTTGGCTTGCTTTTGCAGCAATCTTCGTTGGTTTCCTTCCATAGTTGATATTTCCTGCCGAACATTGATAAAGTGGATTTTCTTATCTTTCGAGGGATTAGCGTTAGAAATATTCGAAGAGTAATAAAAATCCCTATGAAACAAGGCAAAAAATCACTACTAAAAGATCACAAATTCTTGAGCCATCACGGACTTGCGCCACCACCTCGAGGGCCTATTGGATGCCGGTGATGACGACAATGTCCTCGTGCTTTGCAGCAATTTGGCCCTCGGTGGCGATGTGCTCACCCAACAACGCCGCCATCTGAAAGTTGTTGACGCCCTTGTTGGGGAACGTAGTATTTTAAAATTTTCCTACGATCACACAAGATATATCTACTAGATGCATAGCAACGAGAGGGGAGAGTGTGTCTACGTACCCTCGTAGACCGAAAGCGGAAGCGTCTAGTGACGCGGTTGATGTAGTCGAACTTCTTCGTGATCCAACCGATCAAGCACCGAACGTACGGCACCTCCGCGTTCAGCACACGTTTAGCTTGATGACATCCCACGAGCTCTTGATTTAGTTGAGCTTCACAGGAGAGTTTCGTCAGCACTATGACGTGGTGACGGATATGATGAAGCTACCGGCACAGGGCTTCGCCTAAGCACCGCAACGGTATGACCGAGGTGTGTTTCTGTGGAGGGGGGCACCGCACACGGCTAGAACAATGTTTCTTCTGTGTCTTTGGGTGCCCCCTGCCCCCGTATATAAAGGAGCAAGGGGGGAGGTGCGGCCGGCCTTCTAAGGCGCGCCAGGAGTAGGAAAGGAAGGGGGAGAGGAGAAGGAAAGGAGAGGTGGCGCATCCCCCCCCCCTTTTCCTAGTCCAACTACGAACCCTAGGGGGGTGCGTCCAGCTCTATGGGCTGCTCCTCTCTTTCCCTTATAGGTCCACTATGGCCCATACTCCCTCGGAGGGGTTCCGATAACCCCCTCCGGCACTCCGATTAAATCCGAAACTTTTCCGGAACACTTCCGGTGTCCGAATATAGTCGTCCAATATATCAATCTTTACGTCTCGGACATTCTGAGACTCCTCGTCATGTTCGTGATCTCATCCGGGACTCCGAACTACCTTCGTTACATCAAAACTCATAAACTCATAATATCGATCGTCATCAAACGTTAAGCGTGCGGACCCTACGGATTCGAGAACTATGTAGACATGACCGAGACTCATCTCCGGTCAATAACAAATAGCGGAAACTGGATGCTCATATTGGCTCCTACATATTCTACGAAGATCTTTATCGGTCAAACCGCATAACAACATACATTGTTCCCTTTGTCATCGGTATGTTACTTGCCCGAGATTCGATCGTCGGTATCTCAATACCTAGTTCAATCTCGTTACCGGCAAGTCTCTTTACTCGTTCTGTAATACATCATCCCATGACTAACTCATTAGTAATTTGCTTGCAAGGCTTATTATGATGTGTATTACCGAGAGGGCCCAAAGATACCTCTCCGACACTCGGAGTGACAAATCATATTCTTGATCTATGCCAACACCACAAACACCTTCGGAGACACCTGTAGAGCATCTTTATAATCACCCAGTTACGTTGTGACGTTTGATAGCACACAAGGTGTTCCTCCGGTATACGGGAGTTGCATAATCTCATAGTCATAGGAACATGTATAAGTCATGAAGAAAGCAATAGCAGTAAAACTAAACAATCATAGTGCTAAGCTAACGGATGGGTCTTGTCCATCACATCATTCTCCTAATGATGTGATCCCGTTGATCAAATGACAACTCATGTCTATGGCTAGGAAACATAACCATCTTTGATCAATGAGCTAGTCTAGTAGAGGCATACTAGGGACACTCTGTTTTGTCTATGTATTCACACATGTATTAAGTTTCCGGTTAATACAATTCTAGCATGAATAATAAACATTTATCATGATATAAGGAAAGAAATAATAACTTTATTATTGCCTCTAGGGCATATTTCCTTCAGTCTCCCAACTTGCAATAGAGTCAATAATCTAGTTCACATCGCCATGTGATTTAATACCGATAGTTCACATCGTTATGTGAATAACACCCATAGTTCACATCGCCATGTGACCAACACCCAAAGTGTTTACTAGAGTCAATAATCTAGTTCACATCACCATGTGATTAACACCCAAAGAGTACTAAGGTATGATCATATTTTGCTTCGTGAGAGAAGTTTAGTCAGTGGGTCTGTTACATTCAGATCCGTATGTATTTTGCAAATTTCTATGTCTACAATGCTCTGCACGGAGCTACTTTAGCTAATTGCTCCCACTTTCAATATGTATCCAGATCAAGACTCAGAGTCATCCAGATCGGTGTTAAAGCTTGCATCAATGTAACTCTTTACGACAAACTCTTTATCACCTCCATAACCGAGAAATATTTCCTTAGTCCTCTAAGGATAATTTTGACCGTTGTCCAGTGATCTACTCCTAGATAAAAAATTGTACTCCCTTGCCAAACTCAGGGGGTAGGGCATACAATAGGTCTGGTATACAGCATGGCATACTTTATAGAACCTATGGCTGAGGCATAGGGAATGACTTTCATTCTATCTTCTGTAGTGGTCGGGCATTGAGTCTTACTCAATTTCACACCTTGCAACACAGGCAAGAACTCTTTCTTTGACTGCTCCATTTTGAACTACTTCAAAATCTTGTCAAGGTATGTACTCATTGAAAAAACTTATCAAGCATTTTGATCTATCTCTATAGATCTTGATGCTCAATATGTAAGCAGCTTTACCGAGGTTTTTCTTTGAAAAACTCCTTTCAAACACTCCTTTATGCTTTCCAAAAAATTCTACATCATTTCTGATCGACAATATGTCCTTCACATATACTTATCAGAAACGATGTAGTGCTCCCACTCACTTTCTTGTAAATACAGGCTTCACCGCAAGTCTGTATAAAACTGTATGCTTTGATCAACTTATCAAAGCGTATATTCCAACTCCGAGATGCTTGTACCAGTCCATAGATGGATCGCTGGAGCTTGCACATTTTGTTAGCACCTTTAGGATTGACAAAACCTTCTGGTTGCATCATATACAACTCTTTCTTTAATAAATCCATTAAAGAACGCAGTTTTGTTATACATTTGTCAAATTTCATAAAATGCGGCAATTGCTAACATGATTCAGACAGACTTAAGCATCGCTACGAGTGAGAAAGTCTCATCGTAGTCAACTCCTTGAACTTGTCGAAAACCTTTTGCAACAAGTCGAGCTTTGTAAACAGTAACATTACCGTCAGCGTCTGTCTTCTTCTTGAAGATCCATTTATTTTCGATGGCTTGCCGATCATCGGGCAAGTCAACCAAAGTCCACACTTTGTTCTCATACATGGATCCCATCTCAGATTTCATGGCCTCAAGCCATTTTGCGGAATCTGGGCTCATCATCGCTTCCTCATAGTTCGTAGGTTCATCATGGTCTAGTAACATGACTTCCAGAACTGGGTTGCCGTACCACTCTGGTGCGAAACGTACTCTGGTTGATCTACAAAGTTCAGCAGAAACTTGATATGAAGTTTCATGATCATCATCATTAGCTTCCTCACTAATCGGTGTAGGAATCACTGGAACTAGTTTCTATGATGTACTACTTTCCAATTCGGGAGAAGGTACAATTACCTCATCAAGTTCTACTTTCCTCCCACTCACTTCTTTCGAGAGAAACTCCTTCTCTAGAAAGGATCCATTCTTAGCAACGAATATCTTGCCTTCGGATCTGTGATAGAAGGTGTACCCAACAGTCTCCTTTGGGTATCCTATGAAGACACATTTCTCCAACTTGGGTTCGAGCTTATCAGGTTGAAGTTTTTCACATAAGCATCGCAGCCCCAAACTTTAAGAAACGACAACTTTGGTTTCTTCCCAAACCACAGTTCATAAAGCGTCGTCTCAACGGATTTAGATGTTGCCCTATTTAACATGAATGAAGTTGTCTCTAATGCATAACCCAACACGATAGTGGTAAATCGGTAAGAGACATTGATAAGTCTCCAACGTATCTATAATTTTTTATTGTTCCATGCTATTATTTATGAAGTCTTGGATGTTTAATGGGCTTTATCATTCACTTTTACATCATTTTTGGGACTAACATACTAACCCAAAGGCCCAGTCCAGATTGTTGTTTTTTGCCTATTTCAGGGTTTCGCAGAAAAGGAATATCAAACGGAGTCCAAACGGAATGAAACCTTCGCAGGAGATATTTTTGGAGAAAATCACGCGAGATAGACTTCGGGGCCAAGCCAGAGGACAGGGGGCCCACCCTCGAGGGTGGGGACGTGCCCCCCTGCCTCGAGGGCAGGCCCGGTGGCCCCTGGTGCCCCTCTTCCTCATATATATGCCTACGTACCCCAGAAACTCCATACGCAGAGAGAAAACCCTAATTCCACCGCCGTAGCTGCTGTTCCCGTGGAGATCCATCTTGGAGCCTGTTCCGGGAGGGGGATCCATCACGGAGGCCTTCATCATCATCATCATCGCCCTCACCATGAGTTGTGAGTAGTTTACCACAGACCTTCGGGTCCATAGCTAGTATCTAGATGGCTTCTTCTCTCTCTCCGGATCTCAATACAAAGTTCTCCTCGGTCTTCGAGGAGATCTATTCGATGTAATCTCTTTTTGCGGTGTGTTTGTCGAGATCCGATGAATTGTGAGTTTATGATCAAGGTTATCTATGAAAGATATTTGGTTCTTCTCTGAACTTTTTATGTGTGCTCATAATATCCTTGCAAGTCTCTTCGAATTATTGGTTTGGTTTGGCCTACTAGATCTATAGTTCTTGCAATGGGAGAAGTGCTTGGCTTTGGGTTCAATCTTGCGGTGTCCTTTCCCAGTGACACTAGGGGCAGCAAGGCACGTATTCTATTGTTGCCATCAAGGATAAAAAGATGGGGTTTTCATCATATTGCTTGAGTTTATCCCTCTACATCATGTCATCTTGCTTAAGGCGTTACTCTGTTCGTATGAACTTAATACACTAGATGCATGCTGGATAGCGGTCGATGTGTGGAGTAATAGTAGTAGATGCAGAATCGTTTCGGTCTACTTGTCTCGGACGTGATGCCTATATACAATGATCATGCCTAGATAGTCTCATAATTATTCGCTTTTCTATCAATTGCTCGACAGTAGTTTGTTTACCTGCCGTAGAATATCGCTATCATGAGAGAACCCACTAGAGAAAACTATGGCCCCCGGGTCTATCTCTATCATATTACTTTCCCGTCAACTAGCCAATTTCTGCCGTCGTTATTTATTTGCTTTCTTTACTTTCTGTTTCTATACCAAAAATACCAAAAATATAATTATCATCTCTATCAGATCTCACCATCGTAAGTGACCGTAAAGGGATTGACAACCCCTTATCGCGTTGGCTGCGAAGTTCTTAGTTGTTTGTGCAGGTGCGAGGGACTGGCGCATGGTCTCCTACTGGATTGATACCTTGGTTCTCAAAAACTGAGGGAAATACTTACGCTACTGTGCTGCATCTCCCTTTCCTCTTCGAGGGAATACAACGCAAGCTCAAGAGGTAGCAAGAAGAATTTCTGGCGCGTTGCCGGGGAGGCTTACGCAAAAGTCATATACCAAGTACCTATCACAAACCCTTATTCTTTGCATTACATTTATTTGCCTCTCGTTTTCCTCTCCCCCACTTCACCTTTGCCGTTTTATTCGCCCTTCTTCCGCCGTGTGTTTCTCGTTCGCTTGTTTCTTGTTTGCTTGTGTGTGTTTGCTTGCTTGCTTGTCATTATGGCTAGCCCCTTATCCGCACCTTCGTCTCCCGAGTTTGAAGTACTTCACTTCAAGCAAAGGCAAGGAGAAAACTTAAAAGATGCTTGGTTTAGAATGATGGAATCTTATCGTACGTGCACCTTAGAAGTGAATTTTAGAATCTTGCTTCGCAATTTTTATGTTGGATTGAATATGTCTCATAGACAACTCTTGGATTGTGTTGCCAAAGGAAATTTTATCGAAGTTGATCCTAGTTTCGCGCATGAAATCATAGAGGGAATAGTGGGAACACTACCTCCCCAAAAGGAGTCAACCTCGGAAGCAACGCAAGTTTTTGAGAAAATTTGCGAAGTGACAAAAATATTACAAAAATCCCTTGAACCCCTTAAGAGTGTTAGTGGGAATCTCCATCGCATGAATATGTTGATTACCCTTTGCAATAAGCGGTTGGATGCTTTAGATCTTAAGATTTCTGAATATGATGGGAAACGCAAAGAACCTCCTGGATTCGAGCTTGACACCATTAAAAAGGCGAAGATCAAAGATGGCAATACCTAGATCTATCTTGTATCGTGCCTAGCTAGGGGCGTAAAACGATAGCGCTCGTTGGGAGGCAACCCAATTTTATGTTTTTTGATTTTGTTGCTGTTAGGGAATAAATATTTCATCTAGCCTCTGATTAGATGTGTTTTCATGTTTTGTTTAGTGTTTGTGCCAAGTAGAACCTTTGGTAAGACTTGTGTGAAGTTTATATGATCTTGCTGTGAAAAACAGAATCGTTAGCGCTCGCTAAAGTAGTCTTCAGAAATTACTGGAGCGTGATTTTTAGTTTATTCCTTTTGCTGCTGATAGGTTGACAAATTGCGCAAATTTACCAATTTAGTTTGAATTTTTTGTAGTTCCAGAAGTAGGCGAACCCAGCAGATTACTACAGACTGTTCTGTTTTTGACAGATTCTGTTTTTCGTGTGTTGTTTGCTTATTCCGATGCATCTAGGAGTAATATTGGAGGATATGAACCATAGAGAACTTGGAGTACAGTAGGTTTAACACCAATATAATCAATGAATGAATTCCTTGCTGTACCTTTGGGTGGTGGTTTGCTTTCTCTTACTAACGGAGCTCACGAGAATTTTTGTCTAAGTTTTGTGTTGTGAAGTTTTCAAGTTTTGAGTATTGCTTTGATGGACTATGGAACAAGGAGTAGCAAAGGCCTAAGCTTGGCGATGCCCATGGAACCCCAAGTAAATTCAAGATAATCAAAATCCTAAGCTTGGGGATGCCCCGGGAAGCCATCCCCTCTTTCGTCTTCATCCATCGGTAACTATACTTGGAGCTATATTTTTATTCGCAACATGCTATGTGTTTTGCTTGGAGCGTATTGTATAATTTGAGTCTTTGCTTGTTAGTTTGCTGCAATCATCCTTGCTGGACACACCTATTTGAGAGAGTTAAATATGCCCTAGAAATTATTAGAACACTCTATATGCTTCACTTATATCTTTTGAGTTGAATAGCTTTTGCTCTAGTGCTTCACTTATATCTTTTAGAGCACGGTGGTGGTAATATTTTGTAGAAAATGTTGATCTCTCATGCTTCACTTAGATATATTTGAGAGTCTATTAAAACAGCATGGTCTAAAGGAACTAGTCTTCACATGATAGACATCCAACGTCAATGTAGTAAAAAAATCACATCAAGTGCACTGAGTAGAAAGAGATGTTGGATGCTTGATAAATGTTTTGAGACATGAGGATAGTGATATTAGAGTCATGCTAGTGGAGTTATTATGAAATTGAGAAATACTTGTGTTAAGGTTAGTGAATCCCGTAGCATGCACGTATGGTGAACTGTTGTGTGACTAAGTTAAAGCATGAGGTATTTGTAGAGTGTCAACCTTTGTGTGGAGGTCGGGGGCGCGCGATGGTTAACTCCTACCAACCTCCCCCCTAGGGGCATGCGTTGATTGCTTTGTTTTGATGACTCGTAGATTTTTGCGATAAGTATATGAGTTCTTATGACTAATGTTGAGTCCATGGATTATACGCACTCTCACCCTTCCACCATTGCTAGCCTCTCTTGTACCGCGCAACTTTCGCCGGTGCCATAAACCCACTATATATCCTTCCTCAAAACAGCCACCATATTGTTCCTCAAAACAGCCACCATACCTACCTATCATGGCATTTCCATAGCCATTCTGAGATATATTGCCACGCAACTTTCCACCGTTCCGTTTATATGACACGCATCATATTGTCATATTGCCATTGCATGATCATGTAGTTGACATCGTATTTGTGGCAAGGCCACCATGCATAATTTTTATACATGTCACTCTTGTTTCATTGCACATACCGGTACACCGCTGGAGACATTCATATAGAGTCATACGTTGTTGTTGTAGTATCGAGTTGTAATCTTGTGTTGTAATGAAAGTGTGATGATCATCATTTATAGAGCCTTGTCCCATGGGAGGAAAGGCTGAATCTATAAAGCCCCTCCGCAAAAAAAGGCCAAAGAAAAAAAGAAAGGCCCGAAAAAAAAAGAAAACAGGAAAAGAATAAAGAAAAAAGGGACAATTGCTACTATCTTTTTCCACACTTGTGCTTCAAAGTAGCACCATGTTCTTCATTGTAGAGAGTCTCATGCTTAGTCACTTTCATATACTAGTGGGAATTTTCGTTATAGAACTTGGCTTGTATATTCCAACGATGGGCTTCCTCAAATGCCCTAGGTCTTCGTGAGCAAGCAAGTTGGATGCACACCCACTACTTTCTTTTGTTGAGCTTTCATCCATATTTAGCTCTAGTGCATCCGTTGCATGGCAATCCCTACTCACTCACATTGATATCTATTGATGGGCATCTCCATAGCCCGTTGATACGCCTAGTCGATGTGAGACTATCTTCCTCTTTTTGTCTTCTCCACAACCACCTCTAGTCCACCCATAGTGCTATGTCCATGGCTCACGCTCATGTATTGCGTGAAAGTGGAAAGGTTTGAAAAGATAGAGCATGAAAACAAATGCTTGGCTGAAATCGGGGTTGTGCATGATATGAAATTTTTGTGTGATAGCAAGGGAGCATAGCCAGCACTATATGATTTTGTAGGGATAACTTTCTTTAGCCATAGTATTTTGAGAAGACGTGATTGCTTTGTTAGTATTGCTTGAAGTATTGTTATTTCTTATGTCAATATAGACTTTTATCTTGAATCCTTCAGATCTGAACATTCATGCCACAATTAAGAGAATTACATTGAAAAACTATATTGGTTAGCATTCCACATCAAAAATTCTTTCTTTATCATTTACCTACTCGAGGACGAGCAGGAATTAAGCTTGGGGATGCTTGATACGTCTCCAACGTATCTATAATTTTTTATTGTTCCATGCTATTATTTATGAAGTCTTGGATGTTTAATGGGCTTTATCAGTCACTTTTACATCATTTTTGGGACTAACCTACTAACCCAAAGGCCGAGTCCAGATTGCTGTTTTTTGCCTATTTCAGGGTTTCGCAGAAAAGGAATGTCAAACGGAGTCCAAACGGAATGAAACCTTCGTAGGAGATATTTTTGGAGAAAATCACGCGAGATAGACTTCGGGGCCAAGCCAGAGGACAGGGGGCCCACCCTCCTGGGTGGGGGGCGTGCCCCCCTTCCCAGGGCGCGCCCCCCTGCCTTGAGGGCAGGCCCGGTGGCCCCTGGTGCCCCTCTTCCTCCTATATATGCCTACGTACCCCAGAAACTCCCTACGTAGAGAGAAAACCCTAATTCCACCGCCGTAGCTGTTGTTCCCGTGGAGATCCCATCTTGGAGCTTGTTCCGGGAGGGGGATCCATCACGGAGGCCTTCATCATCATCATCATCGCCCTCACCATGAGTTGTGAGTAGTTTACCACAGACCTTCGGGTCCATAGCTAGTATCTAGATGGCTTCTTCTCTCTCTCTCCGGATCTCAATACAAAGTTCTCCTCGGTCTTCGAGGAGATCTATTCGATGTAATCTCTTTTTGCGGTGTGTTTGTCGAGATCCGATGAATTGTGAGTTTATGATCAAGGTTATCTATGAAAGATATTTGGTTCTTCTCTGAACTTTTTATGTGTGCTCATAATATCCTTGCAAGTCTCTTCAAATTATTGGTTTGGTTTGGCCTACTATATCTATAGTTCTTGCAATGGGAGAAGTGCTTGGCTTTGGGTTCTATCTTTCGGTGTCCTTTTCCAGTGACAGTAGGGGCAGCAAGGCACGTATTGTATTGTTGCCATCGAGGATAAAAAGATGGGGTTTTCATCATATTGCTTGAGTTTATCCCTCTACATCATGTCATATTGCTTAAGGCGTTACTCTGTTCGTATGAACTTAATACACTAGATGCATGCTGGATAGCGGTCGATGTGTGGAGTAATAGTAGTAGATGCAGAATCGTTTCGGTCTACTTGTCTCGGACGTGATGCCTATATACAATGATCATGCCTAGATAGTCTCATAATTATTCGCTTTTCTATCAGTTGCTCGACTGTAATTTGTTTACCCGTCATAGAATATCGCTATCATTAGAGAAGCCACTAGAGAAAAGTATGGCCCCCGGGTCTATCTGTATCATATTACTTTCCCGTCAACTAGCCAATTTCTGCCGTCGTTATTTATTTGCTTTCTTTACTTTCTGTTTCTATACCAAAAATACCAAAAATATAATTATCATCTCTATCAGATCTCACTATCGTAAGTGACCGTAAAGGGATTGACAACCCCTTATCGCGTTGGCTGCAAAGTTCTTATTTGTTTGTGCAGGTGCGAGGGACTGACGCGTGGTCTCCTACTGGATTGATACCTTGGTTCTCAAAAACTGAGGGAAATACTTACGCTACTGTGCTGCATCTCCCTTTCCTCTTCGAGGGAATACAACGCAAGCTCAAGAGGTAGTAGACATCATAGACCGCACCATATCTAATAAAGTACGGTTACGACGTTCAGACACACCATTATGCTGTGGTGTTCCGGGTGGCGTGAGTTGTGAAACTATTTCACATTGTTTCAAATGAAGACCAAACTCGTAACTCAAATATTCACCTCCACGATCAGATCGTAGAAACTTTATTTTCTTGTTACAATGATTCTCTACTTCACTCTGTAATTCTTTGAACTTCTCAAATGTTTCAGACTTGTGCTTCATCAAGTAGATATACCCATATCTGCTCAAATCATCAGTGAAGGTCAGAAAATAACGATACCTGCCGCGAGCTTCAACACTCATCGGTCCTCATACAACTGTATGTATGATTTCCAACAAATCTGTTGCTCGCTCCATTGTTCCGGAGAACGGAGTTTTAGTCATCTTGCCCTTGAGGCATGGTTCACAAGCATCAAGTGATTCATAATCAACTGATTCCAAAAGTCCATCACTATAGAGTTTCTTCATGCGCTTTACACCAATATGACCTAAACGGCGGTGCCACAAATAAGTTGCACTATCATTATTAACCTTGCATCTTTTGGCTTCAATATTATGAATATGTGTATCACTACGATCAGGATCCAACAAACTATTTTCATTGGGTGTATGACCATAGAAGGCTTTATTCATGTAAACAGAATAAGAATTATTCTATGACTTAAATGAATAACTGTATTGCAACAAACATGATCAAATCATATTCATTCTCAACGCAAATGCCAAATAACATTTATTTAGGTTCTACACTAATCCTCGAAGTATAGGGAGTGTGCGATGATGATCATATCAATCTTGGAACCACTTCCAACACACATCGTCACTTCACCTTTAACTAGTCTCTGTTCATTCTGCAACTCTCGTTTCGAGTTACTTATTTTAGCAACTGAACCGGTATCAAATACCCAAGGGTTGTTATGAACACTAGTAAAGTACACATCAATAATCTGTATATCAAATATACCTTTGTTCACTTTGCCATCCTTATTATCCGCCAAGTATCTAGGGCAGTTCCACTTTCAGTGACCATTTCCTTTGCAGTAGAAGCACTTAGTTTCAGGCTTGAGTTTAGCTTTGGTTTTCTTCATGGGAGTGACAACTTGCTTGTCATTCTTCTTGAAGTTCCCTTTCTATCCTTTTGCCCTTTACTGGAAACAAGTGGTCTCGTTAACCATCAACACTTGATGCTCTTTCTTGATTTCTACCTTCGCCGATTTCAGCATCACGAAGAGCTCGGGAATTTCTTTCGTCATCCCTTGCATATTATAGTTCATCACGAAGTTCTACTAACTTGGTGATAGTGACTAGATAACTTTGTCAATTACTATCTTATCTGGAAGATTAACTCCCACTTGATTCAAGCAATTGTAGTACCCAGACAATCTGAGCACATGCTCACTGGTTGAGCTATTCTCCTCCATCTTGTAGGCAATGTACTGTCAGAGGTCTTATACCTCTCGACACGGGCATGAGTGTGAAATACTAATTTCAACTCCTGGAACATCTCATATGCTCCGTGGCATTCAAAACGTTTTTGAAGTCCCGGTTCTAAGCCGTAAAGCATGGTGCACTAAACTATAGTCATCATACCGAGCTTTTGTCAGAACGCTCATAACGTCTGCATCTGCTCCTGCAATAGGTCTGTCACCTAGCGGTGCATCAAGGACATAATTCTTCTGTGCAGCAATGAGGAAAATCCTCAGATCACGGAACAAGTCTGCATCATTGCTACTAACATTTTTCAACTTAGTTTTCTCTAGGAACATATAAAAACAAACAGGGAGCTACATCACGAGCTATTGATCTACAACATAGATATGCTAATACTACCAGGACTAAGTTCATGATAAATTAAAGTTCAATTAATCAAATTACTTAAGAACTCTGTCGGGGGAAACTGTCCACCACGAGCACCTATGGGACCGGAGCCCCTTGTATGTTGCGGTAAGGGAGCGGAGGGAGCACAAAGAGCAGATCGTAGAACACACGCGGGCAGTTTACCCAGGTTCGGGCCGCGATGGACGCGTAAAACCCTACTCCTGCTTGGATTGTATTAAGTTCTTGGGCTCGGGAGCTTGAAGAACTAGCTACCCCGAGCAAGAAAGTTGTCTAGGTTCCGAACCCTTTCTACGTTGCGCATGGGCCTCCTTTTATAGCTCAAGGGGTCACCGACAGGTGTCAACGTAGAGGAGGGTAAAAATGTAACTTTGGTGGTAGTTGTAACAGTGCGGGAATAGTGCGTGAACAGTGGATGAACAGTGGACTTCACCTAACCTTGACAGTGGGCGACAAGGGCATTAAATGCCCGTCACCGTCGACCCCAAAAGCGCCCGCCCGTGCGTCTCCGTTCGCCACGGCGGTAGCCTAGTCACCGTGGAGTGCCACCGTGTCCCCCAGGCTGCACAGCCATCCGCCACGCGTCCCCGGAAGGGCCCCAGGGCAACGCGTGGGCCGATGAGCTGGAGCGCGGGCACACAGCGCAGGCTTCCCCCGGCAAGCACCTTGCCGGGGTCTTGATCTTGCCGGGCCCGGAAGCTTGTCGCTCCCCGGGCCCTGCCGGGGCACAGGGTGCGCCGACGCATGTCTTCTGATATGCAGTCTTCTGGTCTTCCTGGCAAGCTCCTCTTGCCAGGGTCTTGTGTTAATGTGATAGTCTTGAGCCTGGGACGGCCTTCCCGGCAAGCTCTACTTGCCGGGGCCTTGATCTTCTGGCTTGTATACTTTGTTTTTGAATGGCTTAATAAGAACCAGAGAGGTTTCCGGCAAGCACGTGGTAGACCCTGCCGCGGGAAGCTGCCACTGCCCGTGCACAAGTTGGGGTACTAAGGTACCCCTATCTTAGTACACCGACAGGAGCCCCCGGGCCTGGGCCACACACGGTGCCGAGCGCTGTTGGGCCAGGCCCAAAATAGTGCACGGGCACGCGCGGCCCACGGCAAGCCGTAATTCCCCTTCCGCATCCGCCGCGTCCCTCCCTAACGGCACGCGTCGATCGCGGCGTCGTGGGAGAGATCGTGGCCACGTTCTTTAATGGGAAATGCGGAGCGTCCCCCACTTCCCCCTTAAAAGCAGAGGAAGCAGGGGCGGTTTCCCTCCTTCGCTTTCATTGCTTCTTCAACCTCCAGAAAACCTCCTCCG
This sequence comes from Secale cereale, assembly GCA_902687465.1. Classification (NCBI taxonomy): domain Eukaryota; kingdom Viridiplantae; phylum Streptophyta; class Magnoliopsida; order Poales; family Poaceae; genus Secale; species Secale cereale. Next base: position 711,401,755 of record LR738713.1, on the reverse strand, counting down.
CTCCCTGCCTCCACCCCTCCTCCGCCGTCTTTCGCATCCGCGGCGCCGTCGAGCTTCTCGCCCCCTCCCCCGCCGCCTCCGCCATGGCTCCGAAGGCCGAGAAGGCGAAAGCGGACAAGGCCAAGAGGGAGAAATCCGAGCAGGCGGCGAAGCTTGCCGCCCTGCGGAAGAGGAACGTGGTCTTCGCGCCGAGGCTCAGCGCGAGGGAGCTCTGGAACAAGTACTACCTCTTCTGGGCCAAGGAGACCAAGGCGCATCCCCGTACCAGAGTCTACCCGGCCGCCGCCAGAGATCTGTACCCCGGCGGGTATTTCTTCTTTGCTGTCTTCTTTCACTGCGGCTTGTGCCCTCCGTTCTCGGAGTTTTTCTGTGATATTATGAACACATACAATCTCCATCTCTTAGAGTTCACTCCCAACGCCATCCTTACGATGGCGGTTTTCGCACATCTGTGCGAAAACTACATAGGAATCTATCCAAATGTAGCACTCTTTCGCCATTTCTTCATGCCTAGAGTAGAGGCTGGCGCTCCCCTCTCCGGAGGTATCTCCTGGATCTTCCGCTTGAATAAGAAGGAATCTTATCTGAAAGGAGAACTCCGCAGCAAGTGGGAAGAATGGCGCGCAGATTGGTGCTGGGTAGTGGAGGACCAGCCGGAGCCTTTTACTGCGCCGCGCACAACAGCCATAGTGCGCGGCAGGGACTGGAGCGAGTTGGCCCCGGAGGACGTCAAGCTCAACGTCGCCCTCATCAGGATACTCCGTCTTCGGGTAGCTAAATTGACCATCGGAGAGGTAGGGGCAGATTTCCTCCACCGCCGCATCGCTCCTTTACAAGAAAGGAAAAGGCCAGCATGGGAGTTTGGCAATGCGGCGGACATTATGAGGCTGCGCCCGGGGTTGAACTTCAACTTCACAGCGCTGGAGCTGAAGGGGATGGTCCGGGAGCTTTTCAAGCACGACCCGGCCCATCCGGAGTGGTTTAGATCTCCCCGGGGAGTGGTGCCGCTGTGCAACAGCACTGCCCGGGACTCCTTGCGCGCATTGATGCCCGCGTGTGACTCTCACGGCGTCGACCCCACCTGGATAGTGCCTACGCCGGATGCAATTATGAGTTTCTTCGATAATCTGGTCGAGGTGCCCAAGAACGCCGAGGAGAACAAGGGTCTCACTCGGGCCACCACGGATCGGGATCTAGCTTATATTGTTTCCCGGATGGAGGAGGCCGCCGCAGCTGCAGCGGCAGGAGATTTCGGGTTCACCGTCGACGAGTCAGATGCTGCGGACGCGTCGTGCCAAGCAGAGGAGGCGGAGATCCGCAGACTGCTCAAGCTTCCGCCCGACGAGCTCACCGGGGTTCCTTCTCTGAGGTATGCCGGGATTCCCGGGATCGTGAGCGAAGCCGCCGCAAGAGGTGAGGTTGCCGGAGGAAGCAGGACCACCGGAGGGAGCGGAGCCGCCGGAGGGAGCGGGGCCGCCGGAGGGAGCGAGGTTGCAGGGCAAAGTGCTGGGCCCAGCGAGCCCGCCGAGGAGGAGGAGGAGGAGGACGCCGGGGCCGACGAGGATACTGGTGGATCTCTGGGGCTTGACGACGACGCCTCCTCGTCCTCGGAGAACTCCCCGCCCCGGGCAAGTCCCAAGCAAACACCGCCGAAGCGCCTCCGCAAGGCGGCTACAGCGACAGGGACGCAGGCGCCCCGACAGCAGCCTACTCGCCGGGCGACGCGCGCCACCAGAGCGAGCCAAGCCGCGACGGAGGCGCCCCGCGCAACAGCGCCAAGCGGAGGGGGATCCTCCCGGAGCGGAGCGGCCGCTCCGCCTGCTCCTCGGGCCCCGGCGCCAACGGAGGCTGGGTCTTCGCAGCCCCCAGCCCCGGAGACCGCCAAACGCCCGAGGAAGCCTTCTCCTCCTGCTCCTCGCGCGGGGCGCCTCAGGTGGAGTTCGATTTCTCCGCCCTCAGCGACGACGACGAGGAAGAGGAGTAAGTGTCTGTAATTTGTTACTTCTTCGATCCTGTCTTGATTCTTTCTTTGATGATTCTGATCTTGCTTCTTGATTTGCTTGCAGGACCTTGACCCAGCGGATGGCGAAGAGGGCCAAGGTCCCCGTGGTCGAGGTCGAGGACGACTCGCCCGTCGCGGCGACAGAGGACGCGCCGGCGACGAACTTGCCGGATCAACCCGCTGCTCCGAGGAGCAGCCCCCAGCGTAAGTCTGGCCTTGAACTTTCCGCTCGTCGGGCGCGCTCGAGGTTTTTGCTTGGTACTAATGTTTTGTCGTCTTGTTTGTCTTGTGCAGAAATGGAGCCGCGGCTGCAGGAGCGCCCGGAGACTGCCTCCGGCGAGCCACAGGTTCCGCCCTCCCCGCCAAGGGCAGACTCCCCGGCGAGGGAGAATGTTCCGACGAGGACGGACACCCCGCCAAGGGCGGGCTCCCCGCCAAGGGCGAGCAGCCCGACGAGGGTGGCCACCCCGCCAAGGGAGGACTCCCCGGCGAGGGAGCCAGTCGTCAACGAAGTCCGCGAAGGTGAGTCTTGTAGCTTCGTCTTCTTGAACTTGTCTTTTTGGATATTTGCTTCATCGTTTCTTTTCTTTTTCTTCCGCTAGATCCTCCTCCCCGGGAGGATCCCCCTCCGCTTGGCGCTGTTGCGCGGGGCACCTTCGTCGCGGCTTGGCTCGCTCTGGTGGCGCGCATCGCCCGGCGAGTAGGCTGCTGTCGGGGCGCCTGCGTCCCTGTCGCTGTAGCCGCCTTGCGGAGGCGCTTCGGCGGTGTTCGCTTGGGACTTGCCCGGGGCGGGGGGTTCTCCGAGGACGAGGAGGCGTCGTCGTCAAGCCCCAGAGATCCACCAGTATCCTCGTCGGCCCCGGCGTCCTCCTCCTCCTCCTCCTCGGCGGGCTCGCTGGGCCCAGCACTTTGCCCTGCAACCTCGCGCCCTCCGGCGGCCCCGCTCCCTCCGGCGGCTCCGCTCCCTCCGGTGGTCCTGCTTCCTCCGGCAACCTCACCTCTTGCGGCGGCTTCGCTCACGATCCCGGGAATCCCGGCATACCTCAGAGAAGGAACCCCGGCGAGCTCGTCGGGCGGAAGCTTGAGCAGTCTGCGGATCTCCGCCTCCTCTGCTTGGCACGACGCGTCCGCAGCATCTGCCTCGTCGACGGTGAACCCGAAATCTCCTGCCGCTGCAGCTGCGGCGGCCTCCTCCATCCGGGAAGCAATATAAGCTAGATCCCGATCCGTGGTGGCCCGAGTGAGACCCTTGTTCTCCTCGGCGTTCTTGGGCACCTCGACCAGATTATCGAAGAAACTCATAATTGCATCCGGCGTAGGCACTATCCAGGTGGGGTCGACGCCGTGAGAGTCACACGCGGGCATCATTGCGCGCAAGGAGTCCCGGGCAGTGCTGTTGCACAGCGGCACCACTCCCCGGGGAGATCTAAACCACTCCGGATGGGCCGGGTCGTGCTTGAAAAGCTCCCGGACCATCCCCTTCAGCTCCAGCGCTGTGAAGTTGAAGTTCAACCCCGGGCGCAGCCTCATAATGTCCGCCGCATTGCCAAACTCCCATGCTGGCCTTTTCCTTTCTTGTAAAGGAGCGATGCGGCGGCGGAGGAAATCTGCCCCTACCTCTCCGATGGTCAATTTAGCTACCCGGAGACGGAGTATCCTGATGAGGGCGACGTTGAGCTTGACGTCCTCCGGGGCCAACTCGCTCCAGTCCCTGCCACGCACTATGGCTGTTGTGCGTGGCGCAGTAAAAGGCTCCGGCTGGTCCTCCACTACCCAGCACCAATCTGCGCGCCATTCTTCCCACTTGCCGCGGAGTTCTCCCTTCAGATAAGATTCCTTCTTATTCAAGCGGAAGATCCAGGAGATACCTCCGGAGAGGGGAGCGCCAGCCTCTACTCTAGGCATGAAGAAATGGCGAAAGAGTGCTACATTTGGATAGATTCCTATGTAGTTTTCGCACAGATGTGCGAAAACCGCCATCGTAAGGATGGCGTTGGGAGTGAAGTCTAAGAGATGGAGATTGTATGTGTTCATAATATCACAGAAAAACTCCGTGAACGGAGGGCACAAGCCGCAGTGAAAGAAGACAGCAAAGAAGAAATACCCGCCGGGGTACAGATCTCTGGCGGCGGCCGGGTAGACTCTGGTACGGGGATGCGCCTTGGTCTCCTTGGCCCAGAAGAGGTAGTACTTGTTCCAGAGCTCCCTCGCGCTGAGCCTCGGTGCGAAGACCACGTTCCTCTTCCGCAGGGCGGCAAGCTTCGCCGCCTGCTCGGATTTCTCCCTCTTGGCCTTGTCCGCTTTCGCCTTCTCGGCCTTCGGAGCCATGGCGGAGGCGGCGGGGGAGGGGGCGAGAAGCTCGACGGCGCCGCGGATGCGGAAGACGGCGGAGGAGGGGTGGAGGCAGGGAGCGGAGGAGGTTTTCTGGAGGTTGAAGAAGCAATGAAAGCGAAGGAGGGAAACCGCCCCTGCTTCCTCTGCTTTTAAGGGGGAAGTGGGGGACGCTCCGCATTTCCCATTAAAGAACGTGGCCACGATCTCTCCCACGACGCCGCGATCGACGCGTGCCGTTAGGGAGGGACGCGGCGGATGCGGAAGGGGAATTACGGCTTGCCGTGGGCCGCGCGTGCCCGTGCACTGTTTTGGGCCTGGCCCAACAGCGCTCGGCACCGTGTGTGGCCCAGGCCCGGGGGCTCCTGTTGGTGTACTAAGATAGGGGTACCTTAGTACCCCAACTTGTGCACGGGCAGTGGCAGCTTCCCGCGGCAGGGTCTACCACGTGCTTGCCGGAAACCTCTCTGGTTCTTATTAAGCCATTCAAAAACAAAGTATACAAGCCAGAAGATCAAGGCCCCGGCAAGTAGAGCTTGCCGGGAAGGCCGTCCCAGGCTCAAGACTATCACATTAACACAAGACCCTGGCAAGAGGAGCTTGCCAGGAAGACCAGAAGACTGCATATCAGAAGACATGCCTCGGCGCACCCTGCGCCCCGGCAGGGCCCGGGGAGCGACAAGCTTCCGGGCCCGGCAAGATCAAGACCCCGACAAGGTGCTTGCCGGGGGAAGCCTGCGCTGTGTGCCCGCGCTCCAGCTCATCGGCCCACGCGTCGCCCTGGGGCCCTTCCGGGGACGCGTGGCGGATGGCTGTGCAGCCTGGGGGACACGGTGGCACTCCACGGTGACTAGGCTACCGCCGTGGCGAACGGAGACGCACGGGCGGGCGCTTTTGGGGTCGACGGTGACGGGCATTTAATGCCCTTGTCCCCCACTGTCAAGGTTAGGTGAAGTCCACTGTTCATCCATTGTTCACGCACTATTCCCGCACTGTTACAACTACCACCAAAGTTACATTTTTACCCTCCTCTACGTTGACACCTGTGGTGACCCCTTGAGCTATAAAAGGAGGCCCATGCGCAACGTAGAAAGGGTTCGGAACCTAGACAGCTTTCTTGCTCGGGGTAGCTAGTTCTTCAAGCTCCCGAGCCCAAGAACTTAATACAATCCAAGCAGGAGTAGGGTTTTACGCGTCCATCGCGGCCCGAACCTGGGTAAACTGCCCGCGTGTGTTCTACGATCTGCTCTTTGTGCTCCCTCCGCTCCCTTACCTGGCGCGCCAAAGATGTCGGGGGAAACTGTCCACCACGAGCACCTATGGGACCGGAGCCCCTTGTACGTTGCGGTAAGGGAGCGGAGGGAGCACAAAGAGCAGATCATAGAACACACGCGGGCAGTTTACCCAGGTTCGGGCCGCGATGGACGCGTAAAACCCTACTCCTGCTTGGATTGTATTAAGTTCTTGGGCTCGGGAGCTTGAAGAACTAGCTACCCCGAGCAAGAAAGCTGTCTAGGTTCCGAACCCTTTCTACGTTGCGCATGGGCCTCCTTTTATAGCTCAAGGGGTCACCGACAGGTGTCAACGTAGAGGAGGGTAAAAATGTAACTTTGGTGGTAGTTGTAACAGTGCGGGAATAGTGCGTGAACAGTGGATGAACAGTGGACTTCACCTAACCTTGACAGTGGGCGACAAGGGCATTAAATGCCCGTCACCGTCGACCCCAAAAGCGCCCGCCCGTGCGTCTCCGTTCGCCACGGCGGTAGCCTAGTCACCGTGGAGTGCCACCGTGTCCCCCAGGCTGCACAGCCATCTGCCACGCGTCCCCGGAAGGGCCCCAGGGCGATGCGTGGGCCGATGAGCTGGAGCGCGGGCACACAGCGCAGGCTTCCCCCGGCAAGCACCTTGCCGGGGTCTTGATCTTGCCGGGCCCGGAAGCTTGTCGCTCCCCGGGCCCTGCCGGGGCGCAGGGTGCGCCGAGGCATGTCTTCTGATATGCAGTCTTCTGGTCTTCCTGGCAAGCTCCTCTTGCCAGGGTCTTGTGTTAATGTGATAGTCTTGAGCCTGGGACGGCCTTCCCGGCAAGCTCTACTTGCCGGGGCCTTGATCTTCTGGCTTGTATACTTTGTTTTTGAATGGCTTAATAAGAACCAGAGAGGTTTCCGGCAAGCACGTGGTAGACCCTACCGCGGGAAGCTGCCACTGCCCGTGCACAAGTTGGGGTACTAAGGTACCCCTATCTTAGTACGCTGACAAACTCCCACTTAGACAGACATCTCTCTAATCATCTAAGTGATCACGTGATCCATATCAACTAAACCAGGTCCGATCATCACGTGAGATGGATTAGTTTTCAATGGTGAACATCTTATGTTGATCATATCTACTATATGATTCACACTCGACCTTTCGGTCTCCAGTGTTCCGAGGCCATATCTGCATATGCTAGGCTCGTCAAGTTTAACCCGAGTATTCTGCGTGTGCAAAACTGGCTTACACCCGTTGTATGTGAACGTAGAGCCTATCACACCCGATCATCACGTGGTGTCTCGGCACGACGAACTTTCGCAACAGTGCATACTCAGGGAGAACACTTATACCTTGAAATTTAGTGAGAGATCATCTTATAATGCTACCGCCGTACTAAGCAAAATAAGAAGCATAATAAGATAAACATCACATGCAATCAAAATATGTGACATGATATGGCCATCATCATCTTGTGCTTTTGATCTCCATCTCCAAAGCACCGTTATGATCACCTTCGTCACCGGCGCGACACCTTGATCTCCATCGTAGCATCGTTGTCGTCTCGCCAACTATTGCTTCCACGACTATCGCTTTCACTTAGTGATAAAGTAAAGCAATTACATGGCGACTGTATTTCATACAATAAAGCGACAACCATATGGCTCCTGCCAGTTGCCGATAACTTTACAAAACATGATCATCTCATACAATAACGTATCACTCATCATGTCTTGACCATATCACATCACAACATGCCCTGCAAAAACAAGTTAGACATCCTCTACTTTGTTGTTGCAAGTTTTATGTGGCTGCTACGCGCTTAGCAAGAACCGTTCTTACCTACGCATACAAAACCACAACGATATTTCGTCAAGGATGTGATGTTTTAACCTTCACAAGGACCGGGCGTAGTCACACTCGATTCAGCAAAAGTGAGAGAGCCAGACACCCGCCAGTCACCTTTAAGAAACGAGTGCTCATAACGATGAAACCAGTCTCGCGTAAGCGTACGTGTAATCTCGGTCCGGGCCGCTTCATCTCACAATACCGCCGAACCAAAGTATGACATGCTGGTAAGAAGTATGACTAGTATCGTCCGCAACTCATTGTGTTCTACTCGTGCATATCATCTACGCATAGACCTGGCTCATGATGCCACTGTTGGGGAATGTAGTATTTTAAAATTTTCCTACGATCACACAAGATCTATCTACCAGATGCATAGCAACGAGAGGGGAGAGTGTGTCTACATACCCTCGTAGATCGAGAGCGGAAGCGTCTAGTGACGCGGTTGATGTAGTCGAACTTCTTCGCGATCCAACCGATCAAGCACCGAACGTACGGCACCTCCGCGTTCAGCACACGTTCAGTTTGATGACGTCCCACGATCTCTTGATCCAGTTGAGCTTCACAGGAGAGTTTCGCCAGCACTACGGCGTGGTGACGGATATGATGAAGCTAACGGCGCAGGGCTTCGCCTAAGCACTGCAACGGTATGACTGAGGTGTGTTTCTATGGAGGGGGCACCGCACATGGCTAGAACAATGTTTCTTCTATGTCTTTCTGTGCCCCCTGCCCCCGTATATAAAGGACCAAGGGGGGAGGTGCGGCTGGCCTTCTAAGGCGCGCGAGGAGTAGGATTCCTACTCCTAGTAGGAATAGGAATCCCCTTTCTTATTCCTACTAGGAGTAGGAAAGGAAGGGGGAGAGGAGAAGGAAAGGAGAGGTGGCGCCTCCCCCCTTTTCCTAGTCCAACTAGGAACCCTAGGGGGTGCGGCCAGACCTATGGGCTGCCCCTCTCTTTCCCTCTTAGGCCCACTATGGCCCATACTCCCTAGGGGGGGTTCCAGTAACCCCCTCCGGCACTCCGGTTAAATCCAAAACTTTTTCGGAACACTTTCGGTGTCCGAATATAGTCGTCCAATATATCAATCTTTACGTCTCGGACATTCCGAGACTCCTCGTCATGTCCGTGATCTCATCCGGGACCCCGAACTACCTTCATTACATCAAAACTCATAAACTCATAATACCGATCGTCATCAAACGTTAAGCGTGCGAACCCTACGGGTTCGAGAACTATGTAGACATGACCGAGACTCATCTCCGGTCAATAACCAATAGCGGAACCTGAATGATCATATTGGCTCCTACATATTCTACGAAGATCTTTATCGGTCAAACCGCATAACAACATACGTACGCTGTTCCCTTTGTCCTCGGTATGTTACTTGCCCGAGATTCGATCATCGGTATCTCAATACCTAGTTCAATCTCATTACCGGCAAGTCTCTTTACTCGTTCCGTAATACATCATCACGTGACTAACTCATTAGTCATTTGCTTGCAAGGCTTATTATGATGTGTATTACCGAGAGGGCCCAGAGATACCTCTCCGACACTCAGAGTGACAAATCCTATTCTTGATCTATGCCAACACCACAAACACCTTCGGAGACACCTGTAGAGCATCTTTACAATCACCCAGTTACGTTGTGACGTTTGATAACACACAAGGTGTTCCTCCGGTATACGGGAGTTGCATAATCTCATAGTCATAGGAACATGTATAAGTCATGAAGAAAGCAATAGCAGTAAAACTAAACGATCATAGTGCTAAGCTAACAGATGGGTCTTGTCCATCACATCATTCTCCTAATGATGTGATCCCGTTGATCAAATGACAACTCATGTATATGGCTAGGAAACATAACCATCTTTGATCAATGAGCTAGTCTAGTAGAGGCATACTAGGGACACTCTGTTTTGTCTATGTATTCACACATGTATTAAGTTTTCGGTTAATACAATTCTACCATGAATAATAAACATTTATCATGATATAAGGAAATAAATAATAACTTTATTATTGCCTCTAGGGCATAATTCCATCAACCCTCCACCTCCACCCCTCTTCACAAGAATCCTCGGTTGTCGACTCCAACTTCTCACTTGTATATTTTGCTTTGTTTTGCTCAATGGATAATTATACCCTAGTGTTTTCCAAAAGGTTGCAAGTTCAAGTGACAAGTATAGATGTACTGAACATATTACAAATAACATGAATTTCATATTTTTGGAACTTTACATAGATTTCGAATTAACTCAGATCCAAATGCTACTTCTCGAGCTTGCGTTGATATTTACCTTGAAGAGGAAGGGTGATACAACAAAGTAGAGATAAGTATTTCCCTCAGTTAAGAACCAAGGTATAAATCCAGTAGAAGGCACAAGCAAGTCCCCAATAGATGCACATGCACAAACTAACAAACACTTGCACACAACAAAGTGGTCTCCTTGTAGTCATGATGGTCTTTATAGGGTGACTTCTTCTAACTTGTTTTCCTGCTTGACAAGCACTACAAAGTCTATATTTGTCAAAGATAATATCTTTAACACCAAGAATATGATCTCCTTTCATGAGCTTATCAAGATTTCACATACCAACATGTCCTAGCCTTGTATGCCATAACCAACCTTTAGAAGATTTTGCAATAAGACATGTGCGAGGTTGGTATCTTTTAGTGAAATCAATAAAGTATAGATCACCTCTACATATACCGGTAAATACCATGCTATGATTATCATGATTAAACACTTGACAATCTACTTCGGTAAATAGAACATTGAAACCAAAGTCGGCAAGTCTAGATATGGAAATAAGATTGTAGCCAAGGGATTTGACAACCATGATATTCTTAATGGATCTACCATGGGATATTGCCACCTTGCCAAGGCCAAGTACCTTACCCTTGGAGTTATCTCCAAAAGTCACATACTTGCATGAACAATCATTGTTATCAAGTTGTCTTTCTCTCTGGTCATGTGATCGATGCATCCATTATCAAGAATCCACTCTTTTAATTACCTCCGAACATGTAGTCTCTAAGGCTAGCCATGATACTAAGATTTCACATAGTCTTCGTACTCTTCGTCAAGTTTCCCACTACCATCATAGTAGCCATGTTCACCAATGTCGCCATCACCTAGGGCATCAAGTTCATTAGTAACATGTGTATGACATTGTTCAAGAGAAGAAATTCTAATAGCTTCAATTATGACCATGCTAATAGTTCCAACATCTCCTTCAACACGCATCGGATCTCCAAGCTCAAGGTAGCAGTTATCAAAGTTAGGAACATTGGGCTTGACTTTACGAGAAGTGATAGCCTTATGAAGAATCTCATCGAGGTTCTTAAGAAAGTAATCGGGATATCGTTTTTCTAAGCCATTCCATAAAGTATAAGCACACATTCAAAGTTTTTCATGCATCAGAGAACACTATTAGGAAAACCTTTAACATTGAGATTGACGGCTCTTAGATTATGAAACATATCGAGTTCTTCATCGGGAGTCAAATGCAAGGGATCAATAGGAAGTTTGTAAGGACTATGAATATACTTTCTCAAGATGCTATCATCAAATATATCAAGCATTTCATCCTGCCAAGCAAGATAAAACTAACCATCAAGCATGGGCACTCTACAACCAACACTCCTCCGTGTAGACGCATCCATCCTTCCCCAAGGTGATTAAACCAAAGCAATGGGGACCAAAGAACTGATAACACTTGTAGGATTGAAAGGATAGGTCTAGAGGGTGCTGAATGGACACTAACAAGGCAAAATGTCCAATTTTTGTTTTTCTTGGTACTTAGGCAGATTTTAGCACAAGTTAAATGGCAAGGAATACAATCTACACACGCATATTTAGAGTATAGACAACGAAGAGTAAATGACATGCAAGTGCAAGAAAGTAAAGGGGTAGAGTTTGAAGAAGATCAAACGCAATGAAGACATGGTGATTATTCTCGTGGTTCCGATAGGTGGTGCTATCGTACATCCACATTGATGGAGACTTCAACCCGTGAAGGGTAGCGACTATGCGAGTCCAGGAAGGGCTCCACTCACAAAGGGTCCACGAAGAAGCAACCTTGTCTATGCCATCATGGCTTACACCCACGAAGGACTAGCCTCACTCGGGGTAGATCTTCATGAAGTAAGCGATCTCCTTGCCCGTACAAACTTCCTGGTTTAACTCCACAAGCTTGAAGGCTCCCAAGTGACACCTAAGCAATCTATAAGACACCACTCTCCAAAAGATAATAGATGTTGTTGTTGATGATGAACTCCTTGCTCTTGTGCTTCAAAAAATAGTCTCTGCAACACTCAAACACTCTCTCACTGATTTGGCTATGTTGTAGGAAAGGGACTGAAGTGGTAAACAACTTGGGGAGGTTATAAATCAAGGATCAAAGGTTAGAGTGGAATTCCCTTGATTTCAACACAAATATAGGTGGTTCTCTCACATAATATGGACATGGGAAGTTGTGCTTTCGTCCTGGTTGCTCTTTAAGAGTTGGTGGAATGGGTGGGGGTATATATAGGCAGTACTACAAATCCAAGTGTTACACAACTTTATGCACCACTCGGTGGGATCAGGCGAAAACACTCGGTGAGACCGACTAGTTCAAAAGGTGTGGACTTTAGCCTTTTTAGTGAGACAAGATGGAACAGGTTGGCGAGACCGGTGGGTGATGACCTAATCACTTTCTACATTCCAGTGAGACCAATCGAAACCACTCAAAAATTCCGAAATGAAATCTATAGGCAACAGAATGCTGGCAAGTGCTCCTCGGTGGGACCGAAGGGTCACCTTGGTGGGACCGATTTGCTAGGGTTTAGGCAGTGTCTATGTCCGGTGTTTCTCGTGGGTCCGGGTAGATGTGTTTCGGTGAGACTGAGATAGAATTTTAGGGTTTTGGACATAGATGAATGTGAGGGTGTGGCTGAGGGTTTTGGAGCAATATCTATAAGCACTTGAGCAGTTAGTCCATGATCAAAACCTCATCCCCTTTTAATATTATTGGCTTTCCCGTGGACCTAATGTGATCTTTGATCACTTAACCAAAAATGCAGAGTCTTCAAGCTTTGCCAACATTATTCCTTGGTAGCTTGAGGGGTCTACATCTCCATCCATTTACTTGCCTAAGTTAAACTTTTCTTGAAATATACTTAAGGAAAACATTAGTCCAACAATATGTGTATGTTGACATGAATTGCCAAAACTACCAAGGGAGCAATTTTGCTTTCAACAGTACACACGGAGTACATGTATCACCGTGCGTGAAGTATGAGTTGCACTACGTGAGAGAAGTACAAATTTTGCCATGCAGTACAACTTGTACTATTCGAGGAGCACAAGTTACAACAAGCAGCAAGTTGTGCTAGATGGAGGACACTACCATGTGAGTACAAGTATATTAGAGTGTATGGTACATGTACGTTGCAACAGGGAATACACCAAATTAGTTCTTCTTGGGAGTATAAGTTACATTGTAAAAGAGTTTGTCTAAACATATCTACATGGGATCTAGTTTTGAAGATCTTGAAACAAGAAAGACAAAATAAAAACGGTTTGTAATGTGGACCCTTGGATTAGGAGATATTTATTTTTGAAAAAAAATCTCACAAAAAATTGACATTAACCCCTTATCTCCCTCCCGCGCGTGGGAGACAAAACCAGGCCCATGCATGTGGGTGGAGCCATTTCGACGGTTGAGCATACATTTCATTTTCATTCATTTTTTCTTTGCTCTATGTGGTTTGCTCCGGTTTAATTAGGGTTTATTATTTTTTACAGAAAACACCATTTTTTTCTAAAAACACATGAACAAACTTTATTACGTGGAATTGTGTTTAGCTGCGTGAACACTTTTTTAGACCGTGAACATTTTTAAAATGTGAAGAACATAATTTTAAAAAATGTGAGTATACTTTAAAATACACTGCCATTTTTAATCCCTATGAGTACTTTATAAAAAATCACTTATAAAAATGGTCATCATGTATTTTAAATAATATACATGACATCGTTATATTTATGAAATTATAAGGAAAAAAGAAACAAAGAAATAAAACAAAAAGAAAAAGGAAAAAAGAAAATGAGAAGAAAAAAATAAAAAAGATAGGAAACCCAGAAATGAACAAACAAAAGGGAAAAAAATAAAAAGCGAAAGAAATAATCACTGAACCGAACCCACAATTAAAATTGACTGGATTATCTCTTTTTCTTCCGCCTGTGGAACACATTCGGTTTCCATTAATAAATAACCAAATTAGCATATGTTAATTTCATTTTAAGCCTTGGTTAACGCAAAAAACAAAGTAGGAGTATTTATTTATCACCGCAATGTTTACGCAATTGATTTGCTAAAGGCCCACCATGGTGTGCTCGGTGTCTTATCTGCGGTCCTACTGACTTGGGCACTCCCTCTTAAAGGAAAAAAACCATACGGACAGCCACACCCTACCCTAATTATCGCACCCTAAGCGGCCACCACACGCCCTTGCTCACCTTCAACGCCACATGCCCTTTTGCTCTTCGCCGCACCACCATAGATCTTAGTCGCCAGAGCGGCCGCCACACACCCTCTTCCTCCGTCCCTCTAGGGTGTGTTTAGTACTTTGGTAGGTGAGAATGGAAGGTTACATTTTTTATGGGTAAGACACACTTTACTGATTATAAGCCACGGTTTGTGGGATACAATTTGCATGGTGGTGAACAAGCCAAAGATGGCGCCCCCGCTGAAGAGAAAGCGAAGACCTAGCCATGGTATGAGCATCACCATTCGACGCACGACCCTCAAAAACAAAAGTACAATTAAAGGCAGAGGCCCGCAAACAAATCACTGAGATGATAGCCCCATGCTTCCCTCCGTAGCCCTTGTTGATGTCGTTGATCACCATTTTGGAGTCCGGAGCAATGACCAGATCATGAATATGCAAATCTTCAGCCAGCGACAATGCTTCTCGGCAGGCGATTGCTTCTAGCGTCGCCACATCAACCACCCCTGGAATCACTAATGCCGAGCTGCCCAAGTAGTTTCTGTGATCATCCCTACATATGGCACCAGCCGAACCACCTCTGTTGAAGCGGCTAACCCCGGCGTCCACGTGATTTTTTGCAAAACCTGTTGGCTGAGCATTGGGCCAAGTTGAGGGTACAACATTTGAAATCCTTGTCCTACCCGATACAGTCGTCGGCCTGCTATCTCCCAGGCTTTGTAGTTTGCTTAAGAATCTCTCCACAAAATTGTGTGTAGCATGTGTACTCTGGAAGATTCCTTCGTGAATTGCCTGACGACGAGCCCACCAAACTTCCCAAAGTGTCACCGAGAGTTTGACAAAAGATGCATGCGATAACGCTTATAGCAAAGAGAAGAGCCAAAGCTTAGCACTCGGCTCTGTTGAAACACTCATCTGTTCTGTTAAACTCACATTAGCCAGAGCCCAAACACATCTGGAGGTGGTGCACTCTAGTAGGGAATGATGCCATTAATCCGGCGCGCCGCACAACCCACACGAGCTAGTTGTAGACATGTTTCCGTGAGCTCTCACATCTTCCGTGGGTAAGGATTGTCTTGCCAATCTTCATAGAAACATCCGAACCTTGCCAGGCACTTTTGTCTTCCACAATGACTTCCATGCACTTCCCTCGGAGCCTAGACTCGAAGATCCAGGAATTTCCTCGAGCCATGCTTCCCTTCTCTATCGGGTTGAAACCAACATCGCATACGTAGACCGGACTGTGAACACGCCAGATGTTTCATAATGCCAGGACCAGAAGTCATGAATGTTCCTTGTGCAGAGGGGTATACTCAAGATAATAGACACGTCCATTGGCAAAAAAAAAACTTGTGCGACCTTCTCACTATTCCATGCGGCAGATGTAACACCTATAAGTTCTGACACTTGTGATGGAGGATTCGGAACCTTGCTCCCATAGGGCCGCATCATTTCAGTGCGGGGGAACCAATTGTCGTTCCAAATATCAGTTGACTCTCCATTGCCTATCCGTTTAATCAACCCTTGTTTCAGCACATCTTTCTCTTCTATTACAGCTCTCCAGATTTGGCTAGGGTGATTTCCCAGAGAGGCATCCAAAAAGGAGGAAGTTGGGAAGTAGATACTCTTCAATATGCGGCCACTTAGAGACTCTGGGTTTTGTAAAATCCTTCAAGCCTGCTTCGCTAACATAGCCAAGTTAAAAAGCTCAAAATCTTTGAAACCCAAACCCCCCATATTCTTAGGTTGTGTCATTGCCTTCCATGATACCCAGTTAGGCTTGCGTTGTCCGTTCTTACTCCCCCACTAGAATTTTCGGATCAACATGGTCAAGTGGTCACACATGCCTCTTGGAAGCTTAAAACATGACATGGAATAGACCGGGACTGCTTGTGCTACCGCTTTGACCAAGACCTCCTTGTCTGCCATGGACAAGTTCTTCTCTATCCATCCTTGGACTTTGTTCGAGAGCCTATTTTCAGATATTTGAACGCTCCATTCTTAGAGGCACCAATATCACTTGGCATCCCAAGATACTTTTCATTAAGAGTTTCATTGGGTACTTGTAATATATCTTTGATTTGCTGGCGCACACTATCAGGAACTCCTTTGCTGAAAAAGATTGATGATTTATCATAATTTATACGCTGACCTGAAGCTTGACAGTACACATTCAAGGTTTACCGGCGGCGCCGTAGGTGCAATAGTTATACCATGAAGGTTTGATGACTCACTTTTTGATCTCAATAGGCACGAAAGGCCCTCTGTTGCAATCAAGAACAAGTATGGGGATATAGAGTCCCCTTGCCTTATACCTCGTGAAGGCGAAAACTGCTCCAACTTTCTCCCATTCATCAAAACAGAAAATTTAACTGAAATGACCATGTCCATGATGATGTTTACCCACCTTTCTAAGAAGTCTAGTTTTATCATGATCGCCCTCAGATATGCCCATTCAACTCTGTCATAGGCCTTCATTATATCCAACTTGAGAGCACTGTGATGATTCTTCTTTGCCCCGTTCCTCTTCATAAAATGAAGGCATTCATATGCGGTGATGATGTTATCAGTTATGAGACTTCCTGGGACAAAAGATGATTGTTCCTCAGATATTATTTCTAGTAGCACTTGTTTCAGTCGGTTAGAGCATCTCCAGCCGTTCGCCCCCCTAGGGCGCCTAAAAAGAGCGGCCTGGGGGTGAACCGGCACTAGCTCGGCCCCTGGGGGCGACCTAGCTCCCAGTCACGCCCCCATGCGCCGGCCCCAGGATGCGGGAAATTTGAACTTGGTTGTTCCGGCTCACAAAAGACGCCACAAATCCGGCGATCGGATGTAGTCTAGCGTTACAAAAACAGAGCGTCGCAAGTTCGCGTGCGCAACGAATCACTCGGCAGGGTCGGCTCCAGGCGTTTGTGGAGTCGGCGTGCGCGGGCTCGGCGGTGTCGGAGCTGCTTCGGTGCTGGGCGGTGTCGACGCGGCTTCGGTACTGCTGGGCGGCGACGTGGAGTCGTCATCATTCGGGCTTGGCGTCGGTGTGGCCGTGGGCGCGGGAGTTGGCGTCGTCGGCGTCGTCTGCAGCTGGTTAAGGATGAGGCCGCGCTCCGCCATGTACCACGCCTTGAGCTGCTCGTCGTTGCTCTGGAGCATGTCCGCCCCGCCCATCAGAAACGCCATGTCGGTGTTCCTCTTCTTCGCGGTGATGTTGGTCCGGAGTAGGTCGAGCTTGATGGCGCTGTTCGTCATCAACGACGACCACCGCGCCGCGGTTTTCTCTTCACGCAGGACGGCCCGGGCTTGTGCGTCGGCGAGGCAATGCTGGATGGACTCCTGCACTCGCGCGGTAGCAGCGTTGGCTTGTTTCCCCTTCTTGGCCCCTTTGTGGCCGTCCGGCCGCCCCTCTGACGTGCCCGGAGTCGTCGCGTCTGGCTTGTATGTCTCCTTGGCCTTGTCGAGGGTGCGCTGGACTTCCGCCCACTTCTCGCACTTATCAATTCGCTTGTAGACGTGGAGGTACTTGAAGTCGGCGTCGAGGTTGTCACGCCGATACATGGCGAACATGCGCAACAACTGCACGGAGGAACAAACAGTTGGCGGGCGTAGACGACGAAGAGAGACGGGCGAACGGCGTGGCATACCTGATCCTCAATGATGGCGCCGCTCTCCGGGCGAGCCGCGACCTCCTCGACGATGCCATGCCATTTGTTGCACGCCCCCTGGATACGCCCCCAATGGTTCGCCATCGCCTTGGTGCCGCGCTGCATGTACACGCCTTTAAAGTAGGGGTCGACGAGCTTCCGCTCGTCGAACTCGGCCTTGATGCGGTCCCAGTACGTCTCGAAGCTCTGGTTTGTGCCGGTGGTTGGGTCGATGCAGACGACTTTCCATGCTTCGGCGAGGCATTCCTCCTCCTTGGATGTCCATTTGATGCGCGGCTCGCCTGGCCTGGCCGCCCGCTTCTTCTTCTTGCGCCCCTTCATCGGATCAGGCGCCTGATGGCTTCTCGCCCCTCGTTGGTTACCCCAAGTGGAAGGTTTGAGATGCAGTGTAGCGGTAGTTTTCCCTTGGCAAAGATACCAAGGATCGAATTCCCCTGAGACTCCGAGGGTCAACAAGAAGGTGTCAACTGCTAACGGCGCCAGATATTTAGCGGCTGACAGGACCTGCACACAGATACAAATAACTTTGCTCACAACGAGTACAGAGAGGTTGTCAATCCCTCCGGTCTTGTCGTTTACAAAGGATCAAACGCAAGAGATAATAATGATAGGTATGACTGCAACTAGTAAATAAGAACAGGAAATAAATAACGGATGTGATCAGTGATGGTAATATGGACCGGGGTCCCATGATGTTCACTAGTGATGTCTCTCTCCCAAAAGACGATAAAACAGCTAAGCGAGGTAAACAAATTACAGCTGGGCAATTGACAGGATTATGTGCGCAAACCAATGCTAACTATGCTACAAGAAAGGTAGAGGTTCAAAGCATGGGCGGTACGCCAAGGCAAGTAGACCGAAATCCATCTGCATCTACTACTAATCATCCACCTTGAGATATCTATCCAGAACATCTCGCTGGTATTAAGTTGCGAGTCCCACCCATAGTGTAAACTCAAAGCAACAGACAACTGCATTAAAAGAACTTTGCGTAAAGTAAACAATCCTTGCACCCGCAGGCACAAGCACCGTTGTTTTCCCCCTTGTGGCAACAGCACATCCCCTAGACTCATGTTTCTGTCACTCAAGCTAGTCATCGAGGGGCATGAACCCACAATCAAGCATAACGTTCCCTCTTGGAGTTACTACCTACTACTTGGCCAAAGCAATAAACAGCAACGGAGAACATGCAAGAATTACTCAAGAACATAAATATAAAAGAGGTAAATCAAATATATTACTCAAACACAATCTGAACATAATCTCATAATCCATCGGATCCCAGCAAACTCATCATAGCAACAGCATAAGGATTACATATGTGCCTCGATCATGTAGGGCAGCTCACGAGGTCTAATCGGTGAAGAACAAAGAGGGGAGGAGAACATCACATAGCTACTGGTCATGGACCCATGGTCCAAGGGAGACTACTCACAACTCATCCGGGAGGCGTCCAGGGTGGTGGAGAGGCTCCCGGTGGTGATCCTCCCCTCCGGCAGGGTGCCGGGAAGAGTTCTCCTGGTGCCCCCGATCTTGGAAGCGCGGCGGCGACGGAACAGAGATGAGATCGCGAAAAAGGGTTCCGTCCTCGAGGGTTTCGGGACGCGGTGTAAATATATGCCAAAGGGGGGCATCAGCGGAGGTCAGGGGGGCCCAGG
>LR738713.1:711346834-711377166 GCA_902687465.1 Secale cereale | reverse complement strand
CCCCCCCCCCCCCCCGGCGCGGCCAGGAGGGGGGCCGCGCCCCCAGGGTGCCTGGAGCCCTGGTGGCCCCCCTCTGGCCCTACTTTGGCCGCACGGAAGCTTCTGGAGCGCTGATTTTTTATATATTTTTCCCGGAATTTTTCTGGTAATTTAAGTAATGGGAAAACCTGAAATACAAAAACAGCAGAAAACAGAAACTGGCACTGAGGTGCACTGAGTTAATAGGTTAGTCCAAATATGATCAAAAGTGTATGGAAGTGCATAAATATCATAGCAATATCACACAAAGAGGCATGGAGCAAGCAGAAATTATAGATACGTTTTGGACGTATCAGCGCCGGCTCCTCCTCCTCCTCCTCCTCATCCTCCTCCTCCTCCTCGGGTTCCTGCGCCTCCTGCACGTCCTCGCCGTAGACGTAGCCGAGCTCGGCCTCCATGCCGCCGCTGAGATCCATCGTCTCAACCCGGGAGACGCGGCGGCCGCGGTCGAACCTATCGCGATGATGTCATCCATGTCGGCTCCTGTCTCGTTGGTGTCGCCGAGGTGCGAGAAGGGCAGCGGACCACGACGGAAAAGGGGCATCGGTGAGGACGCATAGGCGGGCGGCGAGTAGTTGTATGGAGGATACTGCTGATACGTCCAAAACGTATCTATAATTTATGCTTGCTCCATGCTTCTTTTGTGTGATATTGCTATGATATTGATGCACTTCCATACACTTTTGATCATATTTGGACTAACTTATTAACTCAGTGCACCACAGTGCCAGTTCCTGTTTTCTGCTGCTTTTCTATTTCAGGTTTCCCCCATATTAAAAGTGCTCCAAAAATTCCAGGAAAAATATAGGAAAAATCAGCGTACAGGAAGCTTCGCGAAGAACCAAAGATGGGCCAGAGGGGAGCCAGGGGAGGCCCAGGCGGCCACCTGGCGCGGCCCCACCCCTGGCCGCGCCAGGGGGGCGCCTGGGGCCCCTGCTCCGCCTCTGGCTGCCCCCCTTCGCATATATATCCCTCTCGTCCCGAAACCCTCGAGGACAGAACCCTTTTTCGTGATCTCGCCTCTCTTCCGCCGCCGCAGCGCTTCCAAGATCGGGAGCATCAGGAGAACTCTTCCCGGCACCCTGCCGGAGGGGAGAACCACCACCGGGAGCTTCTCCACCACCATGGACGCTTCCCGGATGAGTCGTGAGTAGTCCACCTTGGACCATGGGTACATGATCAGTAGCTATGTGATGTTCTCCTCCCCACTTTGCTCTTCATGGTTTAGACCTCGTGAGCTGCCCTACATGATCGAGGCACATATGTAATCTTTCTGTTGTTGCTTTGCTGAGTTTGCTGGGATCTGATGGATTATGAGACTATGTTCAGATTGTGTTTGAGTAATATATTTGATTCACCTCTTTTATATCTTTGTTCTTGAGTAATTCTTGCATGTTCTCCGTTGCTGTTTATTGCTTTGGCCAAGTAGTAGGTAGTAACCCAAGAGGGAGCATTATGCTTGATTGTGGGTTCATGCCCCCTGATGACTAGCTTGAGTGACAGAAACATGAGTCTAGGGGATGTGATGTTGCCACAAGGGAGAAAACAACGGTGCTTGTACTTGCGGGTGCAAGGATTGTTTACTTTACGCAAAGTTCTTTTAATGCAGTTGTCTGTTGCTTTGAGTTTACACTTTGGGTGGGATTCGCAACTTAATACCAGCGAGATGTTCTGGATAGATATCTCAAGTTGGATGATTAGTAGTAGATGCAGATGGATTTCGGTCTACTTGCCTTGGCGTACCGCCCATGCTTTTGAGCCTCTACCTTTCTTTGCAGCATAGTTAGCATTGGTTTGCGCACATAATCCTGTCAATTGCCCAGCTGTAATTTGTTTACCTTGCTTTGCTGTTTTATCATCTTTTGGGAGAGAGACATCACTAGTGAACATCATGGGACCCCGGTCCCTATTACCACCGCTGATCACACCTTCTATTTACTTCCTGTTTTTATTTCCTAGTTGCAGTCATAGCTATCATTATTATATCTTGTGTTTGATCCTTTGTAAACAACAAGGCCGGAGGGATTGACAACCTCTCTGTACTCGTTGGGAGCAAAGTTATCTGTATCTGTGTGCAGGTCCCATCAACCGCTAAGTTTCTGGCGCCGTTGACACCTACTTGTCGACCCTCGGAGTCTCACGGGATTCGATCCTTGGTATCTTTGCCAAGGGAAATTTGCCGCTAGGCTACATCTCAACCTTCCACTTGGGGTAACCAACGAGGGGCGAGAATGTTGGGGAACGTAGTATTTTAAAATTTTCCTACAATCACGCAAGATCTATCTACCAGATGCATAGCAATGAGAGGGAAGAGTGTGTCTACGTACCCTCGTAGACCGGAAGCGGAAGCGTCAAGTGACGCGGTTGATGTAGTCGAACTTCTTCGCGATTCAACCGATCAAGCACCGAACGTACGACACTTCTTCGCGATTCAACCGATCAAGCAGGGCTTCTACGACTATCGCTACTACTTAGTGATAAAGTAAAGCAATTACATGGCGATTTCATTTCATACAATAAAGCGACAACCATATGGCTCCTGCCAGTTGCCGATAACTTTACAAAACATGATCATCTCATACAAAACCGTATAACTCATCATGTCTTGACCATATCACATCACAACATGCCCTGCAAAAACAAGTTAGACGTCCTCTACTTTGTTGTTGCAAGTTTTACGTGGCTGCTACGGGCTTTAGCAAGAACCGTTCTTACCTACGCATACAAAACCACAACGATGTTTCGTCAAGTATGTGCTGTTTTAACCTTCACAAGGACCGGGCGTAGGCACACTTGATTCAGCTAAAGTGAGAGAGACAGACACCCGCCAGTCACCTTTAAGCAACGAGTGCTCATAACGGTGAAACCAGTCTCGCGTAAGCATACGCGTAATGTTGGTCCGGGCCGCTTCATCTCACAATACCGCCGAAGCAAAGTATGACATGCTGGTAAGCAGTATGACTAGTATCGCCCACAACTCATTGTGTTCTACTCATGCATATCATCTACGCATAGACCTGGCTCATGATGCCACTGTTGGGGAACGTAGTATTTTAAAATTTTCCTACGATCACGCAAGATCTATCTACCAGATGCATAGCAACGAGAGGGAAGAGTGTGTCTACGTACCCTCATAGACCGGAAGCGGAAGCGTCAAGTGACGCAGTTGATGTAGTCGAACTTCTTCGCGATTCAACCGATCAAGCACCGAACGTACGGCACCTCCGCGTTCAGCACACGTTCAGCTTGATGACGTCCCATGAGCTCTTGATCCAGTTGAGCTTCACAGGAGAGTTTTGTCAGCACGACGGCATGGTGACGGATATGATGTATCTACCGGCGCATGGCTTCACCTAAGCACTGCAACGGTATGAACCGAGGTGTGTTTCTGTGGAGGGGGCACCGCACACGGCTGGAACAATTCAACTTGTGCGTCTTTGGGTGCCCCCCTGCCCCCGTATATAAAGGAGCAAGAGGGGAGGGTCGGCCGGCCTCCTATGGTGCGGCTAGGGCAATCCTACTAGGAATAGGATTGCAATCCTATTCCTAGTAGGAGTCCACCAAGAAGGAAGAGAGGGAAAGGAAAAGAGGGAGAGGTGGCGCCCCCCCACCAATCCTAGTCCAACTAGGATCCCTAGGTGGGGCGCCGGCCAGCCTCTATGGGCTGCCTCTCTCCTTTCCTCAAGGCCCACTATGGACCATCCCCCTCGTAGGGGGTTCCGGTAACCCCCTCCGGCAATCCAGTTAAATCCGAAACTTTTCCGGAACACTTCCGGTGTCCGAATATAGTCGTCCAATATATCAATCTTTATGTCTCGGACATTCCGAGACTCCTCGTCATGTCCGTGATCTCATCCAGTACTCCGAACTACCTTCGGTACATCAAAACTCATAAACTCATAATACCGATCGTCATCAAACGTTAAGCGTGCGGACCCTACGGGTTCGAGAACTATGTAGACATGACCGAGACTCATCTCCGGTCAATAACCAATAGCGGAACCTGGATGTTCATATTGGCTCCTACATATTCTACGAAGATCTTTTATCGGTCAAAACCGCATAACAACATACGTTGTTCCTTTTGTCATCGGTATGTTACTTGCCCGAGATTCGATCGTCGGTATCTCCATACCTAGTTCAATCTCGTTACCGGCAAGTCTCTTTACTCGTTCCGTAACACATCATCTCATGACTAACTCATTAGTCTTTTGCTTGCAAGGCTTATTATGATGTGTGTTACCGAGAGGGCCCAGAGATACCTCTCCGACACTCGGAGTGACAAATCCTAATCTTGATCTATGCCAACACCACGAATACTTTCGGAGACACCTGTAGAGCATCTTTATGATCACCCAGTTACGTTGTGACGTTTGATGGCACACAAGGTGTTCCTACGGTATTCGGGAGTTGCATAATCTCATAGTCATAGGAACATGTATAAGTCATGAAGAAAGCAATAGCAGTAAAACTAAACGATCATAGTGCTATGCTAACGGATGGGTCTTGTCCATCACATCATTCTCCTAATGATGTGATCCCGTTGATCAAATGACAACTCATGTCTATGGTTAGGAAACATAACCATCTTTGATCAATGAGCTAGTCTAGTAGAGGCATACTAGGGACACTCTGTTTTGTCTATGTATTCACACATGTACTAAGTTTCCGGTTAATACAATTCTAGCATGAATAATAAACATTTATAATGATATAAGGAAATATAAATAACAACTTTATTATTGCCTCTAGGGCATATTCCTTCAGTCTCCCACTTGCACTAGAGTCAATAATCTAGCTCACATCGCCATGTGATTTAATACCGATAGTTCACATCGTTATGTGAATAACACCCATAGTTCACATCGCCATGTGATCAACACCCAAAGGGTTTACTAGAGTCAATAATCTAGTTCACATCGCTATGTGATTAATACCCAAGAGTAATAAGGTGTGATCATGTTTTGCTTGTGAGAGAAGTTTAGTCAACGGGTCTGTCACATTCAGATCCGTATGTATTTTGCAAATTTCTATGTCTACAATGCTCTGCATAGAGCTACTCTAGCTAATTGCTCCCACTTTCAATACGCATCCAGATTGATACTTAGAGTCATCTGGATTTAGTGTCAAAGCTTGCATCGGCGTAACTCTTTACGACGAACTCTTTATCACCTCCATAATCGAGAAACATTTCCTTAGTCATCCAGTTACTAAGGATAATTTTGACCGCTGTACAGTGATCTACTCCTGGATCACTATTGTACCCCCTTGACAAACTCATGGCAAGGTACACAACATGTTTGGTACACAGCATGGCATACTTTATAGAACCTATGGCTGAGGCATAGGGAATGACTTTCATTCTCTCTATATTTTTCTGCCGTGGTCTGGCTTTGAGTCTTACTCAACTTCACACCTTACAAGTCAGGCAAGAACTCCTTCTTTGACTGATCCATTTTGAACTACTTCAAAATCTTATCAAGGTATGTACCTATCAAGCGTCTTGATCTATCTCTATAGATCTTGATGCCCAATATGTAAGCAGCTTCACCAAGGTCTTTCTTTGAAAAACTCCTTTCAAACACTCCTTTATGCTTTCCAGAAAATTCTACATCATTTCCGATGGACAATATGTCATTCACATATACTTATCAGAAAGGTTGTAGTGCTCCCACTCACTTCTTGTAAATACAGGCTTCACCGTAAGTCTGTATAAATCTATATGCTTTGATCAACTTATCAAAGCGTATATTCCAACTCCGAAATGCTTGCACCAGTCCATAGATGGATCGCTGGAGCTTGCACATTTTGTTAGCACCTTTAGGATTGACAAAACCTTCGGGTTGCATCATATACAATTTTTCTTTAATAAATCCATTAAAGAATGCAGTTTTGTTATCCATTTGCCAGATTTCATAAAATGCGGCAATTGCTAACATGATTCGGACAGACTTAAGCATCGCTACGGGTGAGAAAGTCTCATCGTAGTCAACTCCTTGAACTTGTCGAAAACCTTTCGCAACAAGTCGAGCTTTGTAAACAGTAACATTACCGGCAGCGTCGGTCTTCCTCTTGAAGATCCATTTATTTTCGATGGCTTGCCGATCATCGGGCAAGTCAACCAAAATCCATACTTTGTTCTCATACATGGATCCCATCTCAGATTTCATGGCCTCAAGCCATTTTGCGGAATCTGGGCTCATCATTGCTTCCTCATAGTTCACAGGTTCATCATGGTCTAGTAACATGACTTCCAGAACTGGGTTGCCGTACCACTCTGGTGCGGAACGTACTCTGGTTGATCTACGACGTTCAGCAGAAACTTGATCTGAAGTTTCATGATCATCATCATTAGCTTCCTCACTAATTGGTGTAGGAATCACTGGAATTAGTTTCTGTGATGTTCCACTTTCCAATTTGGGAGAAGGTACAATTACCTCATCAAGTTCTACTTTCCTCCCACTCACTTCTTTCGAGAGAAACTCCTTCTCTAGAAAGGATCCACTCTTAGCAACAAAGACCTTGCCTTCGGATCTGTGATAGAAGGTGTACCCAACAGTTTCTTTTGGGTATCCTATGAAGATTTACTTCTCCGATTTGGGTTCGAGCTTATCATGTTGAAACTTTTTCACATAAGAATCGCAGTCCCAAACTTAAAGAAATGACAGCTTAGGTTTCTCGTCAAACCACAGTTCATACGATGTCATCTCCACGGATTTTAGATGGTGCCCTATTTAACGTGAATGTAGATGTCTCTAATGCATAACCCCAAAAGCGATAGTGGTAAATCGGTAAGAGACATCATAGATCGCACCATATCCAATAAAGTACGGTTACGACGTTCGGACACACCATTACACTGTGGTGTTCCAGGTGGCGTGAGTAGTGAAACTATTTCACATTGTTTTTATTGAAGGCCAAACTCGCTAATTCAAATATTTTACCTCTACGATCATATCGTAGAAACTCTAATTTTCTTGTTACGATGATTCTCCACTTCACTCTGAAATTCTTTGAACTTTTCAAATGTTTCAGACTTGTGCTTCATTAAGTAGATATACCCATATCTGCTCAAATCATCAGTGAAGGTCAGAAAATAACGATTCCCGCCGTGAGCTTCAACACTCATTGGTCTGCATACATCAGTATGTATGATTTCCAACAACTCTGTTGCTCGCTCCACAGTTCCGGAGAACGGAGTTTTAGTCATCTTGCCCATGAGGCATGGTTCGCAAGCACCAAGTGATTCATAATCAAGTGATTCCAAAAAGTCCATCACTATGGAGTTTCTTCATGTGCTTTACACCAATATGACCTAAACGGCAGTGCCACAAATAAGTTGCACTATCATTATTAACCTTGCATCTTTTGGCTTCAATATTATGAATATGTGTATCACACGATCGAGATCCAACAAACTATTTTCA
The DNA here is from genome assembly GCA_902687465.1 of Secale cereale. Classification (NCBI taxonomy): domain Eukaryota; kingdom Viridiplantae; phylum Streptophyta; class Magnoliopsida; order Poales; family Poaceae; genus Secale; species Secale cereale. The sequence goes on along the minus strand of LR738713.1, from coordinate 711,369,700 downwards.
TTGGGTGTATGACCATAGAAGGTTTTATTCATGTAAACAGAACAACAATTATTCTCTAACTTACATGAATAACCGTATTGCAATAAACATGATCAAATCATATTCATGCTCAACACAAACATCAAATAACACTTATTTAGGTTCAACACTAATCCCGAAAGTATAGGGAGTGTGCGATGATGATCATATCAATCTTGGAACTTGTCGGTGTACTAAGATAGGGATACCTTAGTACCCCAACTTGTGCACGGGCAGTAGCAGCTTCCCGTGGCAGGGCTTACCACGTGCTCGCCAAGAACCTTTCTGGTCCCTATGAAGCCATTCAAGAACAAAGTATACAAGTTAGAAGATCAAGGCCCCGACAAGAGGAGCTTGCCGGGAAGGCCGCACCAGGCTCAAGGTTATCACTTTAGCACAAGACCCTGGCAAGAGGAGCTTGCCAGGAAGGCCAAGGAACACATACATCAAGAGATGTCTCGGCGCATCATGCGCCCCGACAGGACCCGGAGAGCGACAAGCTTCCGGGCCCGGCAAGATCACGACCCCGGCAAGGTGCTTGCCGGGGAAACCTACGCTGTGTGCCCGCACTCCAGCTCATCTGCCCACGCGTCGCCCTGGAGCCCTTCCAGGGGCACGTGGCAGACGGCTGTGCAGCCTGGGGCACACGGTGGCAAGCCACGGTGACGAGGCTACCGCCGTGGCGAATGGAGACGCATGGACAGACGCTTTTGGGGGCGACGGCGACGGGCATTTAATGCCCTTGTCCCCCACTGTCAAAGTTAGGTGAAGACCACTGTTCATGCACTGTTCATGCACTGTTGCAACTACCACCAAATTTACACTTTTACCCTTATCTATGTTGACACCTGTCGGTGACCCCTTTTGAGCTATAAAAGGAGGCCCATGCACAACGTAGAGGGGGTTCGAAACCTAGACAACTCTCTCGCTCGGTGTAGCTAGTACTGTAGATCTTCAAGCTCCCGAGCTCAAGAACTCAATACAACCTAAGCAGGAGTAGGGTTTTACGCGTCCGCGCGGCCCGAACCTGGGTAAAACTACCCGCGTGCGCTCCTCGATCTGCTCTCTGTGCTCCCTCCGCTCCCTTACCGCAACGTAGAAAGGGGCTTCGGTCCCATAGGTGCTCGTGGGAGGACAGTTTCCCCTGACATCTTTGGCGCGCCAGGTAGGGGGCGTCGAGGTTGTGCGAACCTGATCCGGCGCTCACGCGGGCGCAACCTTCAGCAACTTCACCAGCTTCATCAACCTCATCAACAGCAACAACATGCCTCCGAAGAAGAAGGCTTCGGAGGTCGGAGGCCCGTCTGCGTCGATCCCGCCACCACCAGAACCAACAGTTGGTGGGGTAGACGCCGGCGGAAGGGTGACCGCCGGTGAGGAGACTCACGGCGCCACCAAGTCCAAGGACAAGACGGACGACCGGGCGAACTCCAAAGCCTCAGCGTCAGTACACGCCCCACGTCCCTCCCAGGAGGTGCAAGACCCGCAGCGCGTAGTACGGGAGGTACCATACGCTTGCTGGGGCGTGGCCAAGCCGGAGGATCGCGGGATGCTCAAGGCCAGCGCGCTGGTACGAGCAAGGCGCGGTCGCCGGGGCGAGAAACTGCTCCTTCTAACCCTGTTAGAAGTCCGAGCATATCTCTCTCCTCGCACCGCTCGCCACCGCTCCCTTCCTCTCCAGCAGAAGCTCTAGCAAGAGCACAGCTGCTCCTCGACTTCCCTCCAGCGGGAGATAAAGCCGAAGACTGGAGGGCGACGATCCAGAGCCTCATCGCCTTCGCCAACAACGACGCGCCTCAGCAGCCGGCAACTTCGCGGCCGCGGCAAGTCGACCAAGCGAAGGCCGATGGCGACAAGACCGCCGGGGGTGCAACTACCGTGCACTCCCCGCCGCGGAAGCAGAAATCGCCACCCCGCCGGATCAACGTCGACGACGACTCTACGGCGTCGTCGGATCCGCGGGCTCGCCGCGATCAGCGCCAAGTCCTAGACGACAGGCGGCAAGAGGACGCTCGGACTCGCATCGAGCGTCGACGAGAAGCCCGAAGACAGTCAGATCAGCGCGCTGGGACCGCTGTCGACGCGCACACGCCCGGTGAACCAGGCGACTTGCCGTACGCGGCAGGTTGCCCTGCGTTCACCCGTGAGCTGCGGCAAGTCCAGTGGCCCAGCATGAAGAATTTCAAGCCCGACGTACCCGAGAAGTACGACGGCAAGACACACCCCTCGGAGTTCCTCAGCATCTACACCATTGCGGTGCAGGCTGCCGGGGGACGCGACGAGAAGATCCTAGCCAACTACTTCCCGCTAGTGCTTAAGCCAAACGTCCGGTCTTGGCTTATGCACTTGCCGGAGAACTCCATCTCCTCATGGGCAGATCTGTGCCACCAGTTTGTTGGCGCCTTCACGGGCGGCCACAAACCCCACGGCCAGGAGAGCGATCTCCACATCCTCGCCCAGAAGGAGGGAGAGTCCCTGCGCAAATACATCCAAAGATTCAGCCGCGTCCAGCACAACATTCCCGACGTCCACCCTGCCGCGGTTATCAGCGCGTTTCACCAGAACGTGCGTAACCGCCGGATGAGGGAGGAGATGGCCATGACCAAGATCCGGGATGTCAGCGAGCTCTACGTCCTGGCTGGTAAGTGCGCGCGCGCCGAAGAGGGGAGGAGACTCCCCGAAGAGGATACTGGCGCAGGAGGAAGCGACAGCGAAGATGCCGCCCCGGCAAGGAAAAGCCGGCGGCGGAATAACAGAAAGAAGAAGAGCAAGGAGGTGCTGGTTGTCGAGCAGTCCGGCAAGGAGGCTCCCGCCAAGAAGGTACAGGCTGGCGGTTCCGGCAAGGAGCCCGCCCCTGTAGCGGCAGCCGACAAGCAGGACGGCTCCGACAAGCAGTACTGCAAGATCCACCGCACCAAGGGCCACGATCTTCAGAACTGCAAAAGAGTCGAGTACCTCGTAGAGCAGCAGAAGGCTGAATACGAGCATCGTGACAAGGAGAAGGCCCAAGGAGGCGGAGGAGAGCCCAGCAAGAAGCGGCCGTTCAATGGCCGGGGGGGACGCCGCGGCAAGGCCAAGCAGCGGCAAGGTGACAGACCTCCCCGGGGCCGCGACAAGGATGAGGACGAAGACGACGATGATGACATGGAAGAAGGAGACAACAGCGAGCAGGAGTTCCAGAAGGCCACAGAGGTTCTGTGTGTCGGCGGAGGTGCCTCTCTGCACACTTCCCACCGCCAGCTCAAGCAGTGGGTGCGAGAAGTGAACGCAGCTGAGCCGCCCGTCGAGTCACGCAGGCTGCTGAAGTGGTCCGACACGCCCATCATCTTTGACCTTGAGGACCACCCTGACCGCACAACTGCGGTCGGGTGCTTGCCTATGTTGGTCTCACCAACTATCCGCAACCTCAAGGTCACCAAGATGTTGGTTGACGGCGGGGCCGGCCTGAACTTGATCTCCTCAGCTGTGATCAAGAAGCTACAGATCCCCGACAGCGAGCTCGAGGAAACCGGGTCGTTCCAAGGGATCAACCCGGGAAGGAGCAAGCCGAAGGGGAAGATTACGCTGCCAGTGACCTTTGGCGGGGAGCTCAACTTCAGGATAGAGAGGATCATGTTTGATGTTGCTGATATCCCATTACCATACAATGGGATACTTGGCCGTCCTGCCCTCGCCAAGTTCATGGCAGCTTCCCACTATGCATACAACATGCTCAAGATGCCAGGGCCGATAAGCGTCATCTCTGTCCCTGGCGACAAGAAGGACGCGCTTATCTGCGCCGACAAGATCTACCGGGATGCAGCAGCCGCAGCAGAAAGCAACACACTTGCCGCTGAAGCTCCCGGGGGGAAGAACAAGACCAAGTCCGGCAAGAGCTCTGGGGCCCACTCCGGCAAACGCACCTCCTCGGAGTGCTGCGCTGCCGTCGAGGACGCACCATCGAGCTCCATCGGCAAGTGCAAGAAAGGAATGGCAGCTCCACCGGCAACCAAGAAGGTGTCCGCCAAGGAGGACGGCACTGGTGGTACCTTCACCATCAGTGCTACACTCAACCACAAATAGGAAAGCGCGCTCGTTGCCTTCCTGCGGGCGAATGTCGACGTGTTTGCATGGCAACCGTCTGACATCCCCGGCGTTCCCAGGAAGGTAATGGAGCATAAGCTTGCTGTTTGTCCTCACGCGCGGCCCGTCAAGCAGAAGGTCAGAAAGCAAGCCGTGGAGCGCCAAGAGTTCATAGCTGAAGAGATAAAGAAGTTAGAAGCAGCAGGCCTGGTTAGAGGCGTAATACATCCCACGTGGTTGGCCAATCCAGTTGTCGTGCGAAAGGCTAATGGAAAGTGGAGACTTTGTATAGACTTCATCGACGTGAACAAAGCTTGTCCCAAGGATCCCTTTCCCTTGCCGCGCATCGACCAAATTGTTGACTCCACAGCTGGATGTGAGTTGCTCTCATTCCTTGATGCATACTCAGGTTACCACCAGATATTCATGGCCAAGGAAGATGAAGAGAAGACTGCATTCATTACTCCATGCGGCACATATTGCTTCATACACATGCCCTTTGGATTGAAGAATGCAGGCTCAACATTTGCGAGGGTGGTGCACACTGCTTTTGAGCCACAGATCCACAGGAATATAGAAGCCTACATGGATGATATAGTGGTCAAGAGCAAGAGCAAAGATACCCTGATACAGGACTTAGAGGAAACCTTTGAGAATCTGCGCAAGATCCAACTCAAGCTGAACCCCGAGAAGTGCATCTTCGGAGTTCCCTCCGGCAAGCTTCTCGGGTTCTTTGTGTCACAGAGGGGGATTGAAGCCAATCCCGACAAGATAAAAGCCATCGAGCAGATTGAAGCCCCGAAGCGCGTCAAGGATGTAAGAAGACTTGCTGGTTGTGTGGCTGCCCTCAGCAGGTTCATTTCAAAGTCTGCAGAGCGCGCCCTGCCTTTCTTCAAAATTTTGAAAAAGGCAGGTCCTATGAAATGGACTTCGGAAGCGGAGGCAGCGCTGCAAGACTTGAAAGGATACATGTCCTCCACTCCGATACTTGTCGCACCTAGACCACAAGAGAAGTTGCTGCTGTACCTAGCGGCAACCAATCAAGTGGTTAGTGCTGCGTTAGTAGCAGAGAGGGAGGCGGATGAGGAACCCACATCCCCGGCAAGCGAATCCAGCGACAAGCAGGGGGCTTCCCCGACAAGCTCTGGCCCCGACAAGGACAAGTCTGCGCAGGAACAAGATGAAGTGCGAAGGAAGATGGTGCAGCGCCCAGTGTATTTTGTGAGTTCCCTCTTGAAGGGGGCCAGATCAAGATACTCTGGGGTGCAGAAGTTGCTGTTCGGCCTCCTCATGGCCTCAAGAAAGCTGCGCCATTACTTCCAGGCGCACGAGATAACGGTGGTCACTCGCTTTCCGTTGAAAAGGATATTGCAAAATCCCGAGGCAACAGGCAGGATCGTCGAGTGGGCACTGGAGCTGTCAAGCTTTGGTCTCAAGTTTGAGAGTACTTCAACCATACAGAGCAGAGCTTTGGCAGAATTCATAGCAGAATGGACCCCAACGCCAGATGAAGAAGTCCCAGAGACAAGCGTCCCCGTCCAAGAAGCGAGCAGAGAGTGGGTAATGTACTTCGATGGTGCCTTCTCGCTGCAAGGCGCCGGTGCCGGCGTGGTACTCATAGCGCCCACCGGAGAGCACCTCAAGTATGTTGTCCAGATGCACTTTCCCAAGGAGCAAGCGACAAACAATACTGCTGAGTATGAAGGTTTGCTTGCCGGCCTCAAGATTGCGGCCGAGCTTGGGATCAAGAAGTTGATTGTGCGGGGAGATTCACAGTTGGTGGTCCGACAAGTGAATAAGAGTTACCAGAGCCCTTTGATGGAAGCTTATGTCGATGAAGTGAGGAAGCTTGAAGAGCACTTTGAAGGTCTGCAAATGGAGCACGTCCCAAGAGCTCAGAACGATATTGCAGATGGCCTCTCAAAGTGTGCTGCAATGAAGTTACCCGTGGAACCAGGGACCTTCGTGCTCAAGTTAACTCAGGCATCCGTTACACCATCAGTTGGGCAAAGCAAGAAGAGGAAGTTGGTCTCCGGCGACTACTTGCCGGCGGATCTTCCCGAAGCCGCCGCCAAGGTCCCCAAGATCAACAGCCAAGATGTTGAGGAACAGTTTGCTCCTGCGGATCCAAGGGTCTGTACAGTTGAAGCAGGCGTTCCCGGCAAGCTTTGCCCCGGCAGGCTTGCCGGGGGACCATCAGCTCCGGCAGAGCCGCAGGTTCTTGCCGTAGAAGCTGAGGTTCCCGCAGCAGCCCTCATGCCTTTAGTCCTTGTTGTTGAGCCTCAGGCTCCAGCATGGGCGCAGCAAATCGTCTGCTTTCTGCAAACTGGAGAACTTCCTGACGAGCCAGAAGAGATAGAGAAGATAACCAGGCAGTCGAGTATGTACCAGTTCGTTGGCAATGAACTGTACAGAAGAAGACTCAATGGTGTCAGGCTGAAGTGCATTTCCAGGGAAGATGGACAGAAGCTGTTGGCAGAGATACATGGAGGCATATGTGGCCACCACATTGGCGCAAGGGCACTTGCCGGGAAGGCGTTCCGGCAAGGGTTCTTCTGGCCAGAAGCCCTCCAAGATGCAACTGCACAAGTAACCAAGTGTGAAGCGTGCCAGTTCCATGCCAAGCAAGTTCACCAGCCAGCTCAAGCTCTCCAGACGATCCCTTTGTCCTGGCCCTTCTTGGTCTGGGGGCTCGATATTCTCGGCCCCTTTCCCCGCGCAGTCGGGGGCTTTGAGTACTTGTACATAGCAATCGACAAGTTCACAAAGTGGCCAGAAGTGGAACCAGTGAGAAAGGTGACAGCACAGTCAGCAGTCAGGTTCTTCAAATCGATTGTTTGCCATTTCGGAATCCCTAACAGGATAATCACCGACAACGGCACACAGTTTACAAGTCGCACCTTCATGCAGTACGTCCAAGACCTTGGCGCCAAGGTCTGCTTCGCTTCTGTTGCTCACCCGAGGAGCAATGGTCAAGCGGAGAGGGCCAATGCTGAAGTGCTGCGCGGACTCAAGACAAGGACCTTCGACAGGCTGCACAAGTGTGGAAGAAACTGGATAGAGGAGTTGCCGGCGGCTCTTTGGTCAATCAGGACGACACCAAATCGAGCCACCGGACAGACACCCTTTGCTCTTGTCTATGGAGCAGAGGCAGTTCTCCCCACGGAACTCGTATACGGATCTCCTCGAGTGCTCGCTTATGATGAGCTCGAGCAAGAGCAACTGCGACAAGATGATGCATTGCTCCTTGAGGAGGAACGTCTCCAGGCTGCTGTATGAGTTGCTCGATACCAGCAAGCCTTGCGTCGCTATCATAGCCGCAAGGTCAAGGCCAGGAGTCTCGAGGAAGGCGACCTTGTTCTTCGGCGTGTTCAGTCCGCCAAGAATTCCAACAAGTTGACGCCGAGGTGGGAAGGCCCTTATCGGGTGAGACAAGTCACGAGGCCCGGCGCTGTCCGCCTTGAGACCGAAGAAGGCTTACCGGTGAGCAACTCCTGGAACATAGAGCATCTTCACAAGTTTCACCCATAAGGCGCGGTTGCCGTGATCCGCTCCGGCAACCTCCTTTTGTACAAGTCTTGCCGCTGTTGCATGTAAACCTTTGTACAAAGCCGGGCGCAGATCCCGTGCATCAGTAAAGCTTTTGTGCTTCGCACTATTTGTCATTTCCATGCTTTTCTTTGTTATTTGCATGCATGATCTGACACCTTGTGCAACGCACATCCCCGGTAAGCACTAGCAAGCCATAAGGCCCTATACTTGTTGTTCCTCCTCTTTTTCTTTCCCTCTTAAGCAGAAGGAGTATTCCTCGCGCACAAGTTTGCCGGGGGGGAAGGAGATGGAGGCATGAACCAAGTACTGTTCAAGAAAGAGAAGCCTTGTCGGGGAGCAAACAATCTATGAAAGCTAAGTTACCAAAGTTTGAGTAATTCAATTTTTTCGAATTTTTTAGTTGTCTTCCTTGAACAACCACACTTTGTATGGAAAACCTGTGCGCGGAGGAACCTACCCGTGGCTAGCCGCACCCTTACTTTGTTTCGAGCACGCTCAACGACTTAAGTGAGCTGCGACAAGTGTCGCGCCCTTACTTCGTTTTCGAGTTCGCTCAGCAATCTAAGTGTGCTGCGACTAGCTGCGGCAAGGTTTCTTGCCGGCGAAGGTATTGCCAGCAGGCTGCTAAGAGTCCAGCACTCAGCACTCGCGGCAAGGGTCCTTTTGCCGGCAAGTTCCCTGAAAGCGTAGGGTGGAATGCATACAAAGTGAAGGGACCAAAGCAAGGGAGATAACACTACATTGGTTGCTCAAAATAAGATCGTATATTACAAAGATAACTTGCCGCAATACTAACAGATTCTTGTCCGTAACATGCTTTGCAGCGGCAAAGGAAGCAGAAAGAAAGGAATCTAATCTACGCGGTCGCCTTCACGCCTCGTGATCTTGCCCACCTTGGCGACGATGTGGGCAACCTGCGCCTTCAACGCCTCCTGATCAGCTTCGGGCGGCAAGGTGCGGAGGACATTGACGAGGTTGATGCCGGGGTTGCGGTAGACGATCTTCGACAAGACCCGCTCCATGGTGCCCATGCAGAGCCGACGCGCCTCGTCGGCCAGCTGCACGGGGATCTTCTCCCGCAGCCGCGCAAGCGCCGGCGCAATTCCCCTGAAGAACAGACTCAACTTGGCGCTGTGGGGGAGACTCTCGTCCGGGGAGTACACGAGATGCTCCGCCCTCAGCGCCATCATCTCCATGTCAATATTGGCAGCGGAGGTGACCAGCTCATCAGTCCACTGCTCCACTGCCCGGTTGAAGTTGTTCGCCGAGACGGCGGCGCTCTCCACCAAGGCCCTTTCCTTGCGGAGTTCGTCCTTCAGCTTCGTCTCGCGGTCCCGGGCGGCGTCGAGCGAGTCAGTCAAGGTGGAAACCTTCAGCTCTAAGTCAGCGATGGAGTTCCTGGCGTCAGAGAGCTCTTTGCCCTTCTCGGAGAGACGTACCTGCAGCTCAGAGTTGGTGTGGGCATCTTTCTCCCGCTCCACGTTGAGCGCAGTGACCCTCTCCTCACTCGCCTTCAAGTACAGCTCCGTTTGCGCCACCTTGGCCTCCAGGTCCTTCTTGGCGGTCTCTGCGGCGGCTGCGGCGTTCCTCGCCTCCTTTAGAGCCCCGCCAATGGCCTGCTCCCGGGCGGCGAGGTCGTCCTCGTGGGCATCGAGGTCGACCTTCCGCTGGTTGAGTACTCCTTCCCGCCGAGACAGCTCCTCGGCGGCCAATCGTTGCTGCTCCTCGGCCTCAGCTTTTTCAAGGAGAAAGGCTTGCTGCGCCCCGGCAAGCTCTTCACGCTCCTCCGCCAAGTTGCGGAGGGCCGCCTGGTTGGCGGCGCGGAGCTCCGCGGCGCGCTTCTCCAGATCAGTTCCAGCCTTGGCAGCCAGAGCCTCCCGAGACTCCAACTTCGCCTGCCTGGCCCGATACAAGGCCAGGAGCCGACGAAGGAGTCTCTCCTCTTCGGGCTCGTCGCTGCTGCCGGGCGCTTCAACGACTTTCAATCCGGCGGAGGCGAGGACCTCTCCGTCAAAGGTCTCTCCCTCCGCGGGTGCTCGAGACGAGGACGCCCACGGGACTTGAATAAAGACCCCATTGGCGGCCTCCAAGTAGACGCCCGACCGGTCCGCGGAGGCGGAGGGGTCGGCGGCCGGTGCAGCGTCCGGCGCTCCCGCAGCCTCCGGGCCAGCGGTATGGTCGCCGGTCCCTTCCCCAGCCGCGGCGTCTGCGGTCGGGGCGGTCTCTTCAGTGGCGGGCTCGTCGGCTCCGGCCATTCCCTCCGTGGCAGTGGCATTGCCGCCGTCGCCGTGCACCTCCTCCTCAGCGGTGGGCTCCGTCTCCATCAGCTCTGGGGCAGGAGGATCTAGTGGAAGAAAAAGAAAAGAAAGAATCAAGCAAATATCCAAAAAAGACGAATCCAAGAAGAAGAAGTTGCAAGGCTTACCTTCGCGGATCTCTTCGACGACGGGGTCCCTCGCCGGGGAGTTTTCCCTTGGCGGCGGAGTAGTAGCCCCTGCTGGCGGAGGGCCGCCTGCGCCCTCCCTTGGCGGGGTGCTCACCCTTGTCGGGCTTCTCACCCTTGGCGGGGTACTCACCCTTGGCGGAGTGCCCGTCCTTGGCGGAGCGTTCTCCCTTGCCGGGGAGTTCATCCTTGGCGGGGAGGGTGGAGCAAGTGGCTCGTCGGGGGCGACCTCTTGGTGCTCCTGCGGCTGCGGCTCCACTTCTGCACAAGACAGCAAGACATCAACCAAGATGATAACCCCAAGCGCACCCGTCAAGCAGAAGGATAAAAACCAGACTTACGCTGGGGGCTGCTCCTCGGAGCAGCAGGCTGATCCGGCAAGCTCGTCGCCGGCGCGTCGCTCGTCGCCGCGACGGGCTCGTCGTCCTCGATATTGACCACAGGGATCTTGGCCCTCTTCGCCATCCGCTGGGTCAAGGTCCTGCGAAGCAAAACAAAAGCAAGATCAGAACCAAGCGAGGAAAATCAAGACAAAATCAAAGAAACTAAAAAGAATTGCAAGTACTTACTCCTCTTCTTCTTCGTCGGAGCTGAGGGCGGAGAAGTCGAACTCCGCCTGGTGCGCTTCCGCGCGAGGAGCAGGAGGAGAAGGCTCCCTCGGGCGCTTGGCGGTCTCCGGGGCTATGGGATGTGAAGACCCGGCCCCCGTCGTCGCCGAGGACCGAGGGGCAGAAGGAGCACCCGTTCCGCTCCGGGAAGATCCCCCTCCGCTTGGCGCTCGAGCACGGGGCGCCTCCTTGACGACTTCGCTCGTCTTGGTGGCGCGCGTCGCACGACGCGCCGACTGCTGTCAAGGCGCCTGTGGCCTCACCGTCTCAGCTGCCTTGCGGAGGCACTTCTTCGGTTGCTGCGGAGGGCTTGGCGGAGGCGGAGAGTTCTCCGAGGATGAGGAGGCATCGTCGTCAAGATTCAGAGATCCACCAGAATCTTCATCGGAATCTCCAGCCTTGGCGTCCTCCTCCTCCTCGGCAGGCCCGCTGGACTCAGTGCCATGCCCGGCGGCCTCGCTCCCCCCGGCAACCTCGCTCGTCCCGGCAAGCTTCACGGAAGGCTCCCCGGCAAACTCTTCGGGCGCAATCTTTAGCAGCTTGAGGATTTCCGCCTCCTCTGCTTGACTCACTGCGTCCGCGGCCTCTGCCTCTTCCACAGTGTATCCAAATTCGCCCGCAGCCGCAGCTGCGGCGGCCTCCTCCATCCTGGAGGCGATGAAAGCTACATCCCGGTCAGTGGTATCCCGGATGAGGCCCTTCTTCTCCTCGGCGTTGCGGGGCTTCTCGACCAAGTTGTCGAAGAAGGTCAGCACGGTCTCCGGTGGAGGCTCCAGCCAAGTAGGGACAACGCCATGGGAGTCGCACTCGGGCATCATCGCGCGTATAGAATCTCGGGCAGTGCTGTTGCACAGCGGCACCACTCCCCGGGAAGGTCTGAACCACTCCGGGTGGGCAGGGTCATGCTTGAAGAGCTCCCGGACCATCCCCTTCAACTCCAAGACGGTGAAGTTATAGTTCAATCCAGGGCGCAGCCTCATGATGTCTGCCGCATTGCCGAATTCCCAGGCAGGCCTCTTCCTTTCTTGTAAAGGGGCGATGCGGCGGCGGAGGAAATCTGCTCCAACTTCTCCAACAGTCAGATTGGCGACCCGGAGACGAATGATCCTAATGAGGGCGATCTGAAGCTTGCTGTCCTCCGGGGCCAATTCACTCCAGTCCCTGCCGCGCACTATGGCAGTCTTGCGCGGCGAGGTAAAGGGCTCAGGATTAGCTTCCAGCACCCAGCACCAATCGGCTCTCCACTCCTCCCACTTGCCGCGAAGCTCTCCCTTCAAGTACGCATCCTTCTTGTTCAGCCTGAAGATCCAGGAGATGCCGCCGGAGAGGGGAGCACCAGACTCTACTCTAGGCATGAAGAAGTGGCGGAAAAGAGCTACATTTGGATGAACCCCAACATAGTTTTCGATGTGCGAAAACGGCCATCGTAAGGATGGCGTTGGGGGTGAAATCTAGGAGCTGGAGGCCATACGTATTCATTACATCACAGAAGAACTCCGAGTACGGAGGGCACAAACCACAATGGAAGAACGCGGCAAAGAAAAAGTACCCGCCGGGGAACATGTCAGCGGCGACGGCGGGGAGGACTCTGGTGCGGGGAGGAGCTTTGGTCTCCCTCGCCCAGAACAAATAGTATTTGTCCCGCAGCTCCCTCGCGCCAAGCCTCGGCGCGAAGACCACGCACTTCTTCCGCAGGGCTGCCAGCTTCGCCGCCTGCTCGGACTTCTCCTTCTTGGCCTTGTCACTCTTCGCCTTGTCGCTCTTCGGAGCCATGGCGGGGGCGGCGAGGAAAGAGGCGAGGAGGTCGACGGTGCCGCGGATGCGGGAGACGGCGGAGGAAGGGAGGGGCTGGGCTCTCTGTCGACCTTTGGGAGGCGGAGGGTGACGGGGGTTTCTGGAGAATCAAGGCGCAATGAAGACGATGGAGGGAACTGCCCCTGCTTCCTCTGCTTTTAAGGGGGGAGTGGGGGACGTTCCGCATTTCCCATTAAAGAACAGGCCACGATCTCTCCCACGACGCCGCAATCGACGCGTGCCGTTAGGGAGGGATGCGGCGGATGCGGAAGGGGATACGGCTTGCCGTGGGCCGCGTGTGCCCGTGCACTGTCTTGGGCCTGGCCCAACAGCGCTCGGCACCGTGTGTGGCCCAGGCCCGGGGGCTCCTGTCGGTGTACTAAGATAGGGGTACCTTAGTACCCCAACTTGTGCACGGGCAGTAGCAGCTTCCCGTGGCAGGGCTTACCACGTGCTCGCCAAGAACCTTTCTGGTCCCTATGAAGCCATTCAAGAACAAAGTATACAAGTCAGAAGATCAAGGCCCCGGCAAGAGGAGCTTGCCGGGAAGGCCGCACCAGGCTCAAGGTTATCACTTTAGCACAAGACCCTGGCAAGAGGAGCTTGCCAGGAAGGCCAAGGAACACATACATCAAGAGATGTCTCGGCGCATCATGCGCCCCGGCAGGACCCGGAGAGCGACAAGCTTCCGGGCCCGGCAAGATCACGACCCCGGCAAGGTGCTTGCCGGGGAAACCTACGCTGTGTGCCCGCACTCCAGCTCATCTGCCCACGCGTCGCCCTGGAGCCCTTCCAGGGGCACGTGGCTGACGGCTGTGCAGCCTGGGGCACACGGTGGCAAGCCACGGTGACGAGGCTACCGCCGTGGCGAACGGAGACGCATGGACAGACGCTTTTGGGGGCGACGGCGATGGGCATTTAATGCCCTTGTCCCCCACTGTCAAAGTTAGGTGAAGACCACTGTTCATGCACTGTTCATGCACTGTTGCAACTACCACCAAATTTACACTTTTACCCTTATCTACGTTGACACCTATCGGTGACCCCTTTTGAGCTATAAAAGGAGGCCCATGCACAACGTAGAGGGGGTTCGAAACCTAGACAACTCTCTCGCTCGGTGTAGCTAGTACTGTAGATCTTCAAGCTCCCGAGCTCAAGAACTCAATACAACCTAAGCAGGAGTAGGGTTTTACGCGTCCGCGCGGCCCGAACCTGGGTAAAACTACCCGCGTGCGCTCCTCGATCTGCTCTCCGTGCTCCCTCCGCTCCCTTACCACAACGTAGAAAGGGGCTCCGGTCCCATAGGTGCTCGTGGGAGGACAGTTTCCCCCGACAGAACTGCTTCCAATACACATCGTCACTTCATCCTTTAACTAGTTTCTGTTCATTATGCAACTCCCATTTCGAGTTACTACTCTTTAGCAACTGAACTAGTATCAAATACCGAGGGGTTGCTATGAACACTAGTAAAATACACATCAATAATCTGTATATCAAATATACCTTTGTTCACTTTGCCATCCTTCTTATCCGCCAAGTATCTAGGGCAGTTCCACTTCCGGTGACCATTTCATTTGCAGTAGAAGCACTTAGTTTCAGGCTTGAGTTTAGCTTTGGGTTTCTTCATGGGAGTGACAACTTGCTCGTCATTCTTCTTGAAGTTCCCCTTCTATCCCTTTGCCCTTTACTTGAAACAAGTGGTCTTATTAACCATCAACACTTGATGTTCTTTCTTGATTTCTACCTTCGCCGATTTCAGCATTGTGAAGAGCTCGGGAATTACCTTCGTCATCCCTTGCATATTATAGTTCATCACGAAGTTCTGCTAACTTGGTGATAGTGTCTAGAGAACTTTGTCAATTACTATCTTATCTGGAAGATTAACTCCCACTTTATTCAAGCAATTGTAGTACCCAGACAATTTGAGCACATGCTCACTGGTTGAGCTATTCTCCTCCATCTTGTAGGCAAAGTACTGTCAGAAGTCTTATACCTCTCGACACGGGCATGAGTATGAAATACTAATTTCAACTCTTGGAACATCTTATATGCTCCGTGGCGTTCAAAACGTTTTTGAAGTCCCGGTTCTAAGCCGTAAAGCATGGTGCACTTAAACTATCAAGTAGTCGTCATACTGAGCTTTTGTCAAAACGTTCATAACGTCTACATCTGCTCCTGCAATAGGTCTGTCACCTAGCGGTACATCAAGGACATAATTCTCTGTGCAGCAATGAGGATAATCCCCAGATCACGGAACAATTTCGCATCATTGCTACTAACATCTTTCAACTTAGTTTTCTCTAGGAACATATAAAAAAATAAACGGGGAGCAACATCGCGAGCTATTGATCTACAACATAGATATGCTAATACTACCAGGACTAAGTTCATGATAAATTAAAGTTCAATTTAATCATATTACTTAAAGAACTCCCACTTAGATAGACATCCCTCTAGTCATCTAAATGATCACGTGATCCAAATCAACTAAACCATGTCCGATCATCACGTGAGATGGAGTAGTTTCAATGGTGAACATCATATGTTGATCATATCTACTATATGATTCACGCTCGACCTTTCGGTTTCCAGTGTTCCGAGGCCATATCTGCATATGCTAGGCTCGTCAAGTTTAACCCGAGTATTTTGCATGTGCAAAACTGGCTTACACCCGTTGTATTTGAACGTAGAGCTTATCACACCCGATCATCACGTGGTGTCTCGGCACGACGAACTTTCGCAACGGTGCATACTCAGGGAGAACACTTATACCTTGAAATTTAGTAAGGGATCATCTTATAATGCTACCGTCGTTCTAAGCAAAATAAGAAGCATAATAAGATAAACATCACATGCAAATCAAAATATGTGACATGATATGGCCATCATCATCTTGTGCTTTTGATCTCCATCTCCAAAGCACTGTCATGATCACCTTCGTCACCGGCGCGACACCTTGATCTCCATCGTAGCATCGTTGTCGTCTCGCCAACTATTGCTTCTACGACTATCGCTACCGCTTAGTGATAAAGTAAAGCAATTACATGGCGATTGCATTTCATACAATAAAGCGACAACCATATGGCTCCTGCCAGTTGCCGATAACATTACAAAACATGATCATCTCATACAAAACCGTATAACTCATCATGTCTTGACCATATCGCATCACAACATGCCCTGCAAAAACAAGTTAGACGTCCTCTACTTTGTTGTTGCAAGAGTTTACGTGGCTGCTACGGGCTTAGCAAGAACCATTCTTACCTGCGCATACAAAACCACAACGATGTTTCGTCAAGTATGTGCTGTTTTAACCTTCACGAGGACCGAGCGTAGGCACACTTGATTCAGCTAAAGTGAGAGAGACAGACACCCGCCAGTCACCTTTAAGCAACGAGTGCTCATAACGGTGAAACCAGTCTCGCGTAAGCATACGCGTAATGTCGGTCCGGGCCGCTTCATCTCACAATACCGCCGAAGCAAAGTATGACATGCTGGTAAGCAGTATGACTAGTATCGCCCACAACTCGTTGTGTTCTACTCATGCATATCATCTACGCATAGACCTGGCTCATGATGCCACTGTTGGGGAACGTAGTATTTTAAAATTTTCCTACAATCACGCAAGTTCTATCTACCAGATGCATAGCAACGAGAGGGAAGAGTGTGTCTACGTACCCTCATAGACCGGAAGCGGAAGCGTCAAGTGACGCGGTTGATGTAGTCGAACTTCTTCGCGATTCAACCGATCAAGCACCGAACGTACGGCACCTCCGTGTTCAGCACACGTTCAGCTTGATGACGTCCCACGAGCTCTTGATCCAGTTGAGCTTCACAGGAGAGTTTTGTCAGCACGACGGCATGGTGACGGATATGATGTATCTACCGGCGCATGGCTTCGCCTAAGCACTGCAACGGTATGACCGAGGTGTGTTTCTGTGGAGGGGGCACCGCACACGGCTGGAACAATTCAACTTGTGCGTCTTTGGGTGCCCCCCTGCCCCCGTATATAAAGGAGCAAGAGGGGAGGGCCGGCCGGCCTCCTATGGTGCGGCTAGGGCAATCCTACTAGGAATAGGATTGCAATCCTATTCCTAGTAGGAGTCCACCAAGAAGGAAGAGAGGGAAAGGAAAAGAGGGAGAGGTGGCGCCCCCCCAATCCTAGTCCAACTAGGATCCCTAGGTGGGGCGCCGGCCAGCCTCTATGGGCTGCCTCTCTCCTTTCCTCAAGGCCCACTATGGACCATCCCCCCTCGTAGGGGGTTCCGGTAACCCCCTCCGGCAATCCAGTTAAATCCGAAACTTTTCCGGAACACTTCCGGTGTCCGAATATAGTCGTCCAATATATCAATCTTTATGTCTCGGACATTCCGAGACTCCTCGTCATGTCCGTGATCTCATCCGGTACTCCGAACTACCTTCGGTACATCAAAACTCATAAACTCATAATACGGATCGTCATCAAACGTTAAGCGTGCGGACCCTACGGGTTCGAGAACTATGTAGACATGACCGAGACTCATCTCCGGTCAATAACCAATAGCGGAACCTGGATGTTCATATTGGCTCCTACATATTCTACGAAGATCTTTTATCGGTCAAAACCGCATAACAACATACGTTGTTCCTTTTGTCATCGGTATGTTACTTGCCCGAGATTCGATCGTCGGTATCTCCATACCTAGTTCAATCTCGTTACCGGCAAGTCTCTTTACTCGTTTCGTAACACATCATCTCCTGACTAACTCATTAGTCTTTTGCTTGCAAGGCTTATTATGATGTGTGTTACCGAGAGGGCCCAGAGATACCTCTCCGACACTCGGAGTGACAAATCCTAATCTTGATCTATGCCAACACCACGAATACTTTCGGAGACACCTGTAGAGCATCTTTATGATCACCCAGTTACGTGGTGACGTTTGATGGCACACAAGGTGTTCCTATGGTATTCGGGAGTTGCATAATCTCATAGTCATAGGAACATGTATAAGTCATGAAGAAAGCAATAGCAGTAAAACTAAACGATCATAGTGCTATGCTAACGGATGGGTCTTGTCCATCACATCATTCTCCTAATGATGTGATCCCGTTGATCAAATGACAACTCATGTCTATGGTTAGGAAACATAACCATCTTTGATCAATGAGCTAGTCTAGTAGAGGCTGAAGGAAATATGCCCTAGAGGCAATAATAAAGTTGTTATTTATATTTCCTTATATCATGATAAATGTTTATTATTCATGCTAGAATTGTATTAACCGGAAACTTAGTACATGTGTAAATACATAGACAAAACAGAGTGTCCTTAGTATGCCTCTACTAGACTAGCTCATTGATCAAAGATGGTTATGTTTCCTAACCATAGACATGAGTTGTCATTTGATCAACGGGATCACATCATTAGGAGAATGATGTGATGGACAAGACCCATCCGTTAGCTTAGCACTATGATCGTTTAGTTTTACTGCTATTGCTTTCTTCATGACTTATACATGTTCCTATGACTATGAGATTATGCAACTCCCGAATACCGTAGGAACACCTTGTGTGCTATCAAACGTCACAACGTAACTGGGTGATCATAAAGATGCTCTACAGGTGTCTCCGAAAGTGTTCGTGGTGTTGGCATAGATCAAGACTAGGATTTGTCACTCCGAGTGTCGGAGAGGTATCTCTGGGCCCTCTCGGTAATGCACATCATAATAAGCCTTGCAAGCAAAAGACTAATGAGTTAGTCACGAGATAATGTATTACGGAACGAGTAAAGAGACTTGCCGGTAACGAGATTGAACTAGGTATAGAGATACCGATGATCGAATCTCGGGCAAGTAACATACCAATGACAAAAGGAACAACGTATGTTGTTATGCGGTTTGACCGATAAAGATCTTCGTAGAATATGTAGGAGCCAATATGAGCATCCAGGTTCCGCTATTGGTTATTGACCGGAGATGAGTCTCGGTCATGTCTACATAGTTCTCGAACCCGTAGGGTCCGCACGCTTAACGTTTGATGACGATCGGTATTATGAGTTTATGAGTTTTGATGTACCGAAGGAGTTCGGAGTCCCGGATGAGACCGGGGACATGACGAGGAGTCTCGAAATGGTCGAGACGTAAAGATCGATATATTGGACGACTATATTCGGACATCGGAAAGGTTCCGAGTGATTCGGGTATTTTTCGGAGTATATGGGCCTTATTGGGCCATACGGGAATAGAGGAGAAAGGCCAAAAGGAAGGAGGCGCGTGTCCCCCCTCTGGTCCGAATTGGACAAGGGGTGCAGCCCCCTTTTCCTTCTCCCTCTCCACCTCTTTCCTTCTCTCCTACTCCGGAAAGGAAAGGGAAATCCTACTAGGACTTGGGAGTCCTAGTAGGACTCCCCACACTTGGCACGCCCCCTCTAGGGCCGGCCTCTCCCTTGCTCCTTTATATACGGGGCAGAGGGCACCCTAGGACACACAAGTTGAATTGTTTTAGCCGTGTGCGGTGCCCCTCTCCACAGAAACACACCTCGGTCATACCGTTGCAGTGCTTAGGCGAAGCCCTGCGCCGGTAGATACATCATATTTGTCACCACGCCGTCGTGCTGGCGAAACTCTCCCGTGAAGCTCAACTGGATCAAGAGCTCGTGGGACGTCATCAAGCTGAACGTGTGCTGAACGCGGAGGTGCCGTACGTTCGGTGCTTGATCGGTTGGATCGCGAAGAAGTTCGACTACATCAACTGCGTCACTTGACGCTTCCGCTCCCGGTCTACGAGGGTACGTAGACACACTCTCCCCCTCGTTGCTATGCATCTAGTAGATAGATCTTGCGTGATCGTAGGAAAATTTTGAAAATACTACGTTCCCCAACAGAGGCATACTAGGGACACTCTGTTTTGTCTATGTATTCACACATGTACTAAGTTTCCGGTTAATACAATTCTAGCATGAATAATAAACATTTATCATGATATAAGGAAATATAAATAACAACTTTATTATTGCCTCTAGGGCATATTTCCTTCAGAGAAGCCATCAAGCAAGTTTTTGGCGCCGTTGCCGGGGACTCCACTCTTCAAGATAGGGGAGTTGCACGCTATCTTTTATCTTTGCTTTTTAGTCTTGTTAGTTTACCTTTCAGTTTTTGCTTTAGTGTCCCTTACCAAAAATCACAAAAATAGTTATCTTGCTTGCTGCTGCTATGGGTTCCACCGAGAACACCAAGTTATGTGACTTCACTAGTCATAACAACAATGACTTTATCTGCATGCCTATTGCTACACCTGCCACTTCAGCACCTTCTTATGAGATTAAACCTGCTTTGCTGAATCTAGTTATGAAAGATCAATTCTCCGGTGCTGGAGATGATGCTGCTTTGCACTTAAATAATTTTGTTGAGCTATGTGATATGCAAAAGTACAAAGAAGTAGATGGTGATATTGTTAAGCTTAAGCTTTTTCCTTTCTCCTTGAGAGGAGGAGCTAAAATCTGGTTTCAATCCTTGCCTAGGAATAGTATAGATTCTTGGGACAAGTGCAAGGATGCCTTTATTGGGAAGTACTATCCCCCTGCTAAAATTATCCAATTAAGGAGTAACATAATGAATTTTAAACAATTGGATAATGAACACGTTGCCCAAGCTTGGGAACGCATGAAATCTCTTGTCAAGAACTGCCCTACTCATGGTTTGACTACTTGGATGGTTATCCAAACTTTTTATGCAGGCTTGAACTTTACCTCGCGGAACTTGTTAGATTCGGCCACGGGAGGAACCTTTATGTCAACTACACTTGGTGGTGCCACGAAGCTTCTCGATGAGATGATGACCAATTATTCCCAATGGCACACCGAACGCGCTCCAACAGGTAGGAAGGTAAACTCTGTCGAGGAGATTTCCTCCCTAAATGAAAAAGTTGACTTGATCATGTCTCTACTTTCCAAGCAATCTTCTATTGATCCTCATGATGTTCCTTTAAATTCTTTGATTGCTCAAGATCAAGTAGATGTGAACTTTATCTCTAGAAACAATTTCAATAACAATGCTTATAGGAGTAATTTTGGTATCAACCCTAGACCGTTCCCCTCTAATTCCTATGGGAACAACAATACTTATCCTAGCACCAAGAACTCCACTTCTGAACTAGAGATTATACTTAAAGACTTCATCATTACCCAAAAGGCCTTCAATAAGAGTGTAGAAGAAAAACTAGACAAACTAGATAATCTCTCTTCGAAGGTAGACAATTTAGCCCATGAGGTAGAGTTGCTTAAAATTAGAACTTCTCCTCTTGAGGAGAGGAAGACCACTCCTATGAATGCTATTCAAGTGCAAATTAATGAAAACATTAGGATGATGGCTAAACTTAAAAAGAGATGGGATAGAGAAAAGGAGGAAGAAGATAGAATTAAGAGCCTTCCTACCCACCACACTATTGCTACTATTCAAGTTGTTGAGGATATCCAAACTCTTAGCACCCAATGCACTCCTAGTCCCATTGGACCTATTAATGGTGATGCTATGACCTCAACCGTAGAAGAAGAAACTCCTATGACCATAGAAGCTACCAAACAAGTGAGCCTAAAGGACACCACTACCACTTTACTTGATAGTAGTGACCTTGATTTTGATAATTGCACCCTTTCTGAAGTTATTGGTTTTCTTCACAAGATGTCTAGAGATCCCCACACTAGCACACTTAATCTTACCTTCACGGAGCATATCACTAATGCTCTTATCAAAGCTAGGGAGGAGAAGCTTAGGGTAGAAGCCTCCATACCTAGAAAGCTAGAAGATAGTTGGGATCCTATGATTAAAATTAAGTTGAATAACCTCTCTTGCTATGCTTTATGTGATGTTGGAGCTAGTACCTCCGTTATGCCCAAAAGAATGTACGATATGTTTGAATTGAAACCTTTTGATCCTTGTTCTTTTGGTGTTCGTCTTGTTGATTCTTCCGTAAAGAAACCTTTGGGGAAGATCGACGATGTTCTTATCATTGTCAATGACAATTATGTTCCCGTTGATTTTACTATTATGGATATTGAATGTGAACCTTCATGTCCAATTATTTTGGGACGTCCTTTTCTTCGCACCGTTGGTGCTATCATTGACATGAAAGAGGGGAATATAAAATTCCAATTCCCTCTCAAGAAAGGGATGGAACACTTCCCTAGAAAGAAGATTAAGTTGCCTTTTGAGTCCGTTACACGGGCTAGCTATTCTCTTACTCTTGATAAAACTTGATCTTCTCTTTTTGTATCATGCATAGCTTCAAGGCATAAAAGAAAGCGCTTTTGGGAGGCAGCCCACAACGAATTAGGTTTTATTTTGCTTTTGTTGTGTCTTGATGTTTGTTACTACATTAGCATCATCATTGTATCTTTTCTTTTCAGCTTTGTGCCAAGTTTAGCCTCCCATTGCAAGAAAGTTCAAAATTTGTGACGTGCTGTCCAGAAAACAGATTCTATCCTTGGACAGAAAAATTCGAATAAAATCACCAGATCATCTTTTTGATCTGAATTTTTTTGACAGCGTGCTCTATACAATTGTCTTTCGAGCGTCTGTTCTGAGTTTTTTGATTTGAGTTGCAGAAGTGCCCCGAAAAAATTATTTACTACCTGCTGGTCTGTTTTTCACAGATTCTGTCCTGTTTTGCCTTTTCTTCGTTTTGCAAACCTTGAGCTTGCTTTTTCTTTGCAAAAACCTTTTGGCAATCTTGAGAAACAGTAGCTCTTCAAGATTATCTTTATTTACAGTAGGGAAAAATTATTTTATTATGGGTACTAACCTCGCTAATCAGATTATGATGAGTTATGTATGAAGGAAGTTTTCAAGTGTGCGAGGGAAGATGATAAAAGAAGATTCAGGAGGGTCAAACGCTCAAGCTTGGGGATGCCCCCGTGCACCCCCAAGAAATATTCAAGGAGACTCAAGCGTCTAAGCTTGGGGATGCCCCCATGCATCCCCTTCTCCATCAACAATTATCAGTTCGTCTTTCGTTCCACTATAATTTTATCACTTCATGCGTTATGTGCTATGCTTGGAGCGTCTTGCTCTTAGTTTCTTTTTTTAGTTTTCTTTAGCTTTGCTTGATGTTCATAACAAGTTAGAACCCAGCTTTCTTTGTGTGGGAGAGAAACACGCTCCACTTCAACCTAGAACACAACATAGGATTTTCATGCTTATCTTTGCTGTGTGTGTTCTTTGTCTTTCCATAGCTGCTGTCATGTTTAGCTCTTAGTTTTCATGCTTTTCTTTTTAAAGAGCTTTTGTTTAGTTGGTTGCTGAACTCTCTTGAGTTTTCATGTTTATCTTGTTAAGAGAGTTTGCCTGTTGCACTGAGTTGTGTGTCTTAACTTAAAGTAGGTAATTGAGGTTGCTATTTAATTTTAGTAGTAACTT
>LR738713.1:711319237-711346824 GCA_902687465.1 Secale cereale | reverse complement strand
TTTTGGTGTCAAGAGCTTTAGCCTATTAGTGATAGATGTCGTATTTTGGGCAATCCGTGTTTATTTTCGAAAACCTACAAAATAGTTAAGAACTTTAGCTACTAGATGGATCACTAATCTTTGGAGGGATCGAATATTAGAGTACACTCACGTACCATGAGTCGAGGATGCGCAAGGATAACCAAACCCCCATACACTCCTCCTCGGGGTACTTGTCTCTTTGTGAACCTCCTAATTAGATTGAGAGTTACCGATAATAAGTGCATGAGTTCTTCGGACTAATGTGAGTATTCGAAAGTTGACACTTCCACCTAGCCATATTTTTCTAGCCTCTTCGGTACCGTGCATTGCCCTTTCTCACCTCGAGAGTTGGCGCATACTTCGCCGGTGCATCCAAATCCTTGGCACGATACGCTCTGTCATCATAAGCCTCATTATATCCTTCCTCAAAACAGCCACCATACCTACCTATCAAGGCATTTCCATAGCCTTTCCGAGATACATTGCTATGCAACATCCATCTTCTCATGACTTGATCTTCATGTCATACATGCTTTTTGCTTGATCGATGAGCCGCATGTTAGTTGGGTCTTGCCCTAATCATTGCTACATGACGCGCTAGTATCATTGCATATCCTGCTACACTGGCAGAGGCATACATTTGCATACATCATGATAGTTTCATCTTCTTTATGTTGAGTACTTTTGTAAAGTGTGAAAGATCTTCTATACTTCTTGTAATATATAGAGTGTTGCCCCTAAAGTGAGGAAAAGATCCCAAAGAGGACAAAATCAAAAGATCCCAAAGAGGACAAATGAGAGTTAAATAGAAAGAGCCATTGAGGCCACAAAAAAATAAAAAAGAGAAAAAAGAGAAAAAGAAATAAAAAGAGAGAAGGGGGCACACTACTATTCCTTTTGAGAGATCCACACTCGTACTCCATCTTATACCTTGTACTCCATAGAGATTATCATTCATGCATATAGCTATGTGGGGACCTTCACACTATAGAACTTGGCTTGTATATTCCAATGATGAGCCTCCTCAAAAGAGCTCTAGGTCTTCTTGAGCGAGCAAGTTGGATGCACCCCCACTAGTTCCATTGGAGAGCCTACCTTAGCTCATATGTGCATCCGTTGCATGGCAATCCCTACTCCTCACATCATATCTATCATTTGGCTTTCTCTCGCCTATGATTGTCCTCATTGATGTGAGCCTTTCACACCTTTTTTGTCTTCCCCCTTCATCATTTTTCTCTCTTTGCCATCCTAAGTGTCAACTTTCTTGCTTACGCTCATCCATTGCATGAGTGCTCAAAATATCGAAAGGGAGTGGATCATTTTGACTTGTACCTGGCTAGTGGTCTAGGGATGAGTCAAGATAAGATTCCAAAGAAGACCAAGTGTGAAACTTTAGTAGATTAAGTTCTCAACAATACAAAAACTATGTTTTACTCTCTCGTATATCCCTATCCCCTTTCTTGCACGCAAACACCATTTGGAGACATTCGAGTCACGGACAGCGAGAGCTCTTGCACCTTTATGTTCTTATGTTGCTTGTTACAATGCTAATATAGACTCTTGCTTGTTATGACTTGAATTGAATTACATGCCTTGATTGCTTTACTTAAAAAGTTCTTATATGGTTGGTAGCATGTCACCACAGAAATTATGCTTGTTATTATTTACCTACTCGAGGACGAGCAGGAATTAAGCTTGGGGATGTTGATACGTCTAAAACGTATCTATAATTTCTGCTTGCTCCATGCTTCTTTTGTGCGATATTGCTATGATATTGATGCACTTCCATACACTTTTGATCATATTTGGACTAACTTATTAACTCAGTGCACCACAGTGCCAGTTCCTGTTTTCTGCTATTTTTCTATTTCAGGTTTCCCTCATATTAAAAGTGCTCCAAAAATTCCAGGAAAAATATAGGAAAAATTAGCGTACAGGAAGCTTCGCGAAGAACCAAAGATGGGCCAGAGGGGAGCCAGGGGAGGCCCAGACGGCCGCCTGGCGCGGCCCCACCCCTGGCCGCGCCAGGGGGGGGGGGGCGCCTGGGGCCCCTGCTCCGCCTCTGGCTGCCCCCCTTCGCATATATATCCCTCTCGTCCCAAAACCCTCGAGGACAGAACCCTTTTTCGCGATCTTGCCTCTGTTCCGCCGCCGCAGCACTTCCAAGATCGGGAGCATCAGGAGAACTCTTCCCGGCACCCTGCCGGAGGGGAGAACCACCACCGGGAGCTTCTCCACCACCATGGACGCTTCCCGGATGAGTCGTGAGTAGTCCACCTTGGACCATGGGTCCATGATCAGTAGCTATGTGATGTTCTCCTCCCCTCTTTGCTCTTCATGATTTAGACCTCGTGAGCTGCCCTACATGATCGAGGCACATATGTAATCTTTCTGCTATTGCTTTGCTGAGTTTGCTGGGATCTGATGGATTATGAGACTATGTTCAGATTGTGTTTGAGTAATATATTTGATTCACCTCTTTTATATCTTTGTTCTTGAGTAATTCTTGCATGTTCTCCGTTGATGTTTATTGCTTTGGCCAAGTAGTAGGTAGTAACTCCAAGAGGGAGCGTTATGCTTGATTGTGGGTTCATGCCCCCTGATGACTAGCTTGAGTGACAGAAACATGAGTCTAGGGGATGTGCTGTTGCCACAAGGGAGAAAACAACGGTGCTTGTACTTGCGGGTGCAAGGATTGTTTACTTTACGCAAAGTTCTTTTAATGCAATTGTCTGTTGCTTTGAGTTTACACTTTGGGTGGGATTCGCAACTTAATATCAGCGAGATGTTCTGGATAGATATCTCAAGGTGGATGATTAGTAGTAGATGCAGATGGATTTCGGTCTACTTGCCTTGGCGTACCGCCCATGCTTTTGAGCCTCTACCTTTCTTTGCAGCATAGTTAGCATTGGTTTGCGCACATAATCCTGTCAATTGCCCAGCTGTAATTTGTTTACCTTGCTTTGCTGTTTTATCGTCTTTTGGGAGAGAGACATCACTAGTGAACATCATGGGACCCCGGTCCATATTACCACCGCTGATCACACCTTCTATTTACTTCCTGTTTTTATTTCCTAGTTGCAGTCATAGCTATCATTATTATCTCTTGTGTTTGATCCTTTGTAAACAACAAGGCCGGAGGGATTGACAACCTCTCTGTACTCGTTGGGAGCAAAGTAATCTTTATCTGTGTGCAGGTCCCGTCAACCGCTAAGTTTCTGGCGCCGTTGACACCTACTTGTCGACCCTCGGAGTCTCACGGGATTCGCTCCTTGGTATCTTTGCCAAGGGAAATTTGCCGCTACGCTACATCTCAACCTTCCACTTGGGGTAACCAACGAGGGGCGAGAAGCCATCAACTGCACGCCGGCGAAGGCGGACGAGGGTGTGCGCGTCGCCGGGTGGCCATGGGGGAAGGTCACGTTTGGGTTGAACCCACCGTGCGCGTCGCCGTCGGCATAGCCGGGCGACGGCGATCCCCATGGCTGCGGAGAACCGACGCCTTGCTGTCCCCAGGGCGCGTACTGGGCGTGGCTGCCGGGTGGATTCATCATCCCCGTGTGGTCCGCCGATGAGGAGGCAGCCGCAACCGCGCGTGCCGCGTTGTCGCGGGCCTTCTTGGCGATGGCCCTGTTCTGCCGGTCGGCGGTGACTGCGTCGCGTCGCTGAACTTCCGCCCTCCACTCGGCGTTTGACATGCCCGGTGGCTTGGATGGCGGCGTCCTCGGCTTCCTCTGCTTCGGCTGGGCCACAGTGCCGGTCGCGGTTGCCGCCGCGCGTGGCATGGCGTACTTCCTCGATGGCATGGCGGCCGACCGGAAGGCGAGCGAGAGGGGGTTTGGCGAGAGGAAGGGAGGGAATGGCGAGAGGAAGGCGAGCGAGCGGGAGGGAAGCGGGGGAAAAGGCGGTAAGAAACGGCGGGAAGAGGCCCTCGAGTCGCCGATGGGGCGGACCCACGCGTCTTTTTCGCTTGTGCCGGCTCCCCGAGCGCCCCCAGGGCGCCGGGTTCGGCCTGGGTCCGCCGGCACCAGTTTTGACCCGAGCCGGCGAAAAACGGGCTTTTGAGGACGCGATTGGGCCGTTTTTTCGGCGCCGGCGCGGCAAAAACGTCTGGGAAGGGCCTGTTGAGGGCGTGGCTGGAGATGCTCTTAGAATGGAAGGTTACACGAGCTTAAAAAATTGCCTACTCAATCCAGCTTTAGTTATTTGGGCTCTCCCCAACGGTGCTTTGCTCACCCATACAAGAAACGGCTCATATGCTCATATACGGAGACGTTCGCAGGCCAGAATGCACGAGTTTGACCCACGAAAAACATCTGAGCCCAACTCACCTGATCCCGTAAGCGCTAGGGTTAGCTTCGTCCGGTCGTCCCCCAATCTCTCGAGCGCCTCCCTTCTCTCCTCTCCCGCGACCCGTGCCGCCACCTCCCTCTCAGGCGACTGAGCGCCGCGTCGGACGCCCCCCTACTCCTCCCCTCCTTCCCCGCCGCCAGGCGACGTCACCCTAGATCAGCTCCAGTCTCCACAAGAGCTCGCCGCCGTCAAGCACCACCGGCGCCATCCCAGCTCGTCCCCGCCCACTCTTGCTGTCGATTCCACTGCAGGATACGCCTCGTCATTTGCAAAAGCCCCCCTGAGCTATTGTTTATTTCGAAACAAAGCTGTCCAAATAGGCGGAACAACGAGGGCCCACCAGTGCAGGCCAGGCCCACGGGGGATATAGGCCGCGAGCCCGCGACCAAGCTCCGTCCTCAAGGAGGAGGAGCACGGATCGACATTGACGACTGCTCGCTCGGCTCGGCTCGGCCTCATTCCACAGGCGGAAGCCAAGAGGAAATCCTCCTCCAAGCCACCCGTCGCCGGCCGGGGATGTCCTCCAGCAGGTTCTCGCCGGCGCTGCAGGCGTCGGACCTCAACGACTTCATCGCCCCCTCGCAGGACTGCGTCGTCTCCCTCAACAAGAACTCCGCCGCCAGCCGCCTCCCGGTACCCTGCCCTGCCCTGCCCTGCCGCCCCTTCTCCCCAATTTTTTTTCTGCCTTCTGCCGTTGTATTTGGCTCTGGGGCTGGAGCTTTTAGCCCGCCCTGCTCTTGCTTGCTGCCCCGCGCCATCCGCCTGCAGCTGCAGAGCACGCGGTCTGAGTTCGCGCGTTATGTGTATTTTTTGCCTTCGGATGGTGATGCGCCATTAATCCCCGCGATATGATAATAAGAGTAGTAAGGATTGGGAGTGGTGAGCGGGATTGGGATTTCTCTCCTGCTGATTAGGGGAATTGGAATTCCTGTTAAAATCCCTTCCCCTCCTCCAGCCTGAAGGGGATTGAGTCGGATTATTATAAGTACAATACAAGGCATAAAGAGAAGTCTGTATTCTTTACCCTTTTCTCCTAATACAAACATATGTCTTGCCAGTCTGTAGTATCCTTCCGTGGAAACTAGAATAATTAGGTCTCGAGTTCCACACCAAAGAGCTATGGTATTTTACTTTACTTAATAGCAAGCTTGTTTAAGCCAAGCTAAAAGTTCAGCATGAGCTGTTAGGCGCAAAAAGAAAGGAAGGCAAAGTGTACGGCGATGCTCGATGAGATCATTGGTTTCTCCCAGCTTGTTGCATTGCAATTTTTAGTAGCATCACTTCTTCAAAATCATCAGCTAGGCAAATATACCATTTGTGTGCTATTGTACATTGATCCTGGCACTTCACTTGATGAACTCCTGGTGCTTATGATTTCCTTTTTTTTACTACTTCCCGTGAGCTTAGTAACATGCATCACACTTGTGATAACTTAATCTGTCCTTTAAGGAAATATTACCTTTCTTTCTCAATTTCTGCGACGATCTGCCTGCTAAGTTTGTCAACTTGGTCAAAACACTCTGGAGGTTGTAGATACATTTCTGCACAACTAAACTAATAAATAGACTTCACCTTAGCACAAACAGAACTTCGTAAATTCATCTTTCTTGCACCTCACCTAACCCATTTCCCTTCCACATGCAATTCCCATACATTCCTGACATTTCCATTTTACAGATTAAAAAAAAGCAAGTCGTGGTGAGTACAAAACCTCCAGAAGAATCGGTCAAGATTTCTCTCAAGGACTGTTTGGCTTGCAGGTTATTACCAATTTTGTAGCCCTCGTCTCAACTGTAAAAGTAGTGTCCTGCCCAAATGTGTCCTGCCCAAATGTAAATGATGCTGACGGCTTCCTTTGATCTCATAGTGGTTGCATAACATCAGCAGAGACAGTTATGCTCGAGAAGCAAAGCTTGGATGACTTCGTTACTCGCATCAACTCTGGGAAAACCGTCATCGTATCTGTGTCTCCCCAGTCAAGAGCATCATTAGCTGCATTCTTTGGTCTTTCTCAGTCACAGGTAATTCTATGTGCTTCACCTGACAAATACCTAGTCAAAATTGTCACCATATAAGGTGTTTGTAATGTTTTCCCTAAATTAGTGCCTTTCTGCTTTAGCTGAATGATAAGTGCTCTGTAAATAATGATAACAAACACATAATGCAATTTTTGTTATCTTCAGGTTTTCCGAAAACTAACTGCTCTGTTCAAGTCGATGGGCGTGAAGGCAGTGTATGACACAAGTAGCAGTCGAGATGTGGCCCTAATTGAAGCATGCAATGAATTTATTTCACGCTATAAGCTGGCTCAGTTGTCTAGCGACAAAGAAGTTGGAACCAGTCTTCCTGTGCTTTCATCTGCATGTCCAGGTAAAATTATTTGCACAAAATATGCGTCACTTTCGCTACTATGCAGTTTCATATGTACTACTGATATTCCCTTACTACTCCCTCCATCCCATAATGTAAGACATTTTTGCAAACTATGTTAGCTTACAAAAACGTCTTATATTATGGGACGGAGGGAGTAGTTAGTTATTTACATACCTTCGATAAATATATGTGAATCTCTTCCTCCTTACAGGCTGGATATGCTATGCTGAAAAGACTCTTGGTTCATATATCTTGCCCTACATCTCATCTGTAAAGAGTCCCCAACAAGTGATTGGTGCAGCTATCAAGCATCACATGGTTGAAAAACTTGGTCTCAAGTGAGTAATTTGCCCCAGTTCTAGATCTAAAGATGTTATTTTCAGATCTTTGATCAGACATGAGAAATTTAGTACTTCCTCTTGTCCGCAATTGGACTCCTTGTTTACTTCACAAAGTTATCTTGCAGAAGTATAAGATCATGCAAGTATATTTCATGAAAAATCTGGATATACAATTTTCTGGTGACCAGTCCAAAATATCTTGAGAGACACTTATGAGTTTTTTTTAATGTTTTCTTGTGACCAAGTGTTTGTGACATTAGGTTTTTCCTGGTCTTTGCTATGTAATATCTCCATTTGCTGAATTGGATGATTATTTCAAATAAAAACCACTCTGATTATGAACTATCATTTTGTGATATTTTTGTTTGTAATCATACTTGAATGTATTGTGTAGGCCGTATGATGTTTATCATGTTACTGTGATGCCCTGTTATGATAAAAAACTTGAAGCTGTCCGGGGCGACTTTGTTTTCTCAGTGGAAGAAAAGGAAGTTACAGAGGTGGACTCGGTATTGACAACCGGTGAAGTGTTGGACTTGATACAGGTTACTAATATATTTCCTGCAGTTGCTTGTATGTTTTGAAAAACTCCAGACGCTTATATCACTTTCATGGTTGTGCAGTCCAAATCTGTTGATTTCAAGACAATGGAGGAATCTCCTTTGGACAGATTGTAAGCTCCTTGTATGCTCGATGTTCCATCCCTCTGGATAAAACTCAGACGAAATCCGATGCGGAAATATATATTTATATGTTCTGTTCAACTAGTACTTTTATTTAGAATTTAGCAAAGCGTTGGATTAATCAACTGTCAAGAGAAAGAACATAAAAGTAATTTTATATGGTTACATTTATGCTTCATCTCTTCTGAGAATTCACGTGCACTTTCATTGCAACACAGATTAACAAATGTTGATGATGATGGTCATCTATATGGGGTTTCTGGTGGCTCGGGTGGTTATGCGGAAACCATCTTTCGTTATGCAGCACGTGCGCTCTTTAATAGGGAAATAGAAGGCCCACTTGATTTCAAAGTCTTGCGAAATTCAGATTTCCGTGAAGTTACGTTGGAGGTAATTCATTGCCCCCATCCATCCCTAATTGGCCTCGAAAACCACTCTTGCTGTGGCCTTCGCATCATTGTGTATATAACATGTTTATGCTAACAGGTGGAGGGCAGACCTGTTTTGAAGTTTGCCCTTTGTTACGGGTTCAGAAACCTACAGAACATTGTTAGGAAGGTTAAGATGGGAAAATGTGAATACCAGTTCATTGAAGTTATGGCTTGCCCTTCAGGTATTTCATTTATGACACTCTGCTGCACGGTCGCTTTTAATAACTTCTTTCTGAGCTTTAGGATCCAGATACCCTCTACTATAACACTGATTATCGCCGTGCAGGTTGTCTGAATGGGGGAGGCCAAATAAAACCTGCTAAAGGCCAATCTCCCAAGGATCTCATCCAACAACTAGAGGGTGTGTACATGCAGGATGTAAGTTCTAGCATGCTCACTACATTTCATGTTGGTTGTAAGGCCTTGCTTCTATTTGCGGTTTTAATTCTATATCCCTAGTGACCAATTCAAGTTTTATATCCAAGATCTCTGCTATACTTCTGCAGCTTAGGCTGTAGGTTGTGTCCAATTTAGGCCCAGCATGCCACTGATACAGTACTTTTTACCATTTAAGAAGACAAGAAAAGAAGCATGCTATACAGCAAGTTCTTTTAGTGCCTATTTGGTAGGAACGAGTAGCCTACCGGGTCTAGGGCGCAGATTATATGGGGTGTGTCGTGCTTGGGGAGGAAGGGGGCGAAGCCGCCGGCGATGCGGCGCCGTCGCGAGCGAGGGAGAGGGGGCCGGCGGCCAAGGGGCGGCGGCGGCTAGGGTTTAGTCCGACTCCCTTGAGGAGTCGGCAACAAAGAGTTTTCTTATTGCCTGTTGATTCCAGTCGATTACAACTTGTTTATATAAGCGAAATCTGCTAATTGGGCTAAGCCCCTAACTAGGCCTGTCTAATGGGCCTCCTCCTCCTGGAGTAGACCGTACCGGTCATAACATCTCTCCCCGCCTGCGCAAACAGCTCGTCCTCGAGCTGATAATCTGGATAATGTTGCTGGAATTCCTCACGCTGCTCCCATGTGGCCTCCTCCTCGGGTAGACCCTCCCACTGCACCAACAAGTGCCAAACATCACGGCGGAGCTGGGCGCGCAACACCTTGGCCGGCCTCGGAAGCAGACGGCCATCCGCTGTAGGAGGTAGAGCTGGAGTGGCGGCTGGTGTAGTGCCGCGGTAGGGCTTGAGCAGTCCCACGTGGAAGACGTCGTGGAGACGAGCACCCGCCGGTAGCTGAAGACGGTAAGCCAACTGCCCAATGCGCTCCAAAATGATGAACGGCCCGGCATAGCGCGGTCCTAGCTTGCGCTTCGCCCGCGGGTCCAAGGACTGAGTGGAGCGGTGCAGGAGACGCAACCACACCCAGTCGCCCACCGCGTACTCCACCTCGCGATGCTGGCCGTCGTAGTAGTGCTTGGCCAGCTGCTGGGCCTGGACGAGACGCTGCCGCACCTCGGCGAGCATCTCATCACGGCTACGAATGAGCTCACCCGCAGCCTCCGTCCGCGCCGTCGCCGGTTCCACCGGCAGAATAGGCGGAGGGGGTCGACCATAAACCACCTCGAATGGCGTCGCGCGCAGGGCGGAGTGGTAGGACGTGTTGTAGCAGTATTCCGCCCAAGCAAGCCAATCAACCCATGCACGCGGGCGATCGCCTGTCACACACCGCAAGTACATGGCGATCACCTTGTTAACCACCTCCGACTGGCCGTCTGTCTGGGGGTGGAACGCCGTGCTGAACCGGAGCTTCACGCCCGCCATCCTGAATAGATCACGCCACACATGGCCTGTGAACACCGGGTCCCGATCGCTGACAATAGATGTGGGAAACCCGTGGAGGCGTACGATGCCATCGAAGAACGCCCGGGCCACTGACGCCGCTGTGTAGGGGTGGCCAAGCGCGATGAAGTGTGCGTACTTTGAGAAGCGATCGACGACCGTGAGGATGACAGACTTGCCGCCCACCTTAGGTAGCCCTTCGATGAAATCCATGGAGATGTCCGCCCACACCTGAGACGGCACCTCCAAGGGCTGCAATACCCCTGCAGGCCGCAGTGTCTCCGTCTTGTTGCGCTGGCAAGTCTCACAAGAGCGCACCCAATCGCGGACCAAGGCCCGATCACCCGGAATATAGAAATCAGCACGCAGCCGATGGAGTGTCTTCTGGACACCCTCGTGACCGGCGGAGTGGGCCATCAGCAGCACTTGGTGGCGGAGGTTGTCATGCGCGGGTACAAATATCCGGCGCCCGTGAAGTAGCAAGCCGTCGGCCAGGCGCCATGGCTCGTCCAGCTCGCCTGCCTCGAGCTGCTGGCGCAGGAGCTGGGCGTCAGGAGCCGCTGCGGTGGCGCGTCGAATATGGCCGAATAGTGCGAACGTCGGCCCCGAGCGGATGCAAAGCACCAGACCCTCGGCGTCGTCCTCGGTGGCTTCGACTGGAGTGTCGCGGCGAGACAAGGCATCGGCGGCGGTGTTGAGGCGCCCCGGCCGATACTCCACCGTAAAGTCGAAGCCAAAAAGCTTGCTGATCCATTGGTGCTGCGGCACCGTCGACAACCGTTGGTCCAGGAGAAACTTGAGGCTGTAGTGATCGGTGCGGACCCGGAACGACCGCCCCCATAGATAAGGGCGCCAATGGCGCACGGCCTGCACCAAGCCGATGAGCTCCTGCTCATATGCCGCCAGCTTGAGGTGGCGGGCAGCGAAGGGGCGGCTGAAGTACGCGAGTGGGCCGGCGCCCTGGTGTAGGACGGCGCCGAACCCTGCTCCCGAGGCGTCGCAGTCGACGATGAAGGGCATGTCGAAGTCGGGCATCTGAAGGACGGGGCCCGTCGTGAGGGCCCCCTTGAGGGCCTCAAATGCGGCGGTAGCCTCGTCGTCCCATGCGAAGGCATCCCGCCTGAGGAGACGCGTGAGTGGTGTGGCGATGAGGCCGAAGTCGCGGATGAACTTCCTGTAATATCCCGCGAGACCGAGGAAACCACGTAGGGCACGCGGCGAGTGCGGTGTCGGCCAAGCCGAGACGGCCGCCACCTTGTCGGCGTCCATGGCCACCCCCTCCGCGGAGATGACGTGGCCCAGGTAGGCGACCGACGTCGTCCCGAACGAGCACTTCGAGCGCTTAAGGTGAAGATGATGCGCTCGAAGCTCGTTGAAGACGAGGGCGATGTGCTGCAGGTGCTCCGCCCACGACGCGCTGAAGATCAGTATATCATCAAAGAAAACAAGCACAAACCGGCGTAAATATGGGCGTAGGATGTCGTTCATGAGGGCCTGAAAGGTCGCCGGCGCGTTGGTGAGGCCGAACGGCATCACCACGAACTCGACGTGGCCGTGATGGGTCCGAAACGCCGTCTTGGCGATGTCGTCTGGGTGCATGCGCACCTGATGATAGCCCGAGCGGAGGTCGAGCTTGGTGAAGAAGCGCGCCCCATGGAGCTCGTCGAAGAGCTCATCAACCACCGGGATCGGGAACTTGTCCTTGAGCGTGAGTGTGTTGAGGGCGCGGTAGTCGATGCAGAAGCGCCAAGTGCCATCCGACTTGCGGACGAGGAGCACGGGCGCCGAGAAGGGGGATGTCGAAATACGGATGATCCCCGAGGCGAGCATGATCTCGCACTGTCGCTCCAACTCGTCCTTCTGCAGCTGCGGGTAGCGATACGGCCGGACAGCGACCGGTGCCGTGCCCGCCGGAAGGTGGATGCGATGGTCGTACTCCCGGGCGGGGGGCAGGCCCTGTGGCTCGGCGAAGATGTCGGCATGTTGCTGCAGGAGCTCGGTAAGGAGCGGGTGCTCCCCCTCTGCGCTGGTCACGGCGAAGTGCAGGTGAGGTGCCGGGCTGGTGCCACCCAGGCCTTCCCACTGGACACGCCGTCCTTGGCGGGAGAAGGACATCGTGAGGGTGTCGAAATCCCACAGGATGGGGCCGAGCGTCCGTAGGAAGTCCACGCCGAGGATGAAGTCGAAGCAGCCCAAGTCGATGCCGGCGCACGTGATGGTAAAGTGCTCGTCGCCGATGGTGAGCGGCACATGCTGCGCCAACCCGTGGCATTGCAGGCGGTCGCCGTTGGCCACGGTGACCCGAAGGTTGTCGCCTCCCGACGGCGCTAGGCCAAGGCGACGCATAGTGGACGCGGGCAGGAAGTTGTGTGTAGAGCCCGAGTCCAGGAGAGCCACCAGCTTCTCGCCGCGAATCGTCACCGGCAAGAGCATGGTGCGCTCGGTCCGTATGCCGGCCAACGCATGCAGGGAGACCACAAAGGCCGCGGCCGGCTCGGGCGGTTCCGGGGGAGGTGCCGCGGCAGGCTCCTCGGCCGAGTCGGCTATCTCCCCGTCAAGCACCGTCTCCAGGTAGAAGAGGCGTGGGCATGCGTGCCCCGGCGTGTAGGGCTCATCGCAGTTGAAGCAGAGGCCGAGTCGGCGGCGCTCGAGCTGCTCGGCCGGCGTCAGGCGGCGGAAAGTCCGCGTCGGTGCCGGGGGCGTCGGCGCCGCTGGTGGGGGCCGACCCGGGGTCGGGGCGGTCAGCGGTGGCCGGGAGGCCTGTCGGGCCCCTCGAGGCGGAGGGGGCTGCATGGCCTGGGCGCGGCGCTCGTAAGCCCGCGCCAGGTGGATCGCCGTCTGGAGGTCGGTGGGGGCCTGGAGCTCCACGTCCACCCGTATGTTGTTCGGGAGGCCGCCCACGAAGAGGTCGGCGCGCTGCTGCCCCGTCACCCCGGGAGCGTGGCATGCGAGGGCCTGGAAGCGGTCGGCGAAGTCCTGGACCGTGGAGGTGAAGTGAAGGCGGCCGAGTTCCGCCAAACGACTCCCCCGAACTGGCGGTCCGAAGCGTTGGAGGCAGAGCTCGCGAAAACGCTCCCATGACGGCATGCCTCCTTCGTCTTGCTCGAGGGCGTAGTACCAGGTTTGCGCGTTGCCCCGGAGGTGGTAGGACGCAAGCCACGTGCGGTCCGACACGAGGGTACGCTGCCCGCGGAAGAATTGCTCGCACTGGTTGAGCCAGTTCAGCGGGTCCTCCGTCCCGTCGTACGTAGCGAAGTCGAGTTTGGCGAAGCGCGGTGGAGTCGGCCCGCTTAGGGCAGGCTGGCCGACGCGCCCGTCGTAGGGCGCCGCGGTGTACGCTGGCAGGGCGACCGGGAGGGTCGGGCTCGGCCGTTCCCCGGCGGCTGTGTAGACGGGGGCCGATGATGAGGTAGAGGCCCATGCCGGTAGTGGGGAGGGCGATGGTGGCCAGGCGATCTGGTGGATGGGCACCCCGCCCTGGGCCAGGGACGGTGCGGCGGAGGTGGCCGGCGGCTGCCATGGTTGCCACGGCCCGGTTGAAGCTGGCGGCGGCGGGGGCCCTCGCGGCCCGAGCAAACAGAGCTGGAGCCCCTGGACTGCGAGCGTCAGGTCGTTGAGGATGCCCGTCATCTGCGCCGGGGTGTAGACGGCCGACGAGTTGGGGCCCGTGGGGACGGGCGCCGCGGCGCCGGAGGCCGGCGGCGGCTGCGTGAGCGCGGCTGTGGAGGCGGGCGGCGGTGGTGGAGGGGATGCGGTGGTGGGTATGGTGGAGGTAGTCGGAGAAGACGTCATGATCGAACGAGGACAATCTGATACCAAATTGGTAGGAACGAGTAGCCTACCGGGTCTAGGGCGCAGATTATATGGGGTGTGTCGTGCTTGGGGAGGAAGGGGGCGAAGCCGCCGGCGATGCGGCGCCGTCGCGAGCGAGGGAGAGGGGGCCGGCGGCCAAGGGGCGGCGGCGGCTAGGGTTTAGTCCGACTCCCTTGAGGAGTCGGCAACAAAGAGTTTTCTTATTGCCTGTTGATTCCAGTCGATTACAACTTGTTTATATAAGCGAAATCTGCTAATTGGGCTAAGCCCCTAACTAGGCCTGTCTAATGGGCCTCCTCCTCCTGGAGTAGACCGTACCGGTCATAACACTATTACACCTTGTTATTGTATTTTTGGGAAGCCATGCGTAATTTCTGAACTCACTAGCCATCGTTTGTGTCTTATTATCCTGCTCCAGTGTGCTGAAATTGTATATTCCCTTGATGAAGCGGAAAACTATAAACTTGAGTTGGTTCCTACTCCCTCCGTTCCAAAATAGACGACTCAATTTTGTACTAAAGTTAGTATAAAGTTGAGTCATCTATTTTGGAACGGAGGGAGTACTTTATAAGTATCACTTACCATAGAATCTTGCTGCCAT
This sequence comes from Secale cereale, assembly GCA_902687465.1. NCBI lineage: Eukaryota > Viridiplantae > Streptophyta > Magnoliopsida > Poales > Poaceae > Secale > Secale cereale. The sequence continues at coordinate 711,332,428 of LR738713.1, read as the reverse complement.
CGCCACAAGAACTTTGTACTTGATGCTAATCATTATATGCTGCCACTAACTTTAGACCTTGTGAACCAGGTATCAATATCCAACCCCTTCGATAACCCGATTGCGAAAACATTATACGATGATTGGCTCGTGCAACCCGGTTCAGACAACGCGAAGAGGTACTTGCACACGCAGTATCACCCCGTGGTGAAAAGCGTTACTTCACAGCTGCAGAACTGGTGATGCTGGCGAAGATCGTTTCGTCGCGTCGAGAATTCATTCACAGCTGCAGAACTGGTGATGCTGGCGAAGATCGTTTCGTCGCGTCGAGAATTCATCGTCATATGGTCTCCTAAGAAACCAAGAGGCACGCTGCCGAAACATCGGCAACACAGAAGATACAGGCATCATTATGAAGGATGTTTTGCTTGAGGGCAAAATGAGTTTTGCTAGGCCGTAGGTTCTCCACCTGTTTTTCTTGGTGATATTGTGTAATATTGCCCCACAGAAAGATAAACAAACAGTGACAGATAGTAAATTGTACTAGTAACATGTAAAGATGAACAAAATAGGTGGTGATCTTTTTTCCCGCGTCAGGAATCGGCAGTTGATCTCTGATGATTTCATGGCGCATTGTCCTGTGATGTCTTGTTCCTTGTTTGACACAATCGTCTTGCAGTACCATCTTACTCCCTCCGTTCCCAAATATTTATCTTTCTAGATATTTCAGCAAGTGACTACATACGAAGCAAAAAATGAGTGAATCTACGCTTAGAAAGACAAATATTTGGAAACGAAGGGAAGTACTTTTCAACGCCTTGCAACTACTATTATTGTGGCATTATTCATTTCCTGAAGGACAGCGACAGGTGTGCATTACCTTGAGACCCCAACCACTGGCTCGTTGTGAAACTTGGACACACCTGGCGTCGACATTTATCTGATGGGATGAAGACATCAAATTGGACTTTGCAGAGTGGATTAAGATTTTTATACACACGAAAAAAGATGTAGAGAAGACGAATTCCTTCCCGTTGTGTCTCTGTTACGTGCGTGCAACGGGGATTGTGAGATCAGTCAATATGGTAAAATGCATATTAGAGCAACTGGAGATCATCTGCATTTAAGTTGTTTTTTGCGGGGGCAAAAACAAATGAACGCCGACCGTGGGGATCGAACCCACGGCATAGGTAAATTCACGCCGACCGTGGGGATCAGTCAATATGGTAAAATGCATAGGTAAATTCACTTTTTAGAGCAACTGGAGATCAGCTGCATTTTCTTCCTTTTCCTTTTTAGTGTATTTTAATTTAAGTTATTTTTTGCGGGGGCAAAAATCAAATGAACGCCGACCGTGGGGATCGAACCCACGGCCACGTGGTTAAAAGCCACGCGCTCTACCACTGAGCTAGGTCGGCTCGTTATTAAAGTGAAATTAATCACCCGCTATTCATATTTACTACTCGTATAGTATAGTTCAAAAAAACATGACGACCTTGAGGAAAATAGATGTTGATAAACAAACTGTATAAAAATTCAATTGCAGTAACATGTAGTAAGATGAACAATAGGCGTTTTTTTTTTCATGCCGCATTGTCTTGTAATGTCTTCTTCCTTGTTTATGGTAAAGAAAAAAAAAATCTTCTACCTTGTCTGGCACATTGTCCTGTCCAGTGTGTACTGCCCCGTCCGATCCAAAAACAAAGTGTTCTGACTTTTGTTTAAAGTTGAACAAAAGCCATGACACTTTTTTCTTGGATTGGAGGGAGTACCATTTTAACTTTTCAATGTCATTGTTGCAGTATCGTGGAATTTTTTAAGAGCGAGCTCCGCATTACTCAGAACATCAATCATGCCTCATTATCCTACTTGCTTAGGATTGTCGTTGACATTTATCTGCTGGGGGTGAAGACACCGACCAAATTGGGCTTAGCAAAGCGGATTAAAACTACCAACATTGTACAGGAGACAAATTCCTCCCTCGTCGTGCTACTACATGCAACGAGAAATGTGAGATGAGCTGATTTTCCAGGATGAGAAAATGCGTCGGTAATTGCAAATTTTCTATTTTTTTGAGCAAATGTGATATCAGCTGATTTCCTCTGTTTTTCATGTGGCGTGTTTTTTTTCTTTTAGCAAAAGAGTGACCGCGCTCTCTGATTTCAGATAAAGAAACCAAATGGCCTTTTACAAACTACCAAATTCCAAACTCCGAACCAAGCCCAAAAGCTACCAAACACCACATCACCTGATTTCTTTGATACGAAGATCACCAGCGCAAAGAAGGATCGTGCAAGATCCATATCAGGCCACAACGAGGCTGGAAACCCCTAGCATCTTTGGACCCCACACAGACTGAGAGATTTTGTCCTAAGAGACACATAAGATGCAGCAAGGACAAAAGGGACAGGCAACAGATGAGATGGTGTGTTTGTTGGACGCTCTTTTGTTGAATTTTCTGAACTACTACTCCCTCTGTACATTTTAATTTGCGGAGAAAAAAAAGGAGCGCCGACCGTGGGGATCGAACCCACGGCCACGTGGTTAAAAGCCACGCGCTCTACCACTGAGCTAGGTCGGCTTTTTGCTTCAAATCAGATTAAAAAGTTATAGGTTTTAGTTTCCATATGGTTGAAGACAAAGTGTTAGTTTTCTGCCCATAGATTGATCACATGAAAAAACGAACGCGTGCACACGAATAACTTGTAGCCAAGAGCCCTTGCCGTGCCCTTATTTGTTCTCTTTTCTAATCTAGACCAAACCTAATATGAAACCACACGACCAGACATAGACATAGGGAGTACTACTGCTAACCGAAGCCTACCTAATTTTTCCCGCAAAAAGAAAAAGACAAAGAAGAAGCCTACCTAATTTAACATAGTCCAAGTCCGACTCGCAAAATAAACCGGACTAAAACTTGCTTTTCTAATCTAATCACACGCCAAAATTGATCCCTTACCTAATTAGACTCTAACACGTAGACTACTGGGAAAGTAAGCACCACCGGAAGATCGCATCTCCTCTAGAGTTTAGAGTTTAGACTGAACAACCGCCGCAATCGGCGGGGATCCTTCTTCAGGAGGGCGATGGTGATTCTCTGCGAAGCCTGCAGTATTCATCAACCTAACGCCCCTTTGCTTGCGCCCAGCGATGAGGACGATGATGCTAGCAACAAGCAGGCAGCCACTATTGATGGCAAAGAGCCATCGACGTGCCACACGGCCGCCGGCGACGCCGAGGACGACGACATCAGGCAGACGCCACCGACGCCGCCGCCGCCTCTTGAGAAAACATATAGTGAAGGTGACGTGGTTGACATTTTCAAAGCCCTACGTTTTTGCCGACCCGAGCCCTCGGTGGAGCTACTGGCCGTGTACCCGCACTGCTTCCCCTTCGTCGGCGACATCACCGTCGGCGACGAGAACGGCGGCCAGTACGTCTATCACCAGGAAGAAGGCGAACCTCTTCACAACCTCGACCCCGAGGAAAATCTGGTGCTCACAGGGCCATTCCAGACCATCTCGGGATTCGGCAGCGGTGTCATGGCAATCGAAATCCTCGACAGAGACAGACCTGGCATCTACGACACCGCCAATCTATGCTTTGGCCCAAGTAGCATGGAGAGCGACAAGCACGAAGACCGCCTCATCACGACACGTTATGGCCGCCACCTCGTCGTGTCGTATGTGACGATGTGGGAAGGCCTGGAGGTCAATGTTCGGGTCAGCATCCGCCTCTTTGGCGGTGGTGCGTCTCGCACCATGGACGTGTACGGTCAGATCACCGCGCATAGCCGGATCTTCGAGGACGACAGTGTGCTCCTCTTCTTCTATGCGGAGGAGGAGAAGGTGCAGCTCACCCCCTCCGCTGACGGCGATGGCAGTGTGCACCTGCGGCAGATGCAGCGGTATAATGTTACCGTGCCCATCAATCCGCAACCATTTCTTACGATTAAGGTCAGCTTGAAGGTGACAAGTCCGAGCAATGATGGGGCTACCATCGCCTTCGAGGGCGATGTCGAGTTCCCTCTTGACATGGCCCAACGTGTTCGGGCAATCCGCACGGAGCTCGGCGAGGTTCAAGTCCGTATCTCGTACAACTGAAAGATGGAGAAGTGGAAGCATGAACCAAACAAGTATTTTGTGTGAGATGTCTCTTCGGGTTATACTACTACAAATAAGAGTAAAAAATTGTCTTCCTTCGTGAGTTGTACTTTGTTTATCAATATTTCTTTATGGTTGTTGTTAACCGATGGAAGCTTTTCTAGTATGTTTAAGTTGTTATCACAACATGAAATTTTCTAATATCGCTGATTTGTCTGGCAAGAAAGAGAAAAGATCGTGTGTCCCCCCTGCTCCTTAGTTCTAGAAATCCTTGTTGGATCTTATGCATCTCTGGGAGGCCATCAGTAGGAACTGATTGCATCTAGATCACCTTGAAGCATGAACAGAGAAGGGTTTAGGGGATCGTTACATATCAAGGAGAGTGGGACCGCCCATTTTTGTAGAAAGGAATATACAAATAGAGAGCGGCTACATTCATATTTTGTGCCGCAACCTAGCTAGCTACTTGCATTGCATGTTTGTATATATCCCTCTAGCTAGGAAATACGGTTTTGACACCCTATATGATGTATCCACTAGCAGACCTCCATGCGCTCCTCTTTTTTGTCCTTTTAAAGCATTTTCCAAAAAATACATTATTTTTTCTTGAAGAGATTTACAAATTCGATCATTCTATTGTGCAAATTCAGTAAACCATGAAACTTGCATATACTGCTTTGATATATTAATGGATGATTCAAATCCGCACCTTGTCTTGAGACAAGAAATGTATGGCCTAATAACTAGCTAGCAATCGATGGACTATCATTACAGAAAAGGTAGCATTACAATAATTGCCAATATTTTAATAAAACTGACTACAACATTAGGAATATAACAAGCGTCTAAGAGGCCCACAAAATCAGAATAATGATAAGTCAATCTTGTCAACTTGCTGAAACCTCTATATACATCCCACAAGTTGATCTATGCTGAACTAAAACATTCCCGGAGAACTAGGAACATGGATACACCATTTATTGTGGTGGGAAGCAGTACAAAAGCAAGATACACCATGGATTATGTATAGAATCCTAAGCGGATTGAGAACCATAATGATGCGAATGGGCTAAAGATTCAATTACCAAGCGTAGTGAACCAATTGAGATCTAGATGGATCTTCAAAGTTCAGACGACCTCGCCAAGGGGGCTTTGATTCAAACAAGAGGACGGCATAAGAGATCCATCCAATTCAAATGGTTGGTTGTGGCGGCAGCGGCTCGAGGGATTTTGCAAGATTTCTGGGTTATATATAAAGGGAATTCGGCAATGGGAAACACTAGGTTATGAAGGGGATTGGGACACGGAGAAGAAAGGAAGTATACATGCTTACCTTTTCCTTAATCCGGTAATTAGCCGCAACAATGAACACATAATTCTTAATGTTATGTTTTAACAACAATAGGTTGGAAAGGTTCATCAACGACACTAGATCAAAACGCCTATGAACGAATTATCACTCGTATGTGCGAGGTTTTGGGGCGAGGACGCAGGGGGTGATCATCAGCACGACCTTGTGGACGTGCAACTTGATGTTGTATTCCTGGTCCAGGAGCTCGAACACGCACACGTCCCACTTCTCCAGGTTGTTCTCTATGGCGAGTGCCCCCCACCCGGCGCTGAATGCCGCACGGGGACGCTCACCGTCGGTGTACTCGTACCACACCTTCCACGGCTTCGCCTGGGGGTCCCACAGCGTCATCTTCCTGATCTCTTTGGGGAGGAATGTTTTCACGAACTTGTCCGGGATGATCTGCAGTTGCAGGTCGATCACGATCAGTCAGTGTGCAATGCAGATTTTCAATATGTGTAAGAAGAAATTGAATTGATCAATTACCATGAAGTACGAGGCATAGACATTGTTGTGCTTCATTGCCTTGATGGTGAAGGGCCTCTCAGATTTGAACCTCTGCGCCCTCTCCATGGCATATTCCTTCTCCGTTTGAGTTACTGGACGCCTCTGCGACGTTAATCCCAGCCTTCTCATAACCTTGATAAGAACTAGTATAAAAAGATGCAAACTATCAGGCTAGTCCAGTTCAAGTTTGTTCTAAGGACTGTGATATTTGGCACATGTGTGCCATATAAGCAAAACTGTCACACCTCTACTTCTTTCAGTTTAAAGTACCACACGATCACCCTTTCTTCGACCCACCTTCTCCCGAACAACCCTGCTGCTTCTCCCGCACATCTCGCGCGCCCACCCCTGAGAAAACTGTCACTTCTTCACGTCTACCACATGATTAAAAAAATATTGCGCATGTGGGATTCGAACCCATACCTCCTTGACACCAAAGCGCGCCACCACAACCAACTCACCCTTAGGTATGTGTTGCTCAAACTAAAAAAACTAATCGTTTTGATCCTTTTTTTACAATTGTCTTACTACAAAAAAGTACAGAAAATTACCACGATTTTTCCTCGGGACAAAGTTATCATGGTATTCGCATGTAACTTATCAGGCATGTGTTGCATCAGTTACCGTGCTATTTACATAAAACTTATCAGGTACTATATGTTTCAACAACTACACTCCTTTCAAACTTACCACTGTGTTTGGTACACAAGTTATAAGGTCTTCGATGTGTAAAATATTGTGGTACTTACACATAAGTTATCAGGGTATGTGTACATCAATCTCGCCCCTGGTCAAAGTTACCATGGGGGGTTGTACATGAGTTACCGGGTCTACAGTTCGTATATTATCATGGTACTTACAACTAAAAACCTGGGTGTGTTTCGGTGACTTTTTCCATAGGTCAAAAATTATCACGATGTTTTTGCGTAACTTATCACGCCTATAGCGGGTCAAAGTGGGCCGTTTTTCCGAGCCAACCCACGAGCATGTGTGTCCCTCATGACACTAAACATTATGTGGCTTTTCCGTGGCACATAATATGTTGTGTTCATCTAAGAGGCCCCGCGAGGAGAGTGTATGTTTTTAACAACTTGTTTTCCTTTGGTAAAAAGTTACCATCATGTTTATATTGTAAGCTATCGGTTACGCGGTGCTTATATTATCATGTTATTCACACAAAAATTGTCGGGGATGTTTTGAACAACTTTTTCTTGGGACAAAAGGATATCATGGTGATTCTAGGTAACCTATCAAGCTCGCAGTGCTTAAAATATCATGTTATTTACACAAAATTTATCAGGGTTATGTTTCAGCAAAATTTACCTCCACGGTCAAAACTTATCATGGTGTTTAGTTATCGCGGTGCATATGTTTTCATGCTATTTTACACAGAAGATACCGGAGTATCTTTTCAAAAAAAAAAATCTTCCCTATGATCAAAGTTACCATGCTGTTTCTAACACAGTTATCAGATGTGCGCTGCGTATATTACCATCTATTTACACATAAATTATCTGATATCTTTTCACATTTTTCTTCCCCTATGGTTAAAGTTACCATGATGTTTGTATCTAAAATATCAAGTCTATGGCGTGAATGTTATCGTGCTATTTACAGAAACTACCGAGGGCCGGGGTTCAACAAATTTCTTTCCAATGATCAAAGTTACCACGATGCTTTCACCAAAGTTATCACGCCTTCAATGCTTATGACCATGCTACTTACACATAATGTACCGCATGGTATACAAAAGTTATCATGTTGGTGTTGCATCATTTATCGTGGTGGTGATGGAGAATTTACCACGGGAAAAGTTTATGTGCCAGATTTGATAGGTGAAACAAAAGTTTTTCAGTGCTAAAATGTTAAAGGCAAAACATGTCAAAAACAGTATTTTCCTTAGCTTGTTCAACAATGAGTGTCATAGGCGAGGTGGTTAGCTTCCTTCATTGATTACCTGCAAACCAGAGATCAAATCCCAATTCAAACATTATTTTTGCCCAAAAATCAGGAAGAAGGAAGGAGATCACAAGGAAAGAAAAGAGATCGAAGGACGTGAGGGAAAGGAAAGAGATCGCGAGGAAAGGAAGGAGACCGGAGGACGTGCGGAAAAGGAAGGAGATCGGAGGACGTGCGGGAAAGGAAGGAGATCGTGAGGAAAGGAATGAGATCGGAGGACGTGCGGGAAAGGAAGGAGGAGGGTGGCCACAACTGACGGTGCTGGATGTGTGTGGCAGTTTTGCAATCTGCCACACGGTTGCCACTTACAAATTTCGTATTTTGTATGTAAATTGTCGGTTATGCGGTGCTTATATTATCATGTTTTTTACACAAAAAATAGTGGGGCCATGTTTTTTATAGCCACCCCGTCGGGATCAAAGTTATTGTGATGTTTGTACATACATTATCAAGCCCGCAGAGCGTAAATTATTATCCTATTTACACATAAGTTAATGGGGTTATGTACCTTAACAACAAAAAATCTCCGGTCAAAATTACCATGGTGTTTGCGCGTAATTTATCAGGTCTGCGGTCCCTATATTACCATGATATTTACACATAATTTACCGAGTGTATGTTTTCCCTAGGTCAAAGTTCCCGCGGTGTTTTTGCATAAGTTAGCATGTCTATAATGCGTATATTACCGTGTTATTTACATAGAAATTAACGGGATTATTTTTCAGCAAGAGTGTTATGGGTCAAATTTACCATGGTGTTTGAATGAAAGTTATTAGATCTGTGATGTATGAATTATATTGATATTTACATAGAAATTACCGAGGGTATATTTCTACATCAATTTTGTTAGGTCAAAGTTAGAATGGTATTTTATGCGCAAATTGTTAGATATTAAAGTGTAGTACAAATGATGCATCAGAAAAGCAAAAAACAAGAAAAACATTGACTTTTCCTTTGTTTTTTAGCCGAATATTAACTGTTCCTATTACCCACCAATGGGCCCAGCCCAGCTCCTTTCTCACTCTGAAGCCCACCCACGATGCTGTCTTCAACCTCCAACCACAGCGTACATGTATCTGAAAACTGAAAAACAAAAGAACTCCTGATTACCCATTAAACTTGGTGATTTAGGCTACGAATCGCATCGACTTCAACATGAATTTTGTAGATCTCTTCATTACAAATTCATTTCAGTTGAGCACACAACTTATTGTTCAAAGATGAAGGAGATCGATGCAAGTGTCCAATATTGAAGTCGGCGCCAGCCGGAGCCTATGGCTGTGGGGACGAAGTTCGGGAAGCAGGACAGACGGCAACATCGGCTGCTATGGCCGAGATGTATGGAGGACGTGGCCGTGGATGCGCTGTAGGGGAGATAGGAATCACTTGGAGATGGTGATGGAGCTCCTGCTCCAGCGGGTCTTGGCCGTGGAGGAGCTGCTCGTCGGAGCAGCACAGCAACAGCGGCTGCTATGGCCGAGATGTTTGGAGGACGTGGCCGTGGATTTGTTGTAGGGGAGATAGAAATTACTTGGAGATGGTGATGGAGCTCCTGCTCCAGCGGGTCTTGGCCATGGAGGAGCTGCTCGTCGGAGCAGCAGGCTATGGTGGGGACTTGAGGAGGTGCTGGTGCTCGAGGGGGTGAAAGGGAACGACTGGGTCGATCGAAGCTGGTGACGGCCTGCTCGCGGGGCCGTGGATCGGCGCTCTGACGTACGAGTTTCAACGCTCATGAACAGACTAGATATAGATCGAGCGGTTGCCGGATGGTTTGGTACTTTTGCAATCTATCATACGTGTGCCATATACATATTTCGTTGTTCTAATTAGTACTAGCAATATAATAAAATGGCGCGCTTACAGGAAGGAAGGAAGATATTTACCTCTTCCAGGTTGGTTTTCACCATTACTCTTGTTGAACATTGGGAATTGATTCTGCTTACTAAGCCTTTTACCAAAAGAATTGTGCCACATGGTTAAGTCCGTGCACACAGATTCTGGTGCGAATACACCTGTATGAACTATATGTGGGTAAGATTCATTAGCTCGATAACAATAACATATAGATAGGAACCATTTTACTGTATAAGATCAGTGCTAGAGTGTGTGTGTGCCATTTGAAATTGATTCCTTACCTGCCAAATTGTCATTTGATATTGTTTCTTCCGAAGCTTTTTTGAGGGGAACTCTTTTGGATGCTGAATCAGAAGACCTGGTATAAAAAATTAAAGGAGCAGCATAGCTTTTCCCCTCGGCCTTGGACTCCTTGGATGGACGACTCTCCAACTCTGCTTACAATGGATGTGCACACAGTTTAGCTAGATAACAAGCGCCTATGAATCATGTGACAACATTTAGCCATCACCATATATAGTTAATTTGAAATCGGTCCATCTAATGGTTATTCCGAATTACCTGCAAAATTGTCACTTGATGCGGCCGCCTTAGAAGGTGAATCACCAGATGGAGATCTTATCTTCTCAGCCATGGACTTCTTGGGTGGACGATGCTCAGATTCTTCTTATAGTTCAATATGCACATAGACAAAGGTTAGCTCGATAACAAGAGTATAAGAGTCATTTTACAAAATCAAGCCATCTCATACAAACATATACGTAGAAGTACTACACGTACTAATTATTTTGAAATCGATCGATCGATAAGAGGGTTCTTCTTAATTACCTGTCAAACTGTCGTTTGATGCTGCTCCCCTAGAAGATGGATCACCAGATGGACCTTCAAAATTCTTCCTCTCCGCAGGCTTGGACTTCTTGGATTGGTCCACTTCTGCCATGATATCATCAACCTTCCTAAACCTAGCCCTCTTCCCGACAACAAAACCATCATCGGTCTTGCGTACATCCTCATGTTGTTGTTGCGTTGGTTCCAATGCATCATCGCTGCACATGCGACATTCACTGTCTTCCACATTCTCCGGAGTTTCTGATAATGCGTCTTCAACTTCCTCTGCCTCTTCATCCCCTGAAGCATCTTCTTCTTCTGAAGCTTCATTTTGTGGTGTACTATCTGCACTGGTGCCAGTGTGAGCGTCTTCTTCTTGAGGGGCAGTACCATCGGCATTGGTGCTCATGAGCCCTTTCTCTTCCTTTCCAGCCACTTTGATGTCCTTGCGTTGCGGCTGGGCGAGAGACGCATAGGGAGCCTCGCAGGACGATGGCAAGAAAACAGTCAAAGAGAACTGTGACTGCCCGTCGTAACGGAATACCAGCAGGTAACCATACCCGATGCGATTGTCGGAGAGGAACTCCTTCCATCCACGCGCAAAGCATAGCTCCCCGGAGATTTTAGCCAGCTCTACGGGCCATTTATTCCCGCTTGGACCTTTCAGGGAAACCATGCCTGTACAATCTTCCAAGTATTTGTGGAATCCTACTGGAATGGTCTGCAACATATGCCGTCATTCAAATTAATTAGTAATGGCTGAACACGTCGAGCACAACCTAAACATGCATATATGGCATTTAACCTTGCCTTCCTATAGTGCAATCCCAGCTATTAGTCACTACTCAATTGGCATTATATTTTGCAGAAATATTACATATGTCTCTTTTATGTACAATCTACATTTTTACAAAAAAATATCAACTTTCATGAATTAGTTTATATTTTGGATATGTTATCTCTTTTATCCTTCTCAACGACACAAAACATTGTATAGTCCATGTTTCAAACATATCAATCACAAATTGAACAAAGAATCTATTGGGTGAAATAGATTATGTATGTACAATTCTAACTATCAAATTAGAGAGCACCATTCCTAAAAGTGAACCGCAATGGAAAAGATAACCTTCACAACAATCATGCAAAAATATGGTAGGTAAAAATGGAACAACTAAAATGAGTTAGTCCCTTTCTTTGTTGTTATGAATCAAGAAAACCTACCACGTGTTCCATAAATGAATGGGATATGAGCGCCCTAAAGAAATGAGGGCAATTTCTTTTATCATTCTGGTCTTTCTTATCCCTTTCCTTCCAATCCTCTTCCCCCTTCCTTCCCTTATACTTATTTATCTCCTTTTGTTCCTCTACTTTCTCTTTCTCAATTTCTCGCCGCCCTTGTTCTTCTTTCTCATTCTCCTCCTTTCTTTCCATATGTGACTTCACCTTCTTCTCATTTTCCTTTCTTTTCCTCCGATCCTCCCTCCCCTTCTCCTCATCATTCTTTTTATCAACAACTCTCATTTTCTTGCCTTTCTCCTCCTTGTTCTTATCCATCTTCCTCTTCGAGGAATTTTGCTTCTCCTTTGCTTTCTTACCACCTTCAGCTTTATTTTGCTTCCTTTTCTCTTTTGTATTAATTTTTTCATCTTCCTCTTCTTTTACCTTGACATTTTGCTTATTATTTACCATGCCCATAGTGTTATATTGTTTTTTATGACGTACCATGATTGGACCTTTACTTATGGCACGTACTTCTCCCTGCAATACAATAGGAGATATATGATACATTAGCATAATACTTTTGCAATGGTAATAATGGAATATAATACCACACAAGTTTCACTCGAGAGCTGAATCTATATATGAAATGCTTTCCAATTTTGGATTTTTGTTTCGATTATTCAATGATTACTCCAAATTGTGTTAATTATTTTCGAGAACACTCCTATAGAGTCCTTTTGTTACAAATCTAACAACCAACATAAATATTGTTACCATATAGCTCTTCAGGGAATTAAATAGAACACTATTTATCCCATATTTATATACAAATATTGGTCACAGAAGTACACATCATACATGAATGCTAGGAATATATATAGAGTGGCCGCATGCATAATATTTTGGCGAGGCACACTTGCACATTTCTATATATTCATCTAACCAGGCAATCCGGTTTTGATACCTTATCCGATCTATCCGCTAATAGACCTTCATGTGCTCCCCATGTTTATCCTTCTAGAGAATTTGCAACACAAACATTGTTTTGTCTTGATGAGATTTACAAATTCGATGATTCCATTATCAAAATTTAGTAAACCAAGAAACATGCACATATTGTGTATATTACCATCCTTGTAGACAAGAAAGGTATGGCGTAACTAGCAACCCAATGGTTATCATAAGAGAAAAGGTAGCATTATACTAATCTGCAATATTTTAATAAAAATAGAATTAATATTAATATAAAAAATACTTTTCCTAGTGACCTAGTGGAGTTCTTTCTTCCATATATATAGGGCATTAGATCATTCTTCCAACATGGCCAAATTTCCAATGCGAGGATGCCAACACCAACAACATTATTGTGTGTTTCACAAGAATTTA
>LR738713.1:711296032-711312258 GCA_902687465.1 Secale cereale | reverse complement strand
GGGGGGGGCGAGCGGGGGCCAGACCCCCCCATCGATCGGCCACCCCCAATGAGATCCCTCGGGGGCTGCAGTACTATTAGCTAGCGTTAAGTTAAGTTGCCACCTGTAATAAGCTGTTAGCCCAATTTTTTTGAGTAACCAAGCCCAAATTTTAGGCTGTTAGCACAAATAGAACTCTTAAGTGGCCGACGACCTAATGGGCTGATTAGCCAAGCCCAAGAAGATAACCCATACGCTACGACCACCAGCCAGAGGATGACTACGATCGATCAATCCACATGCATGTATCGTTGACTCGTTTTCCTTTTCGGCGAGCGGCAGCGGACTAGGGCATAGGAACTACAGCCGCCAGGAAACTACGTCGATCGATCGGCACTAGCGGCCGCCGCTGGGTGACTTAATCGAGCGGCACCAAGACAGTTGCAGCGTGCCTTCGTCCATGGCCCCTGGTTTACATCTCGGCCTGCCTCACGAATCACATGAAGACTAAAGGTAATCACCACCAGTGCTAGATTTTTACAACTACCCACCATCTTTTTAATACATCAATTACAGATTCCATTCTACTTTTTGGTAGATATTGATCAAACTTTTGAATAGGAACTTTTAGTCTAGGCTATATATGTATGGTAACATAGAATCACAGAAGACAAAATATAAAAACGACTGGTTATTTGTTATTTTGATTTGAAGTTTGTCACGCTTCAAAACTAGAGTAATTAATTAAGCATCACTCTAGTGTCAGAAATTTAATCTAATTGAGGAGACATTCCGCTCATTGGAATGCAAACTCCTGATCGAAATATTGTGGCATGATTAAAATTTCTGAACGATTGGAATGCAGACTCCTGATCGAATAATGTGGCACGAGTAAAGATCTGAATAAGCTAAAACAAAAATTAAACCATATTGTATCCAAAAAAATATGGTATAACATGCTATCCTATATCTTTTGTGACATGTGTTGTTACTATGTTCTTCGCCCCCCCTATGCTCAAATCCTGGCTCCGCCCCTGGCGCCCGCGTCCGTCTCATGTTCGCGCCAATGCAAATGAGGCTCAAAATTAGGCCGAAAATGAATTGACAGACGGACAAAAAGCGGATGCGCGTCTGTTTTGGGTCAGCGCGTTGGGCCAACTTTTCTGTCTGCCGCGACCCAAACCAACGCGCGCGGACGTAATGGCTCAGCGCGTTGAAGTTGCTCTTATCTCTTTCAAATAGGGCTGGACCAGCAGATTCTTTCTATCATGTTCGTCTGCGTTGGAGGCCGAGATGACAGCGTGGAAGGTTAGTCTCGGTGTGGATTGATCTGACAATCCGCTAATTATTGAGGCTGATAGTCTGCAAGCTGTGCATTTTCTCCACGAGGGTGGGCTTAATCAGTCACCGGTGGCAACACTTGTAGAGGAGCGAAGAGGAGTCTGAATGAAGGACGTGAACATCAAATCATGCATGCATTACATGACACAATATGGCCACACCTCTCGCCATACTTGCCGTATGGCTGGGCTCTGGTCCTGATGACTTATGTAATCTCTGTCAAAACGAGTGTAACTTCATTATTTAATCAATATAATCTCGTTTGACTCGCAAAAAAAGGCTGGAACAAAAGCTCGTAGCTCGCGAGTTTGATGAGCACTCAATAATTCAGCTTGTTAACTCGTTAATAATTACACAACATATATTTTCATTTTACGTGACAATTTTTTGTAGCACCTCGGGCCATCTATTCAATCTAATACGAGGCAACAAACTCGTGCATTTTCTTTTGTAGTCACCATCTTCCTTCTTAAAAAACACATCTACACACTCATCATGTAGATACTAACCCATCAAAATATGTTAACGAGCGCTCACGAGCTTCAAATAAATCGAGACGAGCATGGTTTTCTGCTCGTTAATCTTAACAAGCTTAACAAGCCGAGCCTTAACAAGCACGAGCAGCTCGTTAATCCACCCCTATATAATATTGCCTCACAAGAGAAACAACATGTAAAGATGAACATATGAACATAATAGGTGTTGATCTTTTCTTCGCGGAAGAAAATAGTTGTTGATCTACCCAGCTCATGATTTTCATGCCGTGCTGTCTTGTGATGTCTTTTTCCTTGTCAGGCACATTGTCATGTGTGTTGTACAATTTTACCTTTTGTTGTCTTGGCCATTGTATCGTGGAACCACTCTGCATTACCTCGAAAGCCAAGCATTGGTTCATTATTGTACTTTGGGGTAGAGTTGTTGCTGACATTTATTTGCTGGGGTGAAGACACCAACCAAACCGGGATTCACAGCAGATTAAGAATCATTCACTTCTGAAGGAACAACAACGAGAGAGAGAGAGAGAGTTGGATTTGCCTAGAACACCAACCATAATTGGCACAGTTGTCACTATCATTGGTCAGAAGTTGAAGGCACCAAATTGCACTTCGCAAAGTGGATTAAGAATACCAAAAATTAAGTGGACTGAGAATTAGTACAAAAGATGTATAGAATATGGATTCCTTCCTTGTCGTGTAAATGTTCAACGAGAGATCAGCTGGTTTCCAAGATGATAAAATGATGCATCGGTAAATGCAAAACTTATTAATATTTTTCTGCAATTTCATCAACTCAAAACTCTTGCTGCATTTCCTTAGTTTTTCCTACGGTGCGTTAAAGACTCCATTGTTCAATGGCAAAAAAAAAAGACTCTCTATGTAGTTTCAAGAAAACAAAGACAAGATACTCCTGCATTTTGCTCACTCTTAGGTTTAGAAACCCTACGAATCAAAGGAGTCCCTCGACCCTCGTACGCTTCATTCGCTCTGGTTGTGGACCTGAATTTTCAAAGGTTTCCAGTTATGGTCGTTCGTTTGTGAAAAATGATGGTCGGAGTTGGTTTCTCGTGAGGACGTGTCTGCATTTAGCGGCGACGCCCGTCTGGTCATGTCGGTCAGCGCCACCCTCCCGTCTGGTCACATCGCATGGCATCAACGCCGGCTATTGCGGCTCTGTGCCAACAAGAATGTGACGCGGGAAACGGCATATCCGTCGAAGAGAAAGCACATGAGAGGATTTTGGGCAGGTCCGGGGTGTCGGATGCATGCGTGGTAGCGGTCTGGACGCCCGCAAAGCCACCCGGTTTGCTTTGTCCGGACCGGTCCATGAACGGATGCGGGACAATGTTGGATTGGATGGCAAAACACGTCCGGATCGCACTGTCCGAACATATGCGGAGGGTTTGAGGGTTAGCGTTGGAGATACCTTTAGTTATCATCAGATAATAAATAGTGTACTCTCCCTTTATGGGTTTTCCACTCTTGTTTCTTATGGAAGGTTTTTGATGAGGCAATATTAGTTATACCACATCGATGTCTCATTATCTTTTCTCCACCGAGTTTTAAAAGCAGTTTTCAATGGTATATCATGTTACTGTATTACTCATTACATTTTTTCAGGTTTTTTTTGTGGATATTCTCAACATTATAAATAAATGATTCTTAGGATAGATGACGAGAGATAAGGTACTCAGACTCCCCCCCCCCCCTCCCGTGTCGCTCCCGCGAGCAACGGGAGGGGAAACCCTAGCCGCCGGACCTCAGGTCCCCTCAAGGGTGGAGCCAGGATGAAAAATGAGAGGGGGCAATGATATATACATATTTTTTCCAGAAACATCTACCGAACTAATGGCTAAAAATTAAAAAAAAAACACACAAGCATGCATATAGTGTGTTAGGAGCAAAATCACACGCTTCCTTATAAGATAATGTCATCACACACATAATTAATTAATTATGATAAGTTCATTGCGAAAGCAAAAGTAAACTAACCAGTTAAGGCACAATAACTTGACTATGCCGTTCCTTTTTGTTGGTACGTCCCTGATTTCTAGCCTTCAAGTCATGAAGATGAAACATGTTTGAACATAGACAGATAAACATCTCTCCATTAGCTTTCCTGTCAATGCCAAATAGTTGTCGTTAATAAATTGAGGCCGTGAAGGCAGAATATTACTGTAGATTTCATTTTCACTCCCATGTGCTCAAACTTATCCATATGGAATTATTAGGGGAACCTAGATTCAATCAACCTAATTACGAATTTGTATATTATAATTCATACACATGGATATTTGATACAATTCGCTACCTTTTTGACATGGAAATCAGAAAAATAATAATGGGGAAATTAGAAAGAGAAAAAGAGAGCTAAACCTAGGGCTTACCTTGATTGAGTAATTGATTAGTACGGCTTCTTCATTGGGGATGGCAGGCCGGCCGGCCGGCGTGCGCGGTGCAGATCGAGGCTGGTCGCTAGATGGGCGAGGTGTATATGCAGCGTAGAGCCGCAGGCGGCGGCGCGGTGGTTTCGGCTCGTCAAGGCGACGAACACATCTGAAACTCCGGAAGACCTACTCCAGTACGTTTTTCTAGCGAGTCGAGAATCACCTGATCGTTCTGGATGGGCCCCTGGGCTAGTAATAACCTATCTAATTTTCATATACGGGCTTTAAACATACGGCATGAAAAGAAAGGAAAGTGGGGGTAAATACCTTGGGCTGAGTGGAGGCAGCGCTGTACATTGTGGGCCTGGTACACCTAAGCTGAAAAACACGAGTGCGTGGATTCGCCCCTCGCTCCCCTCCTCCCCGGCGGCGCACAGTGGGCAGGTCTGAGCTTGTCTTGCATCCGGTGCGGCAGGACAGGTCGATGGGCCGCCCAGGTGTACACAAGGCGGGTCCTTTTCGCTCATATCTTTGGTTGGGGTAGCGTCCGGTCTCGGGTTAGGCGATGTCAATGTCTTGGATGTCGGGGCGACAGCCCTGGCGGTGGTTCCGCGGTGCTCATGGGCAGAGCCCGTGGCTTAGTCATGCCCGGTTGTCACGGCCATGTGAGAAGCGTGGTAGCCGGGGTGTGGCGTTCGGTGGCGGTGAGTGGTGGTCGGGGTGAAAACCTGCTCTATCTTCGGACGGACCGGCGGCGGCGAAGTTTGTTTCTTCTTGAAGGTGTCGTTGCGGCTCATGGGCAGAACCTGTGGCTTAGTCCTGCCCGGTTGTCACGGCCATGTGAGAAGCGTGGTAGCCGGGGTGTGGCGTTCGATGGCGGTGAGTGGTGGTCGGGGTGAAAACCTGCTCTATCTTCGGACGGACCGGCGGCGGCGAAGTTTGTTTCCTTCTTGAAGGTGTCGTTGCGGCTCATATTGCCCGTCGTGTTGCTTCAGAGGAAACTCTGATCTTCGAATCGGGCGGCGGCGCTCCGGTGTCGTCCCCTTCCTGAAGGTGCCGCCTTGAAGACCACAATTCGTCATATGCCGCTTCACTTCGTGGTGGCGTATTCACGGTTGTAGTCCTCGGCTACTCTTGTAGTGCGAGGGATGGTGTTGTTGCGCTTAACGCCTATGTATCTTGCTTTGAGTGTGTGCGTGCGTGTGTTTTGAGGGCGTGCGTTTGTACTGGATGTTTTTTATCGTGGATTTATAAATAAAGCGGGGGCGAAAACAGAAGTTGTACAAGATTGATACTCCCTCCGTCCGGTGAAGAGTGTGCATCTAGAAATTTTAGGACAAATTATGGAGTGAAGTAAAAAATGCATTGGAAAGGTACAAGCCATCATCTCTCTCCTATTTAATTACCCAACCCCCAATGAGCTAAGTGCATGTAAAAATTAAGAAGACCATGTGTAGATTGTTATTGGTCTTGATTACCGTGTGATGAGAGAGAAGTACTTTAATGTGCATTGGGAAGTTAGAAGTACACTTTTTTGTGGACAAATTCTGAAGCTAAACATACACTTTTCACCGGACGGAGGGAGTACTTCTATAAGATGTGTGATCCAAGGAATGTTTATAATGCATCATGTATAAATAGTCCAAATCAATGAGAATCAATCACTTTTTAGTTTTTACTACTCCTGGGTATTTTCCTGAAGGTGCCGTCTTGAAGACCACAGTTCGTCATATGCGGCTTCACTTCTTCGTGGTGGCGTATTCACGGTTGTAGTCCTCGGCTACTCTTGTAGTGCGAGGGATGGTGTTGTTGCGCTTAACGCCTATGTATCTTGCTTTGAGTGTGTGCGTGCGTGTGTTTTGAGGGCGTGCGTTTGTACTGGATGTTTTTTATCGTGGATTTATAAATAAAGCGGGGGCGAAAACAAAAATTGTACAAGATTGATACTTCTATAAGATGTGTGATCCAAGGAATGTTTATAATGCATCTACTACCACTATAAAAGAGCGAAGAGGCAGATCCAACTCGCCATCTCAGCCGTCTAATTCTATCATCAATGGTTAAAAAACATCGTTAACGAAATTGATCCCCTCGCTAACGAAACCCTCCGCTAATCTCATCGCTAACGAAACCTCTCACTAGCGAAACCCCCACGCTCCACGTTGGGAACCGCTCCCACGCCTCCCACTCTCGCGAACTCGTCCGCTCGGCCCGCCCCCACCTCGCGCAGCCGCCGCTCGCCCCCGCCCCGTGTTGCCGCCGGTGCTGCCTGAGCCCGCGCCGGTGCCGTCCGCTCGCCCACGTCCCGTCGGTGCCGCCTGAGTCCCCGCCCGCCCCCGCACCCACCCTGGTCCTACATCGCCGTTTCCCGCTGTCAATAGCTCCGCGCGTCGCTGTCGCCGGCCCACGCCAGGTGAGGGAAGGAGTCGACGCGGGGGGCAACAGGCAGCCGTCGATCAGCATGACTACAGCAGCGCCTGTTCTCCAACAGCAGTGCAATACGGGATGGGAAGGTAAATCATGTCATTGTTGATGGATTTGTGCTTTTTTTTGGGCTGTCAGATTTTCCTATTATGAGAATCAAGCGATATGAAGAGGAAAGACAAATGCGCTTTGTTGAAGTGTTTTCTGTCGCACATTGGTCCAGTCTATCTTATATTCTGATTCAGGCACACAATCGCTTATTTATAAGAAAATTGAAGAACACACTTCTGGGATTTGCCGTGTTATATTTTGATAGATCTATGATCAGAAAGGACACTCGGATTACATGCTTTCATGTGTTGAGCCGACTTGCTTGCTGTTAATGTCGATCTTATTTCAGCTATCAGCCTATCACGCAGAAATTTCAATCTATTGTGCTGAATCTATTTCTTCAGATAATGTGTTATTCTGCAAAATTTATTTATTCAGAGATTGCGTTATTGTGTAGAAACTACATCGAAGGCCTCGGCGGAGAAGACCCAATGAAATCAGCTACATCGGGTTGGGTCAAAGTGTGTGGTACGTTTTCCTGATCTGCATGCTATCTTAATATATTTCTGTTTAGAAACACATTTTGAAACTTGAGGCATGCCATTTGCTAACGAAATAGCAATGTTCAGGAGAAGATCCAGCGTCACAAACCACTCAGCAGTGATTATTGTATAATGTAGCTAGCAAATCATTGTATATTATGAGTTATATTTCTCTTTATATATAATGCTACTGTCTTTGGGATAGGCTGAATATTTATTTCTCTTCAGTTGATATGAATGGGTAAATTTCAATAAAAGTCTTTAGGTTTGCAAGGTTTGTAATCTTCGGCATTCGAAGATTGCATATATTAGAAGAAATGGCTGGGATATTATTTTTAATCATTTGCCATCTCAGCATTAAATATGCCAAGTGTGTCATGGCAAGTTATGTTATCTTCTGTTCTACTGTCCGTCCTTTCTCAATGTATATACAAGTGGAAACGAACAATTTAATGCTCAGATTGTTGAGCTAAAGGCTAGAAGCATAGTGTCAGCGACAAGAATCCTCAGATTGTTAAAGGGTAGAAGCATAGCGTCAGTGAAAAAAATCAATGGTGGTCTCCACGTTCATTAACGATCAGCAATATATTGGTCATCACCTTTACAAAAATGAACTCGCCTATCACCTCACAACTTATGGTTCAAAACCTGCAACTTCAAGAGATTAGTTTGGTTTGATTAGAGCGGATGAAGCAGAATAAACCATTCTGGTAACTATTGCAACTTCAAGATAATATTTTACTTTATTGTGTGAGTTTTAAGTATATTAGTTTTTCTGTGTCCAGGGAAGAAAAAATGTGTGTATGAGATAGTAAAGAAACCTGGAGAGTAAGTTCTAATTGTGAGAGGGAAGGAGCGAAATAGAAAATGCCTCCGATAAGCGAGACAAGTTTCACTTAATATATAAAAGCACTCCTTACCGGAGGGAATGAGCAGATGTTTGATTTTACTTGTCTGCTGGGTACTCAATTTTCTGCTTTTTATGCTCCTTTTTAACATGACAAGGCAAAGTTGAATGGATTTTGCGAATCTGAGAAAATATATATTAAAAAGAACGAATTGATTAGAGCTAGACAGGAATTGAATGACCTATTTTCTCTCTCTGTCTAGCTTTTATTACTACGATACGATTCATCCCTTAATGTGTGTGTGTCCAGATTGCAAATATATCTAACAGTCACCGGAATCTTAAAAATGAAAATACTGTCAAGAATTATGAGTGAAGATTGTTCATTATGCCTCCTGTTGTTGCAGCTACAGTGACCTTTTAATGAGGATTAGCCAGATGAGCGTTGATGCTCGTGCTTCTCCTATAGTCAGAAATAGTGACTAATTTGGTGCCTTAGCCGTCATCTTTATCTAATTTGGTCCATTAGCGATGTATATTTCGATATTGCTTTGTTAGATTATATTTGGTTGATTTAATTTTGTAGAGATCGCACATGAATATGGTACTGGTGGTCGATATGTCTGAATTTTTCTTCACTATGACAGTTTAAGTACAGATGTTTAATGAAGCCAGCGGAACCAAATGGAGCAATTTGTGATGCAGCACAGACCGATCGATCTTGCAATGTGTATTTGACTGGTTACATTCACACATCTGTGAATGGATTTAAAATGGCGAAATTGAGTTGATCTGGACATGTTCGTTGGACGATTAATTTTGTAGTATTTGACCCTCCACATTTTTTATTGCCAGACATAAGATTGCACGCCACCACTGGCAGCCAAGCAACATGTTCTGAAGGTGATGATTTTGTTTTGGCAAATGAAGTCACGAAGGTGAGATCCGTCTGGAACACCCCCCCACTTATTTTCTGATTTTACTGAATTTACACTATTTTCAGCAACCCGTGATCTTGGTTATCAAGTTCAGAAGTAGTCCGGTCTGAGCTATTCAAATATGGTGAGAAGAATGAAAGTAAACTAAATGGCAAGAGAAAAAATGCACTTGCCAGTTGCCGCTACCTTGAACGCCAACAGGCATCTAAATTTGTGTTGATGATGTCAAATTTTGCAAGTCTAAGCTGATTTTACTTGTTATTAAGCTGGGCCTGATTGCTCAAACCAAGTGATGTTTTTGTTGTGTACTTGTCATCTCTGTACATGCAAACGAACTCTTAGTATTGCTCAATGTAAACGACACGCTCAGTATTGTTGAATGTCAGTTTTAGTGTATGTTCTACACCATTTATATGAATGCTTAGCCTAATATAAATGGCATGTATTTTTTATATCAGCATTGCTCTCTAATTGAGAATTCGCAGACTGCATGGGCCAAGTGCCTCCATTTCTTCTTGTGTTCGGTTGTATCTACACTGAATTTAATTAGCAGTATAAAGAGCACACAAGGTTATTCACATAATAATATTTTTACTGTTCAGATTAGATTAAGAAAATTAATATTATAAACTATTGAACACTAATTGTGTTACATTAGCTTGACGATGGATTAGGTTGATGGGTGTTGATGGCATTAGGCAGATCTGAGGCTCTTGGAATAACGATAGTTGAAAAAAGTCAAATGGCTTACTCTTGATACAGTTTGTCTAATCTGTGCTTTGATAAATTTCAGAACTTCTCTTTTCATATGAATATTTGAACTTGGGACGCATTGTTTCAGGACCCAGTGGCCCTATGATGATGAAGTAATTGTTGCATTTGCTCTCTACGAATCCAATAAAGTTTCATATTTGTGGTGAAAATGACCAATCTGGGCATGAAAAAAGATGTATCACCATGTGGTTAGCCTGCCAATGTTGTCATGTCGTTCGTGCTTAACCATCTGATGTTGTAAACTCTTTGGATGATGATAAACAGCTTGCTCTTTTCCTGTCAGAATAAAATGACACGATTGTTGTATTGTCTGTAGTTTTTTTGCTTCACTACAAGTGTCTATGAGCGTAATCAGTTTAAAGCGTTTTTAGGCAAATATTTAAGTATTTTTAAGACTGGTCCTTTCTGATACTGAGCTCTTTTGGCTTCTCTTCGCTGTGTAAATCTTATGGAAAGTGATCTAATAGTCATTGGTTTGGATGGAATTTTCTGACATTGTCATTAGATGGACAACATTCGATTGGCAAGTTTGAATCATTCCCAGCATTGAGGGCATGGAGATATGTCATCTCATGGCATATATAATTATAGATATATAATTGGTATTCTTTTTTGTATTTTGACATGGAGATATGTCATCTCATGGCATGGAACAATTTAAATGTTAGCGATTGTAATATGTTTGACTATACATATATTAGTTAATACGTGCATTGCACGTGTATTCTTACTAGTCATGTATAAATAGTCCAAATCAATGAGAATCAATCACTTTTTAGTTTTTACTACTCCTGGGTATTTTCTTGAGTGATAGGCAAAAAAAATGAGCGCCGACCGTGGGGATCGAACCCACGGCCACGTGGTTAAAAGCCACGCGCCCTACCACTGAGCTAGGTCGGCATTTCTGCTAAATAATCTCAATTCATTCTATAATTGTCTGGTTCCATACAGTTCAATAAAGCAGGACATAACAATCCTGCGCGGCCGCACCTACTGTAGGATTTAGACTGTCCGTTCAAGAGCCACCTCTCAGGCCTCCTTTGGTTCATAGGATAGGATTATCATAGGAATAGGAAATTTGTAGGAAATGAGATGACATGTATCTCAAATCCTATGAGTAGGAATAGGAAAAGAGATGTCATTTGGTTCACACCAAAGGAATTTTTCCATTGAGTCTAGGCTCATTTTTATTTTCCTATAAAATGTGGAGGATAGGAACCAATCCTATGTAGGAATATGAATCCATTCCTATGAACCAAAGGGCTCTAAAGGAAAAATTCCTATAAGAATCCTATCCTATAGAATTCCTATGAAATTCCTCCAAACCAAAGGAGGCCTCAACCGTGAAGTGTGTCGACGGGGATCGCCGCCGGAAAAAGAGTCCTGGTGGACATGTTTCTCACTGACCTCCGAGTCTCTCGGGATGACTCCAGTCTTGGAAACAATGACTCAATGAGGAATCATTTCGGCAATCTGCATGGGGCATCGTTCTTCACGAGGAGGATGGTGATTCTCTGTGAAGCCTGCAATATTCATCGACCCAACGAAAAACATAACAGATTCCCCTTTGCTCGCACCTAGCGATGAGAATGCCGCGGCAGCCACTCTTGATGGTGAAGAAATATCGGCGTGGCAAGCAGCTGCTGGCGACACAGAGGACGACGACATCAAGCAACCGCTACCGCCATGGCCGCCGCCTGAGAAAACCTACAGCGTAGGTGACGTGGTCGACTTTTCCGAAGTCTTGCGTTTTTGCCGACCTGGACCCTCAGTGGAGCTACTGGCCGTGTACCCATACTTCCCCTTCTTCGGCGACATCATCGTCTACGACGAGAACTACGGTCAGTATGTCTACCGCCAGAAAGAAAGAAGGGGAACGTTGCAACCTCGACTGTAGGAGCAATCTGGTGCTCACGGGGCCATTTGTGACCATCTCAGGATTCGGCTCCGCTGTCATGAAAATCAAAATCCCCGACACAATCGGACCTTACTTTCCTGACACTGGCACCCTGTATATGTGAGATGAACCGTATGCGGATGACAAGCTTGAAGACCACATTATCACGACACGCAATGGCCACCGCCTCGTCGTGACGTATGTGACGATAATGGAAGGTGTGGGGGTCGGTGTTCATGTCAGCCTCCGCCTCTTTTGTGGTGGCGATGATGCATTTCATAGCATGGGCATGCACGGTCAGATCACCGCGCATAACCGGGTCTTCGGGGATGATAGCGCGCTGCTCTTCCTTCGTCGGGAGGAGGATAAGGTGCAGCTCATGTTAGCCAAATAAGCCACGGTTGTGGCTCGGGCGCGTCGTGGCACGCGTGTGGGCGCGCGCTGGTCGCACCGGACGCGTCAGGTCCGGGGCGTGTGTGTAGGTGTGAGCTGGTGCAGGGGGTGTCCATGCACAAGCACACCGTGTGTGTGTGTGTGTTTGTAGAGCTTAGGCTGTTGGCGAGCTGTGTGGTATGATTGTTGGCGTTTCTGTTGGAGCTCGCAGGCGCGGACAGAGCGGGCGGAATGCGCGCACGATCGGGGGAGTGGAGGCGTGGGTGTGTGTGCCCAGTGCGCTGGCTCTGGTATAAAGCCGCGCGGTGGTCGTTGTAACAGTTGTGGCGTCGAGTTTATGCTCAGGATAAGTAAAAGGTCGTTCGTGCGGCAGACGTTCGAGCACCGGAAAAACTCCGTGTGGCCACCGTGTCTCCTTCTTCCTCCCCGTTTCTTCCTTCACGGTTCGAGTCAGTGCGTGGTGAGCAGAGAGAGAGTGAGAGAGGACTCCAACGAGCTAGGGTTTAGGGTTTAGCTCCAACAATTGGTATCAGAGCGTGGTGATCACCGGCGACCATGGTGCTCATTCCGCGCACGGCGGCGGCGATGGTGGGTTCTAGTCTTCTAGATGCCAATCCCGTCGTTGACAGCAACCAACTACACCTCTTGAGTGATCAAGGTGGAGGCCATCCTTGATGCTCAGGGGCTGTGCGGGTGGTTGCTCCGGTGGAGGGGGCGGCGATCGATGTTGGCAAGAGCAAGACGGCGCGGGTGATGCTCCTTGGCGCGCTGTCGGAGGAGATATTGTTGCAAGTGTCGACGAAGCCCACCGCGAAGGAGGTATGGGACTCCCTCAAGGTGCGCTTCATTGGCGCCGATCAGGTGCGGGCGGCGCGGCTTGCAACGCTATGGAGGGAGTTCGACCGCCTGCGCATGGACGACGTCGATGAGCTGGACGTGTAAGCCGGGAAGGTCAGTAGCATGGCGGTCAAGTATGCCGGACTTGGTGCAACGCTCGACGACACAACGATGGTCAAGAAGCTGCTCGACACCGTGTTGGAGCGCCTATACGCCGTGGTGGCCGGCATCGAGCAGTTCTGTGACGTCGAGGAGATGCCTTTCAAGGAGGCCCTCGGGCGTCTGAAAGCTTTTGAGGAGAGGACGCGGCGGCGCGCAAAGGCCGGCGGCGAGCGAGGGGGCTAACAACTCATGTTGACGGCGGTGGAGTGGGCGGCTCGGCAGCGACAGGATGTCGGAGATGAAGAGGAGTCGGACGTGGACGTCAAATCATGCGTGTCAAACGTGGAGGCAATGGAGCTGCGCACTACATGACTCAATATGGCCGCATCTATCGCCGTACTGCCGTATGGTTCGGCTCTGGTCCTGATGACTAATGTAATCTCTGTCAAAACAAGTGTAACTCCATGATTTAATCAATACAATCTCGTTTGACCCCTAAAAAAAGGATGGACCAAAAACTCGTAGCTCGCGAGCTTGATGAGCGCTCGATAGTTAAGCTCGTTAGTAACAACATAACACTTATTTTCCTCTTACGTGACAAAAATTTCGTAGCACCTCAGCCCATCTATTCAATCTAATCTATATAGGAGGCAACAAACTAGTGCATTTTCTTTTATAGTCACCTCACCATTTTCTTTAAAACCATATTTACACACTCATCCTATAGATAGTAACACATCAAAATATGTTAACGAGCGCTCGCGAGCTTCAAACGAACTGAGCCGGTTTTCTGCTCGTCTTAACGAGCTTAATAAGTCAAGCTTTAACTAGCACGAGCTTAACGAGTCCAGCAGCTCGTTAATCCACTCCTATATGATGACAAATGAGTTTACTTATGGCATAGGTTTTCACCCACTTTTCTTGGTGGTAGTGTGAAATATATATAATATTGCCTCACAAGAGAGATAGCATGTAAAGATGAACATAATAGGTGTTGATCTTTTCTTGGGAACAAAATAGTTGTTGATTTGCTCAGCTGATGATTTTCATGCCGTGCTGTCTTGTGATGTCTTTTTCCTTGTCAGGCACATTGTCATGTATGTTGTACCATTTTACTTTTCGTTGTCTTGGCCATTGTAATGTGGAACCACTCGTTTCTGAATAACTGAGCTTTGCATTACCCGGAAAGCCAAGCATTGGTTCATTATTGTACTTGGGGTAGAGTTGTTGCTGACATTTATCTGATGAGGTGAAGACACCAACCAAACTGGGATTCGCATCAGATTAAGAATTATTGACTTCTGAAGGAACAATGAGAGAGAGAGAGAGAGAGAGAGAGAGAGTTTGATTTGCCTAGAACACCATAATTGGCACAGTTATCACTATCATTAGTCTGAAGTTGAAGGCACCAAATTGCACTTCGCAAAGTGGATTAAGAATTCTAAAATTTAAGTGGATTGAGAATTAGTACAAAAGAGTATAGAAGACGGATTCCTTCCTCGCTGCGTAAATGTTCAGCGAGGATTGTGAGATCAGCTAGTTTCCAAGATGAAAAAATGATGCATCAGTAAATGCAAAACTTATTAATATTTTTCTGCAATTTCATCAACTCAAAACTCTTGCTGCATTTCCTTAGTTTTTCATGTGGTGCGTTAAAGACTCTCAAGTGTTCAATCACGAAAAAAAAAAACTCTAGTGTTAGTTCAAGAAAACAAGACAAGATACTCCTGCATTTTGCTCACTACAGATTTAGAAACCCTACGAATCAGAGGAGCCCCTCGACCCTCGTGTGCTTCGTTCTCTCTGGTTGTGGCCTTGAATTTTCAAAGTTTCCAGTCATGATTATTCGTTTGTGAAAAACAACAGCCAGAGTTGGTTTCTCGTGAGGGCGCGTCTGCATATAGCGACGATGCCCGTTTGGTTGCATCAGTCAGCGTTGCCCTCTCGTCCAGTCACATCACGCGGCATCAACGCCGGTTGTTCAGCTCTAAGCCGACAAGAATGTGGCGCAGGAAATGGCGTATTCGTTGGAGAGAAAGCACATGAGAGGATTTTGGGTGGGTTCCGGGTGTAGGACGCGCGTGCCTCGTGGCAGCGGTCCGGACGCCCGCAAAGTCCCCCGGTTTGCTTCGTCCGGGACGGTCCACGGACGGATGGGGGACAGTATTGGATTGCATGGAAAAACACGTCCGGACCACATGGTCCTAACGGATATGGGATTTGAGGGTCAGCATTAGTGATACCCTTTGTTATCATCAGATAATGAATATTGTACTCTTCCTTTATGGGTTTTTTTCAATCAGGTTTCTTATGAAAGCTTTTAATGATGCAATATTATTTATACCATATTGTTTCCTTATTATATTTTCCCCACCAAGTTTTAAAAGGAGCTTTCAAGAGTATATCATGTCACTGTATTACTCATTACATTTTTTCACACGGTTATTCGGGGAGATTCTCAACTTTAACAAATGGTTCTTAGGATAGATGAGGAATATATAATAAGCTTTATAAAATGGAATATACAAGAAGCTGTATAAGATTCATCGGAAAAAAAACTGTACAAGAGCATCTACAACCGCACTTACCAAATATGACCCCTAAACGCCCGCGGACGCGCCCGGTCACTGACCAGGCATGTCTGTTATTTGTACGTTCATCCAGCCACAGTCCTCATTTTCTTTCTCATATGTCCGGTGGAGATGAAGAGAGAGAAGAAAAAGAAGAGAAAAGGTGGTCCGTGATAGAGCCGCATCCTACATGGCGGACTGACCGGGCACGCCCGAACACGTCCGCGAGCCCTCGTATACTCACTAAATTTGAGATGGATATGAGCATTCGCGGACAGCCGACGTATATGGATGGTATAAGAGGTCCGGTTGGGTTACCTTTTTCCTTCTCTCTTTTGTCCGATCATTGACCGGGCGGGTCCGCGGGCGTATGGTAGATGTTTTGTGACGTCCGGCTCTAGATGTTCTAAGATTTGATACTTTTACTAGAAGATGTGTGATCCAAAGGATGTTTGTAATGCCTCATGTATAAATAGCCCAAATCATCAATGTATAAATAGTCCAAATCAATGAGAATCAATCACTTCTTGAAAATCAAATTTTACAATTCACAGTATGCAGACTCTTGGTGTATTTTCTTTCACTGTGGTGTGCTTTAGCTTTTTTTTTCCTTCTCTCTTTTGTCCGATCATTGACTGGGCGGGTCC
>LR738713.1:711272890-711295971 GCA_902687465.1 Secale cereale | reverse complement strand
CTTCTTGAAAATCAATTTTTACAATTCACATGACTCTTGGTGTATTTTCTTTCACTGTGGTGTGCTTTAGTGTTTTTTTTTTCTCTCTCTTGTCCGATCATTGACCGGGCGGGTCCGCGGGCGTATGGGAGAGGTTTTGTGACGTCTGGCTCTAGATGTTCTAAGATTTGATACATTTACTAGAAGATATGTGATCCAAAGGATGTTTGTAATGCCTCGTGTATAAATAGCCCAAATCAATGAGAATCAATCACTTCTTGAAAATCATTTTTTACAATTCACAGTATGCAGACTCTTGGTGTATTTTCTTTCACTGTGGTGTGCTTTAGCTTTTTTGAGGCACAAAAAGAATTAACGCCGACCGTGGGGATCGAACCCACGGCCACGTGGTTAAAAGCCACGCGCTCTACCACTGAGCTAGGTCGGCTTTTCTGGAACAATTTCTTGATCCTTGCTATAATTTTTTTTGTTCCTTACAGTTCAGTAAAATACAGATTTAGTAAGTCCGGTTTAGACTGTCTGTTCAAGAGCCGCCTCTCAACCGTGAAGTATGTCGACGGAGATCACCGAGGCGCCGCCGCCGGGAAAGAGATGAGGAATCTCCGAGTCTCTCGGGATGACTTCAGTTTTCGAAACAATGAGGAATCGCTTCGGCGATCTGCATGGGGACAATGGTGATTCTTTGCGAGGCTTGCAATATTCATCGACCTAACGCAAGACGCAACACACTCTCCTTTGCCACCCAGCGATGAGGATGATGTGGCAGCCACTACTAATGGCAAAGAGCAATCGACGTGGCAGGCGGCTGCCGACGACGACACTAAGCAACCGCTACCGCCGCCGCCCGAGAAAACCTGCAGGGAAGGTGACGTGGTCGATTTTTTTGAAGTCCTACATTTTTGCCGACCTGGACCCTCGGTGGAGCTACTCGAAGTGTACCCATACTTCCTCTTCATCGGCGACATCATCGTCTACGAGGAGGATGGAACGTTGCAACCTTGATTCTAGGGGCAATCTTGTTCTCACTGGGCCATTCGTAACCATCTCAGGATTCGGCTCTGCTGTCATGAAAATCAAAATCCCTGACACAATTGGGCCTTGCTTTTCCAGACACTGCCACACTTAGAGGCAGACCACGAAATTTTTTAAGATGAGGCGAAGTCTCACTAAGATTTTTTTTATGCAAATCAAAGGAGTCAATACACACTAACAATGCACACTACACACGAATAACCAAATACAATGAAATTGTAGACATGTTTCAATAGAAAAATAACCTACAACACGCCGATAATGAAGCTTTTAATGGCGTCTAGAAGACCCAGGCAATGGCAGTGCCCTACCCTCCTTCCGAAAATCTTCCTTAATTTTACCAAGATCAATACTCTTGAAGATCTCTCGCTCAATGTGGCACACCATCAAGTCATTAAGCCAGCCATCAGACATCTTGCTGCGCAACTTAGTCTTGATGATTTTCATTGATGAGAAGGCTCTTTCAACTGTTGCCGTCGCTACCGGTAATAGCAATGCCAACTCAATGAGGCGATAAACAGCAGGAAACATGACATGCCTTTCAAATTCAACCATATTTTTAGTTAGGCTTGCAATATCATGATAAGCTCTAAAGTCTTCAATTCTTCTCATATGGATAATGAATAGCTCTAGGTTATCAACTATATGTTCGCGTTCATAATCGGATAAATCCTCATGATAAATCTCTATGAGTCTAGCAAGCTTATTCACATTGAACCTAGAAAAGGAGTTTCTTGGGTCAAGACAAGAGAAATTCTAGAGCAGCTCTGAAGATACCTCATTAAAACGATGATCAAACTCTATGGTGATGGAGTCTATGGCAGCATAGAAGGTGTCCACACGGAAAAAATTATCAGCCGTGACATTGTTTCGTCCACCTTTTCTTGTTTTTTCCACTTTGTAAAGATGTCATCCATATTTGGTATCGGAATATTGTTTTTGGTGCAAAAGGCTTTGACATCTTCCAAGAGTGGCTCCCAACCATTATTTCTCCTGTTGATCAAACGTGTTCTCACATCTGTAACCAATGACAATTACAATTTTAGATGCATGTATGTTTACATGAACAAAATATATCGAGCAGACTAGATACATATAGCATGATCCATCACATACCTGAACAACATTTTGATCCTTCTTTTGCAATAGAAGAGACAAATCATTTGTCATGCGAAAGATTTTTGGCATCATCTTCAAGATGAACACAAAGCTAAAAGTCTCCATTTGATGAACCAAACCTCCTGCCCTACATGGAACACGCACATCATCCTCAATAATGCCCAAAACCTCTATGACTGCATCCCACATTGATTCAATGCGAGATAAGGTTGTGTAATGAGAGCCCCATCTTGTATCTCCAGGTCTGACCAAGGATGTTTCTTGATTATTATTTTCCTCCCCGTCGGCATCTCACCACTCTTAATCTTAAACAAAAGAACATATTTTTGCTTGTCAAGCAATGTATCCTTCCTCTTGCAAGATGAAGTACCGAGATTAGCAATCATGGTCACATATTCAAAAAAATCCTCAACACCCTTGCAGCATCTCGAAACGGCAACAACCACCAACCGCAGTTGGTGGGAAAAGCAATGGATATTGAAAGCATATGGGTTCTCATCTCGAATTAACTTCTGAAGGCCATTGAATGCTCCTCTCATATTAGATGCCCCATCATACCCTTGCCCTCGTAGTCGTGCAACAACTAGACCGTGTTTAGCAAAAACCTCCAACAATGCCTTCTTTAAAGAAGCAAATGTTGTGTCCGAAATAGGCTTAATACCTAAAAAGCGTTCAATAGTCTCTCCTTGTTTGCTCAAATATCTACAAAAAGTCATATAAATAGTTGACCACTCTACATAGAACAAAATGAGTGTCGATATATCGGTGAAAGAACAAAAACTTAAACATGTACCTGATTACCATGGCCATTTGTTCTTTCACCGATATATCGCGGCACTCATCAATAAGAACGGAGAAAAGACAATCGCACATCTCTTCTTTGATTGCTTTGGTGACCGCACGGAAATCAACACTAACAGTTGATCTCTAACATGTAACGAAGAACAAAATAGATGTTGATCTTTTTTCGCGGAAGAAAATAGCTGTTGATATGCTCAGCTGATGATTTTCATGTCGTGTTGTATTGTGATGTCTATTTCCCTATCAGGCACATTGTCTTGTGTGTTCTACCATTGAACTTCTGTAAGTCTGTTCTACCATATAACTAAGCTCTGCGCTACTTGGAAAGGTAATCATTGGTTCATTGTTCCGCTTGGGTAGAGTTGTTGTTGACATTTATCTGATCTGATAGGGTGAAGACGCCAAATCGGACTTTGCAAAGCGGATTAAGAATCATTCACTTCTGAAGGAACAGCGAGATAGAGCTAGATTACTACCTAGAACTCCAGCCATTGGTTGGTTGGTTCATTATGATACTCGGGCACCAGTTGTCACTGTCATTTATTTGATGTTGGAGGCACCAAATTGCACTTTGCAAAGCGCATTAAGAATTGCGAAAATTAAGTGGATTGATAATTGTCCGTATCCCTCTTCTTTTGCATATCACACAAATCAACAAATTTGTTCAGATGGGTAGCGGCATCTTCACTAGGAAGGCCGGAAAATTAACCTTTCATGACAAGATTCAACAGAGCACCATTGACGTCACAAGATTCAGCATCAGTAATAGGAGAAACCGGAGTGCTAATAAAATCATTATTGTTGGTATTGGAGAAGTCTCACAATTTGGTATTGTTCTGAGCCATAGTGACAAGCAAACAATTCAACACACAAGCAAACAAGAAGCAAGCGAACGGTAAACACACGGCAAAAAGAAGGGCAAATAAAACGGCAAGGGTGAAGTGGGGAGAGGAAAACGAGAGGCAAATAAATGTAATGCGAAGGATAAGGGTTTGTGATAGGTACTTGGTATATGACTTTTGCGTAAGCCTCCCCGGCAACGGCGCTAGAAATTCTTCTTGCTACTTCTCGAACTTGCGTTGTATTCCCTCGAAGAGGAAAGGGTGATGCAGCACAGTAGCGTAAGTATTTCCCTCGGTTTTTGAGAACCAAGGTATCAATCCAGTAGGAGACCACGTGCGAGTCCTTCGCACCTGCACAAACAAATAAGAACTTCGCAGCCAACGCGATAAGGGGTTGTCAATCCCTTTATGGTCACTTACGAACACTACACCACGGTCAAGTTTTGGTGACAGAACAATCTGTTGGCATATGGTATCTTTGCCGACACATAGACTGACCCTAACACATAGGCTGACAAAAGAGAAAACAGTCGAAGGACTTGCTGTGGGGAAAGCCTTTGCCGACAGAAGATCACTTGCCGACACTTTTTCAGACAGTATACACCCTACTTACACCGACAGTTTGTCTGTGCACATACACCCTACCTACCCCGACAGATGGTTTGTGGGCATACACCCTAGGTACGCTGATACGTCCAAAACGTATCTATAATTTTTGCTTGCTCCATGCCACTTTTGGGTGATATTGCTATGATATTCATACACTTCCATACACTTTTGATCATATTTGGACTAACTTACTAATCCAGTGCACCCCAGTGCCAGTTTCTGTTTTCGGCTGTTTTTGTATTTCAGGTTTTCACGTTTCGAGAACTGCCCAGAAAAATCCAGAAAAATTATATAAAAAATCAGGGATCCGGAAACAACACTACGTCCGAAGGGCAGCCTGGGGGGGCACAGGGGCTCTAGGCGCCCTGTGGGCGCCCCCCCCCCCGGCCGCGCCGGGGGGGCGCCTGGGCCCCCCGAGGCTCCCCCGGTGCCCTATTTTGGCATATATTTAAAGGACCCTCCGAAACCCTCAGAACAGGAACTCTTTTCGCGATCCCATCTCTGTTCCGCCGCCGCCGCCGCTTCCAAGATCGGGAGCACCAGGAGAACTCTTCCCGGCACCCTGTCGGAGGGGAGGATCACCACCGGGAGCTTCTCCACCACCATGGACGCCTCCTGGATGACTCGTGAGTAGTCTCCCTTGGACCATGAGTCCATGACCAGTAGCTATGTGATGTTCTCCTCCCGTTCTTGTGCTTCACTAATTAGTCCTCGTGAGCTGCCCTACATGATCGAGGCACCTATGTAATCCTTATGCTGTTGCTATGTTGAGTTTGCTGGGATCCGATGGATTATGAGATTATGTTCAGATTGATCTTGAGTAATATATTTGATTTACCTCTTTTATATTTTAGTTCATAAGTAATTCTTGCATGTTCTCCGTTGTTATTTATTGCTTTGGCCGAGTAGTAGGTAGTGACTCCAAGAGGGAACGTTATGCTCGATTGTGGGTTCATGCCCCTCGATCACTAGCTTGAGTGACAGAAACATGAGTCTAGGGGATGTGTTGTTGCCACAAGGGGGAAAACAACGGTGCTTGTGCCCGCGGGTGCAAGGATTGTTTACTTTACGCAAAGTTCTTTTAATGCAGTTGTCTGTTGCATTGAGTTTACACTATGGGTGGGACTCGCAACTTAATACCAGCGAGATGTTCTGGATAGATATCTCAAGGTGGATGATTAGTAGTAGATATTGATGGATTTCGGTCTACTTACTTTGGCGTACCGCCCATGCTTTGAACCTCAACCTTTCTTGCAATGTAGTCAGCATTGGTTTGCGTTCGTGGTCCTGTCAATTGCCCAGCTGTAATTTGTTTACGTCACATAGCTGTTTTATCGTCTTTTGGGAGAGAGACATCACTAGTGAACATCATGAGACTCCGGTCCATATTACCATCATTGATCACATCCACCATTTACTTTTCGCTATTTATTTACTATTGCAAAACACTATCTATCACTACTATCATTGCTTTTAATCCTTTGTGAACTACAAGGCCGGAGGGATTGCCAACCTCTCTGTACTCGTTGGGAGCAAAGTTATTTGTATCTGTGTGCAGGTCCACGTTGATTGCTACTAATCTGGCGCCGTAGCAATTGACACCTACTTGTTGAACCTAGGAGTCTCTGGGGATTTGATCCTTGGCATCTTTGCTAAGGGAAAACACTTCTACTTACTGCATCTTACACCTTCCACTTGGGATAACCAACGAGGGGTTCGAGGCCCATCATACGCCGACAGTTGGGGCGTGCACATATGCCCTACTTTTGTCGACACATAGGTTGTTCTTCTAGGTATATATCTGTCCCGACACATATTTTGTTTGGATAGCTTTACACCTTTGCCGACACTTGTGTTGTCTTTAGAAGTATATATCTAGGCCGACACATAGTATGTTCATCTAGGTATGTATGTTTGCTGACACTTTTTCTGCCTAGCAAGCTAGTAACCATGGCCGACAGGTGCTCTGCAAGAATCTATTTACCAACAGATTAATTGTTGGTAAGTAGTGCACAGCCAAACCAATAATTTCATATATGTATATATGTTCACAAACAACATCAAGATGGGACACATTGGACAACAGTGATTATATGTTCACAAACACACATATATTTACACAGGTTCAAAATTGACATATATATTGACATAGGTTCACAAACAGATATATATATTGGAATAGGTTCACAGGCACAACCAGATGTATAGTTTAAACATCCAGAACACACAAGTCACATAAAAAGGACCACTATTTGTTGGAATGAAATAACTCAAACACTGATCCATGAGCACAAAGTTTCTACTCCAAAATACTTGAAGCACCAAATGGTCTGAAACACACATAAGATTCATGACATGATTGTAGTTGGCTTCCAAAATACTGCGAACAGCCATGTATGTTCCATGATA
The DNA here is from genome assembly GCA_902687465.1 of Secale cereale. Lineage (NCBI taxonomy): Eukaryota > Viridiplantae > Streptophyta > Magnoliopsida > Poales > Poaceae > Secale > Secale cereale. The sequence goes on along the minus strand of LR738713.1, from coordinate 711,289,159 downwards.
CTTCAAGTCCTCCTCGCATCCAGTGCTAGGTGGCTAAGTACCTAAAAATATTCCATACGAGTTTGTCAAGAAAGTGTAATCAACCGAAAATTTATTCAAAGCTCCTGAACAATGATATGGCAACCACTATTTTTTGTGAGGATAAAAAGAGAACTATAAACAGATAAAGGTGCACATAAATATGGAGATTGACAAATAGCTGCAGATTTTTACTTGTTAAATTTCTCCAAGGTGGGAGAAGTGCCAAGGGCTGGACAGAAAAAGGTGCACACAAATATGGAGATTGACAACTATTCAATACATAATGGTCTTCTAAGACAGATAAGTGGGCAGAAACAGAGTAAGGCACATTAATTTTAATTGGCATGTAAATTTGATGTATATCATAGTACCTGCACCTGTTGGCACATTAGTTGTCTTCTTGGGATCTTTGATCTGCAACAACAATCACTACTTAATAGGTGACATATTAGCACAAAAGAAAAGAAACCAAGTGATCTAGATTATTACCATAGCAGATGGCCATGCAATCGATTTCCCCTTAGCATCCCCCATGGTCAACACATTGCCATATGGCCGAGGCAACTGAGTTTCCCTTTTGAACACCGAATAGATGACAATTTCAACATATTGAGAACCTAGAGGCTCACCCCCCACCACAGCCTTTGGATTAGTTGTTTGAATTGTTCCTTTGGCAACATTGACATTTAAAGGTCTAGTTATGCTATATAGTATAACATCTCTTCCACCCTATGGGAAAAACTTGCAATTCAGAATATAATCATGGTAAAGAAGCAAGTCCATAAAGCAGCATATTAACAATTGAAGGCCAAAAGAAAGGGAAAAATTACCCCTTGTTGTCTGTTATGTTTCTCAGCATTAACAATTCTTCTTCCAGTAAGAGTATCATCATTCTGCATAGCAGCATTTGACTCAGCCACGTCCTCTAGAAGAGCATCACCTTTGTCAATATTACTATCTTCTCTTGTCCTTATGTTCTACATCAAAATCAAGCATTGTAGACGTTAAATATAATAAACTACAATGAAATCACAACATTGCATATTCCACTATTGCAGAGGTACAATATAACAGAACTAGTGCTACCTGGTGTAGAGTATTTGATTCATGTCCTAGTGTGCTATTGGTTTCATCTCGCTGTCCCTATGAAGATTGAAAAAGTTGCCTCATCTCAGCCATTTGCTTCTTCATGTCATCCATTTGGTCTTGTAGATGTTCCACTTTTTGGTTAGATACACAACACTTTTCCATTGCTATTTGAAGCTTTGTAGATTTATATTGCTGGGTTCCTGGCAACTCTAGGTCAGATGGAGTTGGCCCCAAACCAACAGCACGGACATATCCATTTTTTTCTTTTCCACAAACAAATGCAAACAAATCACCATCCTTAATACCATTGTCCAACAGTTCTGGGTGCTTTAATGCTTCATCTTGAAGTTGTTCCTGTAGATTTCAGGAATTGTTATATGCTTCTAATATTTAGTGCATAAACAAAAATAAGAAATGAATCAAAAAATTCAAGTGCATATGAACTTACAATTCTTACTGCAGACCCTTCTTGAGGAAGTCCACTAGTTCGATGTGTATGTGTTTCAATAAACAATTCATGTCGATGTGGGCGACGCTTGAGCTCCTCGGTCTATGCCAAGTCATAAAAAAGATTAAAACAATGAGAAAAATGTACAAAAATCCAATTTGCAACAAGAATTGCATGGTTGCATACCATTTCAGTGTCAACTCGAGCAAAACTCTTACTTCCAGATGTGTGATTTTGAGTGTGATGTGCTCGATTTTTTTACCTCTTATTGAGCGAGCCTACAAATGGTTTGATAAAGATCATGTCACACAAGCGATCATGTCACACAAGTAGAATTAAAGGTCAATACTAACCTAACAAATAGCATACCTTAGCTTTTGGAGTTAACCAAAATGCAACAAGCAACTTCCATTGGTCAGGATGAACTCTACCATCACATGATGCTATAAGTTCATCATAGTCATATGATTCATCATAATAATCCCTCTTCAGGTCTGATTTGAAGTCTTTCCATTTAATTTGTGCTGTTTTCATATACCATTGGAAAATTCGTTCGTCTAATTCCCAAAACAACTAAAAATAGGCATTTGGAAATAGGCATTAGAGAACAATACAACATAAACTAACTCATTAGTCTCTCCTAAACATGAACACTAAGATCTCATCTAGGAACTCAATAAAAATACAGCAACATACCAGCAACCAATAACAATATTGCAACATCAACCAAGTATTGAAAGGTTCCATTCTTAGCAAACTCTCATTACCTTTGCCTCTGTCCATAAAGCAAGTTTTTTTTAGACAGATCAACCTTCCTCCAATCATCAAATTCAACCAGAAAACCCTTGGTTCTTATTTGTGTTCCCACAAAGTTGGCGAACCGTGTAGTAGATTTACCACAAGGCTGACCATACTCATTGATTTCCAACTTGAGTTTAGGCTTGTTTTGCCTTCCCCACATGTCTTTCATAGCAGTAACGCTCCTTACCTCCCTTTCCTGGCCTGATATACAATAAATATAGAAAATAGGTTTAGTACTCCAAATACATTATCATTCAATTGCAAGGTTCACAAAAAATGCACAAACAAACTTCAAAGCAATGCAAGGTACACACATCGAAGTAAAGAAGCATACCTTCAGGTATATTCAATACAACATCGGGTTCAGTTGAAATTTCAGTAGCTAATCTTGAACTGGACCGCAATTGCCGGTCTGGAGCTTGAGTTTGTGAAACAGCAGCTCGCTTTTGTCTCTACAATTAACCACATAATTAGTGTTAACTATGCAAAATGGGATAGGAAATAGTGCATCGGAAATTGAAGATATGTGTTCCTTTTAGTTATGTCATGTGTAGCAGCAATACCTTTTTTTTCTTTGGGGGAGCAGGTTGGCCTTCCGACTCAAATGCATTTGCTAGACCTTTAAGATTCAAAGTTCTCCTCATGTTCTCGTTTTGTTTTCCAAGTACTTCAATTACATTTCTGTTCTTTTCAAGTTCATATTCAGGAGTTGTTTCTCCGCATCTTGTTGCGGCTGCCATTTTTTGCTCCTGCTCCTGGAAGTGTTTACAAATGAGTTAGCAGTCCATACAACATGCAAGTATTACAACTGAAGTAAGAACCAAATTTTACACACAACTACCAAATAAAATGCGGAAAATCATTATCACACTTACTTCCTCTTTGGTGCAGCAACAATTATTCCATCTATATCAGTCCTTACATGAGAAAATTTTGTATAATCAATATTGGGATCAACATCTGTGTGTAGATCAATTAACAACCCCTTGTTAGCATTGTCAAGATCTACATTTTCATCATCCTCATTTTCATCATCCACAGCGGCCATAGAGTAGGTGCCATGTGGTTTTGTGTTCTGGACAACTGCACACCAGTCTTTATCATCAACCTCTGGAACATAGAAAACTTGTGTGGCTTGTGATGCTAAGATGAAAGGTTCATATGATGACTTATCACCACTACTGAATAAATGGTTGAAGTTAACAGTAGTAACCCCAAACTGATCGGTTTTTACCCATTTGTCTTGTTCACGATTGTCAACCCAATCACATCGAAATAACACCATATATCCTTTTTGGCGGTAGTTTAGCTCAACTATCTCCCTAATAATGCCATAATATATCTCTACTCCTCTTGAATTTTGTGCAGCTATAGCAACTCCACTGTTTTGAATAGGTCTTCCATCATCACTTGAGTGTGTATGGAAATCGAACCCATTAGTAGTATAGCTGTTTAATTTTCTAGCAATCATGAAAGGCTCTTGGGCTAAAACTTGCATTTCTTCTGATACTTCTACACCTCTTTCAACTAATGCCAACACCTGAGTGTAGAATAGTTGTTAGTTACAACGGGTAACATGATTAATGTTGAGCACAATAGGTCCAGTCATGTCCTACTTACATGCTCTCGAAACCACTCATGAAACTTCTCATGCTGCATAGTGTCGATTGCTTTTTCATTGGGAAGACCATTTAAGGATAAGTGCTCGCGGTGCTTCCTATAATTGTGTATCAAATTAAAAATTAAAAGAAAGATAAGAAAGGAAGAGATAATATTACTATTGTGTTGGCAGCTTACTTCACAAAAGGTTCTATTTCATTATGGTTGAACAAGACATATCTATGTGCTTGGATCCAAGAATTGTTTGATAATGATACAATGCTACCCAAACCTTGCCCCTTGTGGCACAAGTATGGATTGGTACTGGGCGTTTCATTATTCAGCACCTCAACATTATTATCTTGCCGAGTGAACCTAGTCTCACACCCTTTTAGATAGCGAGAACAATATGTAAGGCTCTCATCAAACAAATAACCCTCAGCGATTGATCCTTCTGGATGGCTTCTAGTGCGAACATGTCCTTTGCAGTGCCCCAAATACCTACATACTACAGATTGTAAGCCTATTTGTAAAAATCATTTGCAAAAAAAAGGTTGCTATTGGACTATGTTTAGAAGTTCACCTTTCTACTGACCACATGCTCCGGAAGTGTACTGGACCACCAATTCTAACTTGTGCGGGCAAATGAACCATCAAGTGGACCATGACATCAAAAAAACTTGGCAGGAATATAGTTTCAAGTATGCTTAAGGTCTGAGCTATTTCAGCCTCTAGAATTTGCATATCACTGATGCGGATAACAGGTGAGCAAATCTTCTTGAAGAAGTTACTAACACGAGTCAATGCAGCACATACTCTTGTTGGCAATATTTTTCGAATCGCAATCGGAAGTAGGTGCTGCAACAGAATGTGATTATCATGGCTCTTCAGTCCAAAAATCTTCTTTTCAGCAACATGATATAACGTCGTATATCAGCTGCAAAGCCTTGTGGAAATTTGACTCCCATCAAGATTTGGAGAAAATGTTTCATCTGATCAGGTGTCAAAGTATATTGTGCTGGAGGTATATACAATTTACCCTCTTCTACTTCAACAGGATGTAGGTCCCCCATAATACCCAAAGCTTGGATGTCCAAGCGAGAATTTGCGTTATCCTTTGATTTTCCCTCAAGGCCCAGAAGTGTGTTAACTATGTTATCACATACGTTTTTTTCTATATGCATAACATCAAAATTATTACGCAAAATCAAATCTTTCCAATAGGGCAACTTAAACCACACAGATCTTCTTTTATACAGGGGAGGCGATTCACCTTCTTTGCGTTTTCTCTTTGTTGGCTTCTTGGCAGCTAGATCTTTTCCAAAGGATGTTTCAAGATTTGCTGTCAAATCATCGATTTCCTCACCAGTAAGAGGTATGGGTGGTGTCCTATGCTCTGACTTTCCATCAAATAACTTTTTATCTGACCTAAACTTATGGTTGGATGACAAGAACCTTCGATGTCCCATATAGCAATATTTGCTGCCCTTTTTTAATTGTAGAGAACAAGTGAATGAATGGCACTCAGGACAAGCTACCTCACCCTGGGTAGCACACCCATGAGTGTATCCTAAACCGGGGAAGTCATGTATGGTGCAAAGGATGGCAGCACGAAGATCAAATATTTCAGACTTAGAAGCATCAAATGTCTTCACACCATGACAGTACATATCTACTAGATCATCTACCAAAGGCTCAAGATAGACATCCATATCGCCACAAGGTGCCTTAGGCCCAGGAATAAGCAAAGCAAGGATGAAATTAGTCCGCTTCATGCACATCCAAGGAGGAAGATTGTATGGAATCAAAAAGACTGGCCAAATACTGTAGGTACTCCTTGTTGACCTAAATGGATTAAAGCCATCAGTTGTTGCAGCCAATCTAAAATTGCGACTGTCATTACCAATTAATGGATGTTTGGAATCAAAATCCTTCCAGAAAATAGCATCCGCTGGGCACCTAATCAAACCATCTTTGGTCCTTTGTTCGTCATGCCATCTCATGTCAGTTGCAGTTTTAGAGGACATAAAATACCTTTGAAGCCTTCTTTTAATAGGAAAATAGCGAAGAACCTTTCTAGGGACTCTATGTACCCTTTTCCCATCAGGACTCTTCTTTTCTGATTTCCTCCTTGATGTTTTACACTTTGGACAATGACTCTCCTTATCATATTCATTTCTGAACAGTACACAATCATTTTCACAAGCATGAATACTAACATACCCAAGCCCAATAGATTTAACTATTTTCTTAGCTTCATTGAAATTTTTGGGAAGTACTGAACCTTTGGGGAATGCATCACTAAGTAACTCAAGCACCATGTCAAAACTTCTGTCACTCCATCGCCCAAGAAGTTTGATGTGGAGCAGTTTGACAATAAAACGCAATTTTGAGTAGTTTTTACACCCAGGGTATAGTTCTTTGTTGTCATCATCAACCATCTGCAAATAAGCCTTGGTATCAGCATCAACATCTGTCCCAAGGTTGTTATTGTCCTCATTGTTCTCTTCCAACACCCCCCCATCATCTAATCCACAAGCTATGTCTCGCAACAATTCAACTAATTCATTATCTGCCGGTGAACTCTCTACTTCTACCTTAGGGCAAGAGTTACTAGATTCTCCATGAAACAACTGATGGGGAACGTAGTATTTTAAAATTTTCCTACGATCACGCAAGATCTATCTACCAGATGTATAGCAACGAGAGGGAAGAGTGTGTCTACGTACCCTCGTAGACCGGGAGCGGAAGCGTCAAGTGATGCGGTTGATGTTGTCGAACTTCTTCGCAATCCAACCGATAAAGCACCGAACGTACGACACCTCCGCGTTCAGCACACGTTCAGCTTGATGACGTCCCACGAGCTCTTGATCCAGTTGAGCTTCACGGGAGAGTTTCGTCAGCACGACGGCGTGGTGACGGATATGATGTGTTCACCGGCGCAGGGCTTCGCCTAAGCTCCGCGACGGTATGACCGAGGTGTGATTCTGTGGAGGGAGGCACCGCACACGGCTAAAACAATTCAATTTGTGTGTCTTTGGGTGCCCCCCTGCCCCCGTATATAAAGGAGCAAGGGAGGGAGGCCGGCCGGCCCTTCCTGGTGCGGCTAGGGAGTGGACTCCTACTAGGAATAGGATTGCAATCCTATTCCTAGTAGGATTCACCAAAAGAAGGAAGAGGGAAAGGAATAGGAGAGGTGGCGCCCTCCCCCCCCCCCCAATCCTAGTCCAACTAGGAAACCTAGGTGGGGGCGCCGGCCAGCCCTATGGGCTGCCTCTCTCTTTCCCTTTAGGCCCACTATGGACCATCCCCTCTCGTAGGGGGTTCCGGTAACCCCCTCCGGCATTCCCGATAAATCCGAAACTTTTTCGGAACACTTCCGGTGTCCGAATATAGTCGTCCAATATATCAATCTTTATGTCTCGGACATTCCGAGACTCCTCGTCATGTCCGTGATCTCATCCGGGACTCCGAACTACCTTCGGTACATCAATACTCATAAACTCATAATACCGATCGTTATCAAACGTTAAGCGTGCGGACCCTACGGGTTCGAGAACTATGTAGACATGACCGAGACTCATCTCCGGTCAATAACCAATAGCGGAACCTGGATGTTCATATTGGCTCCTACATATTCTACATATTCTACATACGTTGTTCCTTTTGTCAAACGGTATGTTACTTGCCCGAGATTCGATCGTCGGTATCTCTATACCTAGTTCAATCTCGTTACCGGCAAGTCTCTTTACTCGTTCCGTAACACATCATCTCGTGACTAACTCATTTAGTCTTTTGCTTGCAAGGCTTATTGTGATGTGTGTTACCGAGAGGGCCCAGAGATACCTCTCCGACACTCGGAGTGACAAATCCTAATCTTGATCTATGCCAACACCACAAATACTTTCGGAGACACCTGTAGAGCATCTTTATGATCACCCAGTTATGTTGTGACGTTTGATAGCACACAAGGTGTTCCTACAGTATTCGGGAGTTGCATAATCTCATAGTCATAGGAACATGTATAAGTTATGAAGAAAGCAATAGCAGTAAAACTAAACGATCATAGTGCTATGCTAACGGATGGGTCTTGTCCATCACATCATTCTCCTAATGATATGATCCCGTTGATCAAATGACAACTCATGTCTATGGCTAGGAAACATAACCATCTTTGATCAATGAGCTAGTCTAGTAGAGGCATACTAGGGACATACTGTTTTGTCTATGTATTCACACATGTACTAAGTTTCTGGTTAATACAATTCTAGCATGAATAAAAGACATTTATCATGATATAAGGAAATACAAATAACATCTTTATTATTGCCTCTAGGGCATATTTCCTTCAGTCTCCCACTTGAACTAGAGTCAATAATCTAGATTACAAAGTGATGATCCTCACACCCATGGAGTCTTGGTGCTGATCATGTTTTGCCCGTGGAAGAGGCTTAGTCAACGGGTCTGCAACATTCAGATCCGTATGTATTTTGCAAATCTCTATGTCTCCCTCCTTGACTAGATCGCGGATGGAATTGAAGCGTCTTTTGATGTGCTTTGTTCTCTTGTGAAACCTGGATTCCTTCGCCAAGGCTATGGCTCCAGTGTTGTCACAAAAGATTTTCATTGGACCCGATGCATTAGGTATTACACCTAGATCGGATATGAACTCCTTCATCCAGACTCCTTCATTTGCTGCTTCCGAAGCAGCTATGTATTCCGCTTCACACGTAGATCCCGCCACGACGCTCTGCTTGGAACTGCACCAACTGACAGCTCCACCGTTCAATAAAAATACATATCTGGTTTGTGACTTTGAGTCATCCGGATCAGTGTCAAAGCTAGAATCGACGTAACCTTTTACGACGAGCTCTTTGTCACCTCCATACACGAGAAACATATCCTTTGTTCTTTTCAGATACTTTAGGATGTTTTTGACCGCTGTCCAGTGATCCACTCCTGGATTACTTTGGTACCTCCCTGCTAGACTTATAGCAAGGCACACATCAGGCCTGGTACACAGCATTGCATACATGATAGATCCTATGGCTGAGGCATAGGGAATGACTTTCATTTTCTCTCTATCTTCTGCAGTGGTCGGGCATTGAGTCTTACTCAACTTCATACCTTGTAAAACAGGCAAGAACCCTTTCTTTGACTGATCCATTTTGAACTTCTTCAAAATCTTATCAAGGTATGTGCTTTGTGAAAGTCCAATTAAGCGTCTTGATCTATCTCTATAGATTTTGATGCCTAATATGTAAGCAGCTTCTCCGAGGTCTTTCATCGAAAAACTTTTATTCAAGTATTCTTTTATGCTATCCAGAAATTCTATATCATTTCCAATCAACAATATGTCATCTACATATAATATTAGAAATGCTACAGAGCTCCCACTCACTTTCTTGTAAATACATGCTTCTCCAAAAGTCTGTATAAAACCATATGCTTTGATCACCTCATCAAAGCGTATATTCCAACTCCGAGATGCTTGCACCAGTCCATAGATGGATCACTGGAGCTTGCATACTTTGTTAGCACCTTTTGGATCGACAAAACCTTCTGGTTGCATCATATACAACTCTTCTTTGAGATATCCATTTAGGAATGCAGTTTTGACATCCATTTGCCAGATTTCATAATCATAAAATGCGGCAATTGCTAACATGATTCGGACAGACTTAAGCATCGCTACATGTGAGAAAGTCTCATCGTAGTCAACTCCTTGAACTTGTCGAAAACCTTTCGTAACAAGTCGAGCTTTGTAAACAGTAATATTACTGTCTGCGTCGGTCTTCCTCTTGAAGATCCATTTATTTTCGATGGCTTGCCGATCATCGGGCAAGTCAACCAAAGTCCACACTTTGTTCTCATACATGGATCCCATCTCAGATTTCATGGCTTCAAGCCATTTTGCGGAATCTGGGCTCATCATCGCTTCCTCATAGTTCGTAGGTTCACCATGGTCTAGTAACATGATTTCCAGAACTGGGTTGCCGTACCACTCTGGTGCGGAACGTACTCTGGTTGATCTACGACGTTCAGCAGAAACTTGATCCGAAGATTCATGATCATTATCATTAACTTCCTCACTAATTGGTGTAGGAATCACTGGAACAATTTCCTCTGATGTACTACTTTCCAATCTGGGAGAAGGTACAATTACCTCATCAAGTTCTACTTTCCTCCCACTCACTTCTTTTGAGAGAAACTCTTTTTCTAGAAAGGATCCGTTCTTAGCAATGAATATTTTGCCTTCGGATCTGTGATAGAAGGTGTACCCAACAGTCTCTTTTGGGTATCCTATGAAGACACATTTTTCCGACTTGGGTTCGAGCTTATCAGGTTGAAGTGTTTTCACATAAGCATCGCAGCCCCAAACTTTAAGAAACGACAACTTTGGTTTCTTGCTAAACCAAAGTTCATAAGGTGTCGTATCAACGGATTTAGATGGTGCCATATTTAACGTGAATGCAGCTGTCTCTAAAGCATATCCCCAAAACGATAGTGGTAAATCGGTAAGAGACATCATTGATCGTACCATATCTAATAAAGTACGGTTACGACGTTCGGACACACCATTACGCTGTGGTGTTCCAGGTGGCGTGAGTTGTGAAACTATTCCACATTGTTTCAAATGAAGACCAAACTCGTAACTCAAATATTCTCCTCCACGATCAGATCGTAGAAACTTTATTTTCTTGTTACAATGATTCTCTACTTCACTCTGAAATTCTTTGAACTTTTCAAATGTTTCAGACTTGTGTTTCATTAAGTAGATATACCCATATCTGCTCAAATCATCAGTGAAGGTCAGAAAATAACGATACCCGCCGCGAGCATCAACACTCATTGGTCCACATACATCAGTATGTATGATTTCCAACAAATCTGTTGCTCGCTCCATAGTTCCGGAGAACGGAGTTTTAGTCATCTTGCCCATGAGGCATGGTTCGCAAGCACCAAGTGATTCATAATCAAGTGATTCCAAAAGTCCATCATTATGGAGTTTCTTCATGCGTTTTACACCAATATGACCTAAACGGCAGTGCCACAAATAAGTTGCACTATCATTATTAACCTTGCATCTTTTGGTTTCAATATTATCAATATGTGTATCACTACAATCGAGATCCAATAAGAATAGACCACTCTTTAAGGGTGCATGACCATAAAAGATATTATTCATTAAAATGGAACAACCATTATTCTCTGATTTAAATGAATAACCGTCTCGCAATAAACAAGATCCAGATATAATGTTCATGCTTAACGCTGGCACCAAATAACAATTATTTAGGTCTAAAACTAATCCCGAAGGTACATGTAGAGGTAGCGTGCCGATGGCGATCACATCGACTTTGGAACCGTTTCCCACGCGCATCGTTACCTCGTCCTTAGCTAATCTTCGTTTAATCCATAGTCCCTGTTTCGAGTTACAAATATTAGCAACCGAACCGGTATCAAATACCCAGGTACTACTACGAGTATTAGTAAGGTACACATCAATAACATGTATATCACATATACCTTTGTTCACCTTGCCATCCTTCTTATCCGCCAAAAACTTGGGGCAGTTCCGCTTCCAGTGTCCAGTCCCCTTGCAGTAGAAGCACTCAGTTTCAGGCTTGGCTCCAGATTTGGGTTTCTTCGTGGAAGTAGCAACTGACTTGCTATTCTTTTTGAAGTTCCCTTTCTTTCCCTTGCCCTTTTTCTTGAAACTAGTGGTCTTGTTAACCATCAACACTTGATGCTCCTTTTTGATTTCTACCTCCGCAGCTTTGAGCATAGCGAAGAGCTCGGGAATTGTCTTTTGCATCCCTTGCATGTTATAGTTCATCACGAAGCCTTTATAGCTTGGTGGCAGTGATTGAAGAACTCTATCAATAACACTATCCTCGTCAACTTTGCAACCAAGTTGAGTCATATGATTGTAGTACCCAGACATTCTGAGCAAGTGTTCACTGATAGAACTATTCTCCTCCATCTTGCAGCTGTAGAACTTATTGGAAATCTCATATTTCTCAATTCGAGCATTTGCTTGAAATATTAACTTCAACTCCTGGAACATCTCATATGGTCCATGACGTTCAAAACGTCGTTGAAGTCCCGGTTCTAAGCCGTAAAGCATGGCACACTGAACTATCGTGTAGTCATCAGACCACGACTGCCGGACGTTCAAAGCGTCTACATTAGCGGGAGGGGGCTTGTCACCTAGCGGTGCTTCAAGGACATAATTCTTCTGTGCAGCAATGAGGATAATCCTCAGGTTACGGACCCAGTCCGTGTAATTGCTACCATCATCTTTCAACTTAGCTTTCTCTAGGAATGCATTAAAATTCAAAGGAACGGTAGCACGGGCCATTGATCTACAACGACATAGATATGCAAAACTATCAGGACTAAGTTCATGATAAATTAAAGTTCAAGTTAATCATATTAATTTAAAGAACTCCCACTTAGATAGACATCCCTCTGGTCATCTAAATGATCACGTGATCCAAATCAACTAAACCATGTCCGATCATCACGTGAGATGGAGTAGTTTCAATGGTGAACATCTTATGTTGATCATATCTACTATATGATTCACGCTCGACCTTTCGGTCTCCAGTGTTCCGAGGCCATATCTGTATATGCTAGGCTCGTCAAGTTTAACCCGAGTATTCTGCGTGTGCAAAACTGGCTTACACCCGTTGTATTTGAACGTAGAGCTTATCACACCCGATCATCACGTGGTGTCTCGGCACGACGAACTTTCGCAACGGTGCATACTCAGGGAGAACACTTATACCTTGAAATTTAGTAAGGGATCATCTTATAATGCTACCGTCGTTCTAAGCAAAATAAGAAGCATAATAAGATAAACATCACATGCAATCAAAATATGTGACATGATATGGCCATCATCATCTTGTGCTTTTGATCTCCATCTTCAAAGCACCGTCATGATCACCTTCGTCACCGGCGCGACACCTTGATCTCCATCGTAGCATCGTTGTCGTCTCGCCAACTATTGCTTCCTCAACTATCGCTATCGCTTAGTGATAAAGTAAAGCAATTACATGGCGATTGCATTTCATACAATAAAGCGACAACCATATGGCTCCTGCCAGTTGCCGATAACTTTACAAAACATGATCATCTCATACAAAACCGTATAACTCATCATGTCTTGACCATATCACATCACAACATGCCCTGCAAAAACAAGTTAGACGTCCTCTACTTTGTTGTTGCAAGTTTTACGTGGCTGCTACGGGCTTAGCAAGAACCGTTCTTACCTACGCATACAAAACCACAACGATGTTTCGTCAAGTATGTGCTGTTTTAACCTTCACAAGGACCGGGCGTAGCCACACTTGATTCAGCTAAAGTGAGAGAGACAGACACCCGCCAGTCACCTTTAAGCAACGAGTGCTCGAAACGGTGAAACCAGTCTCGCGTAAGCGTACGCGTAATGTCGGTCCAGGCCGCTTCATCTCACAATACCGCCGAAGCAAAGTATGACATGCTGGTAAGCAGTATGACTAGTATCGCCCACAACTCATTGTGTTCTACTCGTGCATATCATCTACGCATAGACCTGGCTCAGATACCACTGATGGGGAACGTAGTATTTTAAAATTTTCCTACGATCACGCAAGATCTATCTACCAGATGTATAGCAACGAGAGGGAAGAGTGTGTCTACGTACCCTCGTAGACCGGGAGCGGAAGCGTCAAGTGACGCGGTTGATGTTGTCGAACTTCTTCGCGATCCAACCGATCAAGCACCGAACGTACGGCACCTCCGCGTTCAGCACACGTTCAGCTTGATGACGTCCCACGAGCTCTTGATCCAGTTGAGCTTCACGGGAGAGTTTCGTCAGCACGATGGCGTGGTGACGGATATGATGTGTTCACCGGCGCAGGGCTTCGCCTAAGCTCCGCGACGGTATGACCGAGGTGTGATTCTGTGGAGGGAGGCACCGCACACGGCTAAAACAATTCAACTTGTGTGTCTTTGGGTGCCCCCCTGCCCCCGTATATAAAGGAGCAAGGGAGGGAGGCCGGCCGGCCCTTCCTGGTGCGGCTAGGGAGTGGACTCCTACTAGGAATAGGATTGCAATCCTATTCCTAGTAGGATTCACCAAAAGAAGGAAGAGGGAAAGGAATAGGAGAGGTGGCGCCCCCCCCCCCAATCCTAGTCCAACTAGGAACCCTAGGTGGGGGCGCCGGCCAGCCCTATGGGCTGCCTCTCTCTTTCCCTTTAGGCCCACTATGGACCATCCCCTCTCGTAGGGGGTTCCGGTAAACCCCTCCGGCATTGCCGATAAATCCGAAACTTTTCCGGAACACTTCCGGTGTCCGAATATAATCGTCCAATATATCAATCTTTATGTCTCGGACATTCCGAGACTCCTCGTCATGTACGTGATCTCATCCGGGACTCCGAACTACCTTCGGTACATCAATACTCATAAACTCATAATACCGATCGTCATCAAACGTTAAGCGTGCGGACCCTACGGGTTCGAGAACTATGTAGACATGACCGAGACTCATCTCCGGTCAATAACCAATAGCGGAACCTGGATGTTCATATTGGCTCCTACATATTCTACGAAGATCTTTTTTCGGTCAGAACCGCATAACAACATACGTTGTTCCTTTTGTCAAACGGTATGTTACTTGCCCGAGATTCGATCGTCGGTATCTCTATACCTAGTTCAATCTCGTTACCGGCAAGTCTCTTTACTCGTTCCGTAACACATCATCTCGCGACTAACTCATTTAGTCTTTTGCTTGCAAGGCTTATTGTGATGTGTGTTACCGAGAGGGCCCAGAGATACCTCTCCGACACTCGGAGTGACAAATCCTAATCTTGATCTATGCCAACACCACGAATACTTTCGGAGACACCTGTAGAGCATCTTTATGATCACCCAGTTACGTTGTGACGTTTGATAGCACACAAGGTGTTCCTACGGTATTCGGGAGTTGCATAATCTCATAGTCATAGGAACATGTATAAGTTATGAAGAAAGCAATAGCAGTAAAACTAAACGATCATAGTGCTATGCTAACGGATGGGTCTTGTCCATCACATCATTCTCCTAATGATATGATCCCGTTGATCAAATGACAACTCATGTCTATGGCTAGGAAACATAACCATCTTTGATCAATGAGCTAGTCTAGTAGAGGCATACTAGGGACATACTGTTTTGTCTATGTATTCACACATGTACTAAGTTTCCGGTTAATACAATTCTAGCATGAATAAAAGACATTTATCATGATATAAGGAAATACAAATAACATCTTTATTATTGCCTCTAGGGCATATTTCCTTCAACAACCAAGTATAATACCCCTCCATGAAACCCTCACATATCAAATGGTCACGTACTTCTGCTGCTGTTCTCCATTTAGAGATCAAACATATCTTGCAAGGACATAAGATTTGGTTTCCATTTGTTGAATTCATAAAATCAAACTCTATAAACTTGTCTAACCCCTGTAGATAGTCATTTGTGTGCCTACATGTAATTGTTATTTTTAGATATCAGAACAGTTCATGACAAAATTATACCGTTCATGAGTTTGCAAAAAAGAAACTTGATGTACCTAGGCTTGGACAACCAGGTTTTGTCCATGATGCAACCTTAATATCAAAGTTGCCAAGTATCTGAATATGGCCAGTGCGGGAGTGTTAGCTTTGCATCGGTGAAGCGGCAATCATTATTCAAGCAATAGAAGTACAAAACAATAACCATTCAAGCAACAAATACACATTCTTGTCTAGTTGTCTACTGTCACAAACAACTACATACGATTCAGATACAGAGAAGGTAATCTAGGGAGGAGTTGATGCTTACTCGGGGCACAGAGACGGAGCTGCAGGAGTGGAGCAGAGATGGAGCTTAGCCGGAGATGGAGCCTGACAACAGCAGAGCAGTGATCCAGCAGCAGCACTGCAGAGGTCCGGCAGCAGCAGGCCCGGAGATGGAGCTCCGGCAGCAGCACAACAGACGTCCGGCAGCAACAGGCCCGGAGATGGAGCTCCGGCAGCAGCAGAGCAGAGGTCCGGCGGCAGTAGGAACCTGGAGATGGAGCTCCGGCGGCGGCAGGAGCCCGGCGATGGAACACCGACGGCTGCAGCTAGGAGCCCACACGTGGAACCCCAGCGGCAACAGGGAGACGGATCCCCGACGACAGCAGGGAGCCCGGAGATCGGTCACCAGCGGCAGCAGAGATGGGTATGGGGATTGGCGAGGATGGGGTCGGCGGCGGTGGGGGAGGGGGCGGCGGCGGTAGTGGGGAAGG
>LR738713.1:711256020-711272639 GCA_902687465.1 Secale cereale | reverse complement strand
TGGGGGAGGGAGGCGCGACGACGGCGAGTAGATCTATGGCCGGAGCTCGGGGGAGGGGGTGCGAGGATGGCGATGGAGCTCGGGAGGAGGGGGCATGAGGATGGGGTGGAGCGCGAGGGGCAGTCGATGGAGTGGATAACGCGAGGGCGGCGGCGGCGGCAGGCACGGGCCGGTTAGGGTTGGGGTCGATTTCGGGTAGTTTGCGGGAGAGGGGGGTATTTTGTGGGGATACTTTGCACGAACGGCAGAAATTTCGCTCGCGCGCCGAAATTTCGCGCCAACGGAGTGGATTGACACGTGTCCCTCTACACCGACACTTAATCTGAGTCTATACACCCCATATACGCCGACACATTTTATGTCGCTAAATACGTACCTACACCGACTGATAAACTGTCAAAGCCCATATATATGCCGACACATAACACATTATTAAGCAATTACTGACAAATACATAGTTATTTAGTGGTTGCCGACACATAATGTGTCTACAGTGATGTACCTTTGCCTACACATGTTACGATAACAAAACTTAAAAGCTACGGTGACAGTTATTTTGTGAAGATTAGTGGACCTTTGCCCACATAAATGTGTCACATAAGCTCTACCGTTGTGTAGTGGAAAGTGAGATCTGATAAATAGGATAGTTTGATATTTTTGGTATTTTTGGATATAAGAACAGAAAGTAAAAACAGCAAAGTAAAGTAGATTGTAGATTTATATGTTGAGAATAGACTCGGGGGCCATAGGTTTCATTAGTGGCTTCTCTCATGATAGTAGAATTCTACGGTGGGTGAACAAATTACTGTCGAGCAATTGGTAGAAAAGTGAATAATTATGACAATATCTAGGCATGATCATTATATATAGGCATCACGTCCGTGACAAGTAGACTAAAACGATTCTGCATCTACTACTATTACTCCACACATCGACCGCTATCCAGCATGCATCTAGAGTATTAAGTTCATAAGAACAGAGTAATGCTTTAAGCAAGATCACATGATGTAGAGGGATAAAATCTAGCAATATGATATAAACTCCATCTTTTTATCCTCGATGGCAACGATACAATACGTGCCTTGTTGCCCCTGCTGTCACTGGGAAAGGACACCGCAAGATTGAACCCAAAGGCAAGCACTTCTCCCATTGCAAGAACTATAGATCTAGTAGGCCAAACCAAACCAATAATTCGAAGAGACTTGCAAGGATATTATAATCATACATAAAAGAATTCAGAAAAGAACCAAATATTTCTCATAGATAATCTTGATCATAAACCCACAATTCATCGGATCTTGACAAACACACAGCAAAAAAGATTACATCGAATAGATCTCCTCGAAGACCGAGGAGAACTTGGTATTGAGATCCAAAAAGAGAGAAGAATCCATCTAGCTAATAACTATGGAGCCGAAGGTCTGTGGTAAACTACTCACAACTCATGGTGAGGTGATGGTGTTGATGTCGAAGCACTCCGTGGAAGATCCCCGCTCCGTCAGAGCTCCGGAACAGGCCCCAAGATGGGATCTCGCGGGAACAGAAGGTTGTGGCAGTGGAATTAGGTTTTTCTCTATTGCCTCGATGTTTTCAGGGTACATGGGTATATATAGGAGGAAGGAGGGCATCGGGGGAGCCAGAGGGGGCCCACGAGGGTGGGGGCGCGCCTTGTAGGAGGGGGCACGCTCAGGACCCTCGTGGCCGCCTCCTTCGTTCCCTCGCATGTACTCCAAGTCTTATGTGTTGATATTGTTCCAAAAATAACTCTCGCGAAGGTTTCATTCCGTTTGGACTCCGTTTGATATTCCTTTTCTGCGAAACCCTGAAATAGGCAAAAAATAGCAATCTGCACTGGGCCTTTGGGTTAATAGGTTAGTCCCAAAAATAATATAAAAGTGTATGATAAAGCCCATTAAACATCCAAAACATCGTATATAATAGCATGGAACAATAAAAAATTATAGATACGTTGGAGACGTATCAGTGGTAGGAGTTGCGAAATTGTCCCTAAGCAATTGACTACCTTACTAGACCGATAGCAAGTATTATGTGGGAGAGGCCACTGCTAGCATGTCATCCCTGACTTGGAATTTTATGCACTTATGATTGGAACTATTAGCAAGCATCCGCAACTACTAACGTTCATTAAGGTAAAACCCAACCATAGCATTAAGATATATTGGTCCCCCTTCAATCCCGTATGCATCAATTTCTACGCTAGGTTGAAGCTTCTGTCACTATTGCCCTCCAATACGTAGTTCTATCAACATACAACTAACCCTATGGTTTTATCCACGCGCGCGCTCATATGATGGGCACCAAAGAACAGCAACATAACCACAAGTAAATTAAATCATTCATAGTAATTCACCAATCACCGATAGGACAACGAAAATCTACTCATACATCATAGGATGGCAACACATCATTGGATAATAATATGAAGCATAAAGCACCATGTTCAAGTAGAGGGTACAGCGGCTTGCGGGAGAGTGGACCGATGTAGATAGATGGGGGAAGGTGATGAAGATGTTGGTGAAGATGACGGAGGTGTTGGTGTAGATCGCCGTCACACGATGATGGCCCCGACGGTGTTCCGACGCCACCGGCAGCGAGGGGGAGAGAGCCCCCCTCCTTCTTATTCTTCCTTGACCTTCTCCCTAGATGGGAGAAGGGTTTCTACTCTGGTCCATGGCCTCCATGGCATGGGAGGGGCGAGAGCCCCTCCGAGATTGGATCTGTCTCTCTGTCTCTCTCTGTTTCTGCGTTCCCTGATTCTGGCCTTTCACCGTTTCTTAAATTCCCGGAGATCCGTAACTCCGATTGGGATGAATTTTGGACACGATTTTTATCCGGATATTAGTTTTCTTGCGGCGAAATAAGGGCACCAACCGCCATACGGAGTGGCCACGAGGGCCCAGGGCGCGCCCCTCACCCTCGTGGGCCACTCGGGCATCATCTCACGTTGATTCCACTTCCCAAAATTCACATATATTCTAAAACAAATCTCCGTCCGTTTTTATCCCGTTTTGATATGGATATCCTGCGAAACAAAAAACATGCAACAAACAGGAAATGGCACTGGGCACTGCATTAATATGTTAGTCCCAAAAATAGTATAAAAGGTTGCCAAAAGTATATAGAAGTTGTAGAATATTGGCATGGAACAATCAAAAATTATAGATACAACAGAGACGTATTAGAGGACTGGGTGTCCTTAGCTCAAGGGGAATAAGGTGAAGACACGGTCTTCAGAGTTCAATCTCAGACTCCCTAACCAGACGTACAGTTGTCACATCAACTGGAACTGGTCTACCAAATTCCCCTCGTCTCCAAGCTACTGGTTCTATTTTCCAACTCATTTACATTCCAGTTTGTCTTCGGGAAGTCATTGACTGTTTGTCTGATCTGTTTAGCTTCAGTGTGTCTTCCATCTTGATCCATGTTATTCAGCTATCAATAGTCTTAGTATTTTCATTGTAATGCTTACTTAACTATTGTGTGTCTAGAGTTGTTTATCTTTCGCTGCTTATCATATAGGTTATTTTCATCTGTTTGTCTTCAAAACATATAGTGTCTTGAAGACTTTCATAAAAATCGCCTATTCACGCCCCCCCCCCCTCTAGTCGATAACTTGCACTTTCAATAAGGAAGGGAGGCGAATTGGGGTGGCAACCTAAGTAGAATTTGGCCTACTTGGGGGCGGCCTACTTGGGCGCCCCCTTGGCTGCCTATTCCCCCCTCCAACCTATATATATGTGGGGAGGGGCCGCCTAAAACACACACCAACAATTGTTAGCCGTGTGTGGTGCCCCCCTTCATAGAATACACCCTCGGTCAAATCTTCGTAGTGCTTAGGCGTAGCCCTGCGCGGAGCACATCACCATCACCGTCACCACGCCATCGTGCTGACGGACTCGTCTACTTTTTGAAACTTTGCTGGATCAAGAGTTCGAGGGACATCATCGAGTTGAACGTGTGCAGAACTCGGAGGTGTCGTACGTTCGGTGCTTGATTGGTCGGAACGAGAAGAAGTTCGACTACATCAACTGTGTTGTCAAATGCTTCCACTTTCGGTATACGAGGGTATGTAGACACACTCTCCCCTCTCGTTGCTATGCATCTCCTAGATAGATCTTGCGTGAGCGTAGGAATTTTTTTGAAATTGCATGCCACGTTTCCCAACATTGTTGTCTTGTGATGTCTTTTTCGTTGTCAGGCACATTGTCATGTGTGTTCTACAATTTTACTTCTCGTTGTCTTGGCCATTGTAATTTGGAACCACTCGTTTCTGAATAACTGAGATTTGCATTACCTGGAAAGCCAAGCATTGGTTCATTATTGTACTTGGGTAGAGTTGTTGCTGACATTTATCTGCTGGGGTGAAGACACCAACCTGGGATTCGCGGTAGATTAAGAATCATTGACTTCTGAAGGAACAAAGGGAGAGAGAGAGAGAGAGAGAGAGAGAGAGAGTTTGATTTGCCTACAACACCATAATTGGCACAGTTATCACTATCATTGGTCTGAAGTTGAAGGCACCGAATTGCACTTCGCAGAGTGGATTAAGAATTCCAAAATTTAAGTAGATTGAGAATTAGTATAAAAGATGTATAGAAGATGGATTCCTTCCTCATCGTGTAAATGTTCAATGAGGATTGTGAGATCAGCTAGTTTCCAAGATGACAAAATGATGCATCGGTAAGTGCAAAACTTGTTAATATTTTCCTGCAATTTTATCAACTCAAAACTCTTGCTGCATTTCCTTAGTTTTTCCTGTGGTGCGTTAAAGACTCTCAAGTGTTCAATCACAAAAAAGACTCTAGTGTTAGTTCAAGAAAACAAGACAAGATACTCCTGCATTTTGCTCACTATAGATTTAGAAACCCTACAAATCAGAGGAGCCCCTCGACCCTCGTGTGCTTTGTTCTCTCTGGTTGTGGCCTTGGATTTTCAAAGTTTTCCAGTCATGATCATTCATTTGTGAAAAACAACAGCCGGAGTTGGTTTCTCGTGAGGGCGCGTCTACCTATAGCGACGATGCCCATTTGGTTGCGTCATTCAGCAATGTCCTCTCGTCCAGTCACATCACGCGGCATCAACGCCGACTGTCGCAGCTCTGTGCCAGCAAGAATGTGGCACGGGAAATGGTGTATCCGTTGGACAGAAAGCACATGAGAGGATTTTGGGTGGGTCCGGGATGTAGGACGTGTGCCTCGTGGCAGCGGTCCGGACGCCCGCAAAGTCCCCCAGTTTGCTTTGTTCGGGCCGCTACGGATGGGGGGACAATGTTGGATTGGATGGCAAAACACGTCTGAACCACGCGGTCCTAACGGATATGGGGGTTTGAGGGTCAGCATTAGATAATGAATATTGTACTCTTCCTTTATGGGTTTTTCAATCGGGTTTCTTATGAAAGCTTTTTGATGATGCAATATTATTTATACCATATCGTTTCCTTATTATATTTTTTCCACCAAGTTTTAAAAGGAGCTTTCAAGAGTATATCATGTCATTGTATTACTCATTACATTTTTTTTCACAAGGTTATTCGGGGAGATTCTCAACTTTAACAAATGGTTCTTAGGATGGATGAGGAATCTATAAGAAGCTTTATAAAATGAAATATACAAGAAGTTGTATAAGATTCATCGCAAAAAAAACTGTACAAGAGCATCTATAACCGGATTTACCAAATATGACCCCTAAACGCCCGCAGACACGCCCAGTCACTGACCGGGCATGTCTGTTATTTGTCCATTCGTGCAGCCACAGTCTTCATTTTCTTTCTCATATGTCCGGTCACTTGCACGTGATTGATGGAGATAAAGAGAGAGAAGAAAAGGAAAGAGAAAAGGTGGTCCGCGACAGAGCCGCATCCTCGCGACAGAGCCCGAACGTATAGGGATGATATAAGAGGTCCGGTTGGGTACTTCTTTCCTTCTCTCTCGACCTGCCGGGTCTGCGGACGTATGAAAGAGGTTTTGTGACGTTCGGGCTATAGATGTTCTAAGATTTGATACTTTTACTAGAAGATGTGTGATTCAAGGGATGTTTGTAATGCTTCGTATATAAATAGTCCAAATCAATGAGAATCAATCACTTCTTGAAAATCTATTTTTACAATTCACAGTACGCGCAGACTCTTGGTGTATTTTCTTTCAATGTGGTGTGCTTTAGCTTTTTTTGAGGCAAAAAAGAAAACGCCGACCGTGGGGATCGAACCATTCACAGTATGCAGACTCTTGGTATATTTCTTTCACTGTGGTGTGCTTTAGCTTTTTTTGAGGCAAATAAAAAAAATGAACGCCGACCGTGGGGATCGAACCCACGGCCACGTGGTTAAAAGCCACGCGCTCTACCACTGAGCTAGGTCGGCTTTTGTGCTTATTTTGATCCTTTCTTTGTTCTTCATGTTTCTTATAGTTCAATAAAAGACATGATTTAGCAAGTTCGCTTTAGACTAGACTAGGGTTTAGACCACTGGCGGAGGAGCCCAGTGGGCATGGTGTGGCAGCCGCCACACCTTGATTTGGCACAAATTTTTTATATATATAAGCATATACTTTTTTCATGAAAATACCTAAACATAAACTGCTTCTTAGTTTTAGACCACACTAGACCGATTCACCCAACAAAGCTAGATGAAGTACATAAGTTAGATCGGAAGCATAAAAAACAGACAACTTGATTGATGTATTGCCCAGCACATGCCGATCTCACTATATAGACGTATGCGAACCAGCTCCCTTCCGCTGCACAACGAACGGATCTATTCTATCCGTGGCTCACTCCTGATGAAACTCGTGATTAGGCAATCCAAAAACAAAACGGATAATTTTTTGTTGATGCGTGCAACTTGTATATTTATTTTCTTATGACATATATATGAGTACATGATTGACTACCAACACGACGTGACCCGGTGTTAGGTTTAAGAGCATCTTCAAGAGAAGATGTATATGCAAAAATAACTATCTTTTGCATCTTTGAGACCAAAAACATGTCCCTAACAGATAGTGTAGATGCAAAAAATATTACATTTTAGCTTCCCGGAGATGTAAACCGAGATGTAAAACTGACGGCAGCGTGCCAACCGCTCAACCGTCTCCATTTCACTTCCGCCAGCCCGCCCGCCGGCGATTTTGCCCCTGAAATGCGCCGCCATCGCCCGTCGGCCCATCCCCGACCCCGACGTCGGCAGCGTAGTCGTAGCCGCCGCCGACCCGCCGATTTGAGTCTGCTACGCTGATGACTGCCTGCCTCGGCCGCCGACGAGTTGTGCCCGAAAAGGCCGCCGCCGTCGCCTGTCCATCCATCCCTAACTCCATCGCGACCCCGCGGCCTATCCCTGCCACTGCATGCGTCTTCTAGACGTCATTACAAGCTTCAGTGCAGTGTGAATTGGCTGTTATGTTGTTTGCATCAATTTTTTTAGAGGGCATCAATTTTGTCTAGTTGACAGTTTGCCACACCTTAAATTTTTTTCCGTTCTCCGCCTCTGGTTTAGACTGTCTGTTCAAGAGACGCCTCTCAACCATGAAGTATGTCGACGGGGATCACCGGGGTGCCGCCGCCGAAGAAAAGAGATGAGGAATCTCTGAGTCTCTTGGGATGACTTTAGTCTTCGAAACAATGAGGAATCGTTTCGGCGATCTGCATGGGGCATCCTTCTTTACGAGGACCATTCTTTGCGAGGCTTGCAATATTCATCGACCTAACGCAAGACGCAACACACTCCCCTTTGCCACCCGGCGATGAGGATGATGTGGCAGCCACTACTGGTACCAAAGAGCAATCGATGTGGCAGGCGGCTGCCAACGACGACACTAAGCAACCGCTACTGTCGCCGCCTGAGAAAACCTACAGTGAGGGTGACGTAGTCGAATTTTTTGAAGTCCTACGTTTTTGCCGACCTGGACCCTCGGTGGAGCTACTCGAAGTGTACCCATACGAAATGTTGCAACCTTGACTCTAGGGGCAATCTTGTTCTCATGGGTCCATTCGTAACCATTTCAGGATTCGGCTCCGTTGTCATGAAAATCAAAATACCTGGCACAATTGGGGCCTCGATTTCCAGACACTGCCACCCTCACAGGCGGACCACGAAAAAGTTTAAGATGAGGCGAAGTCTCACTAATAATATTTTTTATCAAATCAAAGGAGTCGATACACACTAACAATGCACACTACAAATGAATAACCAAATACAATGAAATTTTAGACATGTTTCAATAGAAAAACAACCTAGTACATACCGATAATGAAGCTTTTAATGGCGTCTAGAAGACTCGGGCAATGGCAATGCCGTACCCTCCTTCTGAAAATCTTCCTTAATTTTACCGAGATCAATACTCTTGAAGATCTATTCGCTCAATGTAGCACACCATCAAGTCATTAAGCCATCCATCAGACATCTTGCTATGCAACTCAGTCTTGATGATTTTCATTGATAAGAAGGCTCTTTCAACTGTTGCCATCGCTATCGGTAATAGCAATGCCAACTCAATGAGACGATAAACAGCTGGAAACATGACATGCCTTTCAAATTCAACCATTTTTTAGCTAGGCTTGCAATATCATGATAAGCTCTAAAGTCTTCAATTCTTCTCATATGGATAATGAATAGCTCTAGGTTATCAACTATATGTTCGCGTTCATAATTGGAGATATCCTCATGATAAATCTCTATGAGTCTAGCAAGTTTATTCACATTGAACCTAGAAAAGGAGTTTCTTGGGTCAAGACATGAGAAGTTCTGGAGCAGCTCTGAAGATACCTCATTAAAACGATGATCAAACTCTGTGGTGATGGAGTCTATGGCAGCATAGAAGGTGTCCACCTTTTCTCCAGTTTCGTCCATCTTTTCTTGATTTTCCCCACTTTGTAAAGATGGCATCCATATTTGGTATCGGAATGTCGTTTTTGGTGCAAAAGGCTTTGTCATCTTCCAAGAGTGGCTCTCAACCATTATTTCTCTAGTTGATCAGACGTGTTCTCACATCTGTAACCAATGACAGTTACAATTTTAGATGCATGTATGTTTACATGAACAAAATATATCAAGCAGACTAGATACATATAGCATGATCCATCACATACCAGAACAACATTTTGATCCTTCTTTTGCAATAGAAGAGACAAATCGTTTGTCATGCGAAGGATTTTTAGCATCATCTTCAGGATGAACACAAAGCTAAAAGTCTCCATTTGATGAACCAAACCTCCTGCCCTACATGGAACACGCACATCATCCTCAACAATGCCCAAAACCTCTAAAACTGCATCCCACATGATTCAATGTGAGATAAGGTTGTGTAATGCGAGCCCCATCTTGTATCTCCAGATCTGACCAAGGATGTTTCTTGATTTTTTCCTCTTCCCGTCGGCATCTCACCACTCTTAATCTTATCCAAAAGAACATGTTTTTGCTTGTCAAGCAATGTATCCTTCCTCTTGCAAGATGAAGTACCGAGATTAGCAATCATGGTCATATATTCAAAAAAATCCTCAACACCCTTGCAGCATCTCGAAACAGCAACAACTACCAACCACGGTTGGTGGGCAAAGCAATGGATATAGAAAACATATGGGTTCTCATCTCGAATTAACTTCTGAAGGCCATTGAATGCTCCTCTCATATTAGATGCCCCATCATACCCATGCCCTCGTAGTCGTGCAACAACTAGACCGTGTTTAGCAAAAACCTCCAACAATGCCTTCTTTAAAGAAGCAAATGTTGTGTCCGGAACAGGCTTAATACCTAAAAAGCATTCAATAGTCTCTCCTTGTTTGCTCAAATATCTACAGAAAATCATATAAATAGTTGACCACTCTACATAGAACAAAATGATCAAAAAGCACATCGACACTTCAAAAACTTAAACACGTACCTGATTACCACGGCCATTTGTTCTTTCACCGATATATCACGGCACTCATCAATAAGAACGGAGAAAAGACAATCACCCATCTCTTCTTTGATTGCTTTGGTGTCTGCACAATCAACAGTAACAGTTGATCTGTGACATGTAACGAAGAACAAAATAGGTGTTGATCTTTTTCCGCGGAAGAAAATAGCTGTTGATATGCTCAGCTGATGATTTTCATGCCGTGATGTATTGTGATGTCTATTTCCCTGTCAGGCACATTGTCTTGTGTGTTCTACCATTGAACTTCTGAAATCTACCATTGAACTTCTGAAAGTCTGTTCTACCATTGAACTGAGCTCTGCACTACTTGGAAAGGTAATCATTGGTTCATTGCTGTGCTTGGGTAGAGTTGTTGTTGACATTCCCTTATTTGATCTGATGGGGTGAAGACGCCAAATCGGACTTCGCAAAGCGGATTAAGAATCATTCACTTCTGAAGGAACATCGAGACAGAGATGGATTACTACTTAGAACTCCAACCATTGGTTGGTTGGCTCATTATCATACTCGGGCACCAGTTGTCACTGTCATTTATCTGAAGTTGGAGGCATCAAATTGCACTTTCGCAAAGCGGATTAAGAATTGCAAAAATTAAGTGGATTGATAATTACAGAAGACGGATTCCTCTTCTTCTACCTCTTCTCGTTGTGTCGCCGTGACACCGTTATGTGTATGTTCAACGAGGATTGTGAGATCAGCTGGTTTCCAAGATGACGAAATGCATCAGTACATGTAGAACTCGTACTTTGCTGCAGTTTCCTTTCATCCAATTCAAAACCATTGCTGCATTTCCTTGGTTTTTCCTGTGGTGTGTCGGACACTCTTTGGTGTCTTTTATTGTGTGTTCTCTGTGGTGTGTTAATATAACTCTAGTTTGGTTCAAGAAAACATGACATAATAATACTTCTGCGTTTTGCTTACTCTAGTGTATGATAGTTCGTTTCTGAAGAACAGAGAACTCTGCATTGTTTAGCTACAATACCAATAGTTGATTGGTTCATCATCATACAGCCATCGTTGACATTTATCCTGAAGATGAAGACACCAAATTGGACTTCGCAATTGTGGATTAAGAATTACACAAGAATGTTGTACAGGAGACGAATTCCTTCGTCATGGTGTTGCTGTTCAACGGGAATTGTTTGATCAGCTGGTGGTTTTTGGTACAAGTTTTGCAGGAACACGAATTCCCTTCCCAATGATGTCAGAATGGATCGAAGACTCGGCTACATGGACTGAGGAGTGGAGGCGAGGATCATGTCGGGGATGGTCTCGAGCAGGTAGGTGAAGAGCCCGCCGAGCAGGAACAGGAAGACGAAGGCGAGCCCGATCTTGGCGAGGTACACGGAGGCGCCCTTCTTCCTCAGCAACTCCCTCTCGCGAGACCCCTTCCCCTCGTCTCCGGCCGGCGGCGCGTGGTGCGCGTGATGATGGGCGCCCGGCGCGTCCTGCTCGGTGACCGTCTGGAGCCGCCAGCCGCGGCCGTAGTCGGCGAGGGGCGCGGTGGGGCCGAAGCACACGGGCTCCTCGCCCTCCTTGGCCGCCTCCACGTGCAGCGCCGCCGGGGCGCCGGGGCCCAGCTTGCGGTTCACCGCGTGCAGCGCGTACCGGGCGGTCGTCCCCGCCGCGAACCGCCGCACCTCGCCGGAGCTCCTGCAGGTCACCTCCAGGAACTGCAGGCCAATAATTGCTCAGAGAGAATTCTACAGTAATCGGACAGATATAGTAAGCTAGCTGGATGTTTGTGCTTTGAGCGGTTTACCGGCGGGGGAGGGGGGTTGCCGGCGCCGTCCTTGCGCGCCGTCTCGTCAGCTCGCCCATCCGTCGCCGCCTCGTCCGGTCCCGGCGGCTTGCTCCCCTCCGGATTCGCCATGGCCCCGGGCGTCCAGGAGAACAGAGGAAAAGGAGAATCGAATACTGGTGGCAGTTGACTTGCTTTTTTCCTGTGGGTTTATAGGTTCGGATCGGGTCGCGCGAAGCCCGCCCAGAGTAGCAGTTGGGCCTCACACGTTCCACTGGGCTTTCATGTGGATCCCACCTGCTGCAAGGGCCCAGCTTGCGTACGGTTACGACCCGCACGGGCCGGCGGCCGCAGCGGTGTTCGTTGGTCGCGATCGCGCGTGCTGCTCCTACGTGTCGCGACAGAGTGAAGCCAGTGACCGGCGTCGCTCCCCTCCCCGCCGCGGCAGGCCGGCAGCGATGGGCAAGGGCGGCGGCTGCCTGCCCAGCAAGAGCCAGCGCTCCCCGCCCCCGCAGCGCCTCGACCGCACCTTCATCCCGGCCCCGGCCACCACCGCATCGGAGCCAGCCCCGGCCACCACCGCGCCGGAGCCGGCCCCGTCCACCGCCGCGCCAGAGAAGGAGCCGGCGCCGGCGCCGGCGCCGCGTCAGGTCCGTATCTACGTCGTCTTCTACTCCATGTACGGCCAGGTGCGGCGGCTGGCGCGCGCGGTGCAGCGCGGGGTGGCGTCCGTGCCGGGCGCGCTGGGGATCCTGCTCCGCGTGCCGGAGACCCTGCCGCGCGCCGTGCTGGCCCGGATGGGCGCGCTCGAGGCCGCCGCGGAGATGGACGCGGAGGGGATCCCCGTGGCGGACCCCGGCGGCCTCCCCGACGCCGACGGGTTCCTCTTCGGCTTCCCCGCGCGGTACGGCGCCATGGCCGCGCAGATGCAGGCCTTCTTCGACTCCACCGCGCCGCTCTGCCGCGGCCAGCGCCTCGCCGGCAAGCCCGCCGGCTTCTTCGTCAGCACCGGCACCCAGTGCGGCGGCCAGGAGACCACCGCGTAAGCCTTTCTTTCATTCCGCCGCCGCGAGATCGCGTGATCTCGCCACCGGCCGGCCAGCCGTAACAGTGTTCGTCCGTTGGTGTCTGCTCTGTGTGCAGGTGGACGGCGATCACGCAGCTGGCGCACCACGGCATGCTGTTCGTGCCCATCGGGTACACCTTCGGAGAGGGGATGTTCGAGATGGATGAGCTGCGCGGGGGCTCGCCGTACGGCGCCGGGGTGTTCGCCGGCGACGGCTCCAGGCCGCCCAGCGAGCTGGAGCTGGCCCTCGCCGAGCACCACGGCAAGTACATGGCCACGCTCGTCAAGAGGATGGTGCACGGCGCCGATGCCTGAGCCGTCTACTAGTAGATCCTACTTGGAACCCTTTGGCCCTGTCGCTGCTGCGCTGGGAAGCATCGTTTTGTACATAAACAGCATTGCTATTTAGCCTAGCCCCAGAAATCAGTTAAGATTACTCTGCATCCGCATGGAGTGTGTTGAACTTTCATTAGAGTGAAGATATTATTGATGCACAGCTCAAATTACCCAAAACACAATAAGCACCTTATTATATTCAATTCAATCTAAGCAGAATACAGCCAAAGTGAACATATGCTTAACCGATATAATAGTAAAAGGTATCTCAGGCCTGCCAGAAAACAGCCTCACAACCCACAGCGCCTTCCAGGTAGTTCACACATCCTAAACAACTTCAAAAAAATTGCAGATTCCGATAGTACAAAAGAATATGTCCGTGAAAAAGGTCAGGGGCCGCATCAACCCCAACAAATCTAATCCTGTTCGACCAACCTCATACAACATATGTCTGGCCTGCTACTCTTTTTCGCATGGGTAGATATCCTAGCACATCACAAACCTAGCGAACACTCACTCATTTCCCACTCATGGAGCAATCTAACCGAAAACCGAGTCTTGTAGACTGAATGGCGGCACCTCACTTCTTAGAAGGCGTACCATTTGCAACCTTTTGCTTGGAACTTGCTTGGGGATCCTTCACTGCCTTGGATGAAGAAGCGCCATCTATGGCGATGTTCCCCAGCTCCGCAGCCATTGCATCTCTTTCATCAGCATTCTCCTTGCCTTTTTTCTCTGGAGCGCCATCAGCTGGATTCTCGTCTGTGTCCGCCACCGCTCTGGGCTGCCGTCGAAGGGGTCCAGCATCAAACCATGGATGCTGAAGCAACTGAGCAGCTGTAGGACGCTTCTCGGGAACAAAATCAAGTATTGGGACCAGAAAGTCTGACATGGCAATGGCATCTATGTCGCTGAACTCATACTTCTCAACAAGCACCTTGCTGAGAGGCCAGAACCGCAAGCGACGGATGTGCCTCAAGTCCCCGTAACGATTGAAGTAGTCACGAGAATATCGGCCACCCAAGGCAATCTACAAAACAGAAATTCAACTTAGGGTCTATCACAAAACTACAAACAATTATAGCATTTGCTTAAAAAGGAAAATGCAAACACCCTTACCTTTCGAGGCATCATTCCAAGTAGCTCCATCATAAGCGCAAGGTGATCCTGCTTCAAGTGGGAATTGCTCAGAATGAACTCCAAAGAGAGTAAAAATAGACAATTTCATAATAAAAACTTATCATGTCTTAGTCTACGCCTATTTTTAAAGTTTCAATTTGTATATCGTGTTTCCAACTATGTTTCATGGTTGGCAATCATAAAGAGATTACTCGGCATACTTTATATGTAGTGGAATTCAGCAGTTGAGTGCAGAAATATGCAGCAGTCAATCAACTAGAACAAACAGCATAAAGGATTTACTTTAAGCTCAACTCAAACAAATATAGTTTTCATCTTCTAGCTGTCCATATATACCACAACACAAAGAAGCCAAAGTGACTTTATTAAACATGTTGTAAATATATGTTGTAAATACCTTTAGCTTATCAAGGTTAAATACCAAGATCCCAGTTCAGCCCGCGGTGTGTAAAGTTAGCACAAATTCAAGAGGCGGTAGTATTTCACATAATTGTTTCCAGAAATTGCAAGAAAGAGCGAACGGTGACTATTTCATGATTAAAATGACAGCTTCATAACCAGATGGCTATTGACACCATAGCATTCTCTGCTATTTAGTTTATGATATTTTCATAAAGTGCATGGGAGTCTTAAAAAAAACTAAGAAACCAAAATTAGTATGTAAAAAAACTGGGCCATGACTTGTGCAGTCCCAGTAGCAACCAAACTGCATATACATCTTTCAAGCCCAAGCCCAGCTATCATTAAAAGATTGGTCATGTTACGCTTAACTAAAACCAGAAGAGATATATAATACTCCCTCCGTCCCCAAAAAAGTGTCTCAACTTTGTATTAACTTTAGTACAAAGTTGTGCTAAGTTTAAGACACCTATTTTGGGACAAAGGGAGTACATAATAGCAGACAATAACAAATTAACAATGCAAGTTTAACTGTAATTATTTAAAAAAAATCAACGAAATTGAACCTGTTACAAGAGGCTTGGTTTTCAAGTATAGCTTGGAGAAGTAAATGAAGGGTATGGAAGAAAAACTAGAGTGCTGGAATGTAGGTATCAGAGAGTCAGCTGTTGATTGCGATGACTACCTTTCTTAAGTTAAAATGGGGAATATCATTTAACAGGTGATAAACAGGGTACAAATCCATAATGTTGAAAGTATGTTCTCAGTCGAAATCAAAGTTAGGAAATGAACAGAAATACCTCATCCCTGTCAAAGTTATCTCCACTATGCGGATCAAAGAGCACATCTCCTGAGGCAAGTTCAAAGCATATGCATGCAAAGGACCACAGGTCGGCAGATGTAGAGTACTTGGAGCCCAGAAGGACCTCAGGACATCTGTATTGCCTTGTTTGGATATCACTTGTGAACTGCTTGTACGTCCAACATGCATTTCCAAAGTCCACCAGCTTACAGCTCAGTTCAGCTTCCATCGCCATCCTCTTCCTAGTCCCTTTGCTGCCCCGCCTATGTCCGCCTCCTCTCTTCCTGTCCCCATCCTCGCTAGGACTGCCCTCATTTGCTGTACTCAGATCTCCCTTGTCATCTGATTCGTCCGTGTCAGCGGATGCCACTGCCCCATTGCCTTCTGAAGTTGAAGCAGCTACACGTTTGGCTTTCTTCCGGATCTTCTTCTTCTGGTTCCTGGTGAGGCCACTACTTGCTGATGGTGCAGCAGGTGCCCTTGGAGGTGGCTCGACGGCCCTTGCAGCAGGCGGCACCAGTGGCACACCTGACTTCCGGGGATCCTTTGAGGGGTCAATGGTGGACACGAGCAATATATTCTCAGGCTTCAGGTCAGTGTGGATAATGGAAAGCTCGCGGTGCAGGTAGTCAAGGCCAATGAGCACATGCCGGCATATCTCCTTAACCATTGGGAGCGGAATCCCACGATAGTCCGTGTACTTGATCAGCGTGAGCAAGTTATCACCAAGAAACTCAAACACCATGCAGACATGGCTCCCGTTGGGGCCTGAGTGCTTGAAGTGGTCAAGAAGCTTAACAACACAGCGGGAGTCTTCAGGGTCACCATCGGCAATCTGCCTCAAGATCTTGATCTCATCCATGGCAGCCTCCGTGTAGTGCTGTGCGCTCTTCTGCACCTTCAGGGCCACATACCTCTGCACACATAACCAACAGATTCAGAAATACTGGACAGGAGCAGCCTGGGCCTCTCGGCAAGAGGCCTAAAACATTGAAATATCCTGTGCGGGGTGATAGGATTGACGGATAGAACAGTAATAATGAGAAATGGATTCTGCATTTCTGCATATGCTCTGAGGCAAAAGGACGAACAGTTGGTGGGCGGGCCAACCGCTGCATCCAGATCGATATTTTTTCCTACACATCTTCTTGGCTAATCCTAGAGGCAACGGAGTGATTCAACAGGGGATTTCGAGGCGGGGGG
>LR738713.1:711240450-711255782 GCA_902687465.1 Secale cereale | reverse complement strand
GGGGGGTGGTCAGCACGTACGGAGTGGGCGGTGTCCCAGGCGAGCCAGACGGTGGAGAAGTGGCCCCAGCCGAGCTTGGACTGCACGACGTAGGCGCCCTGCTTGAAGGTGTCGCCGGGGCGGACGGCGTGGTAGCCGCCGCGGCGGTAGTCCTCCGTGCCCTCGTCCTCGGAGGTGTAGACGCTGCTGTCCCCGTCCCCGTCGGCGGCCGCCGCCGCCTCCGCCTCCTCGTCCGCGCGGCGCCGGCTCCCCGCCTCCTCCGCCCTGCGGCTCGCCGCCGGAGCCTCGGCCATCGCGGGGGGAGGCCCGGATCTGGGCGGGGGTTAGGGTTTCCTTGCTATTTGCCGCGCCGCTTTTCTGGTGGGAGGCGGTGGCGCTCGCTCGTCCGTCTCGCTCCGCTGCTGGGCTGCCTCTCTCCTCCGCGACTGGACCGCCGTTTTATTATTTTTTCTGCGGGTGCGAGGACGACCCAATTAACCCACTAATTGTAATCTACCTAAAAAACTAGGAATACCACTAATTGATCCTTGACGTATTGTTTAATTATATTTTGAGAGGACAGACTAACTAATCTGTGGCCCCAGGGATTTTTTTGATAAACACGTACATTGAGAACCTTCCTGAAGTTGAGCTGAGTAAATAGTAAGAACGATAAAGACACCATAGGCATCTTGCTATCGACAGCCGACCGACGGAATATTTCCCCTTTAGGAGATACACGTGTGTCAAATTTGAATATGAACTCTGATGAACTAGGAGGACTAGGGCTATAACCACCATTATAAGATAGTGGCAAAGTGTTTGGTGAACAGGCTCCGACCCATATTTGATGAGATCATATCGCCATATCAGAGTGCCTTTGTACCTGAGCGCTTAATTATTGATAATGCTTTGCTCGCTTTTGAGTGTTTTCACTTCATTCAGCACGAGAAAAATCCAGAAAATAGTTATTGTGCTTACAAGCTCGCCCTGTCGAAGGCTTATGATAGGGTTGACTGGGGTTCTTGGAGCAGGCGATGAAAAAGTTAGGCTTCACTTATCGGTGGGTACAATGGATAATGACATGTGTTACCTCGGCGAGATACTCTGTTAAATTTAATGGAGCCATCTTGTATTCGTTTGCACCGTCGCGTGGGCTTCGACAAGGTGACCCCCTGTCCCCGTTCTTATTTCTCTTTGTTGCTGACGGGCTTTCTATGTTGCTACGACAGGGAATGGAGACACATGCTGTCCAACCAGTTAAAATTTGTAGCCGGGCACCGAGAGTATCACACCTCCTGTTTGCGGATGATACACTCCTTTTTTTGAAAACTGATCTAGCCCAGGCACAATATGTTAAAGGTGTCATTCATAGAAATGCAAAGGCAACCGGACAACTCATAAATCCGCACAAATGCTCTATACAGTTTGGGGACAACTGCCCTTTGGAGACACAGAATATGGTCAAGCAGGAGCTACAAGTACAAAATTCAGATTTTGAGGGGAAGTACCTTGCGCTACCAACCCCAGATGGTCACATTGTTGGAGATATGCCCTAGAGGCAATAATAAAAGCATTATTATTATATCTCCTTGTTCATGATAATTGTCTGTTATTCATGCTTGAATTGTATTGTACGGAAACAGCGATACATGTGTGAATACACAGACCACAATGAGTCCCTGGTAGGCCTCTAGTTACCAGCTCGTTGATCAACAGATGGTCACGGTTTCCTGACCATGGACATGAGATGTCAGTGATAACGGGATCACATCATTAGGAGAATGATGTGATGGACAAGACCCAAACTTGAGCATAACACGAGATCGTATAGTTCGTAATGCATAAGCTTTTCGGTGTCAAGTATTTATTCCTTAGACCATGAGGTTGTACAACTCCCGGATACCGTAGGAGTACTTTGGGTGTGCCAACCGTCACAACGTAACTGGGTGGCTATAAAGGTACGCATCGGGTATCTCCGAAAGTGTCTGTTGAGTTGGTACGAACTGAGACTGGGATGTTGTCACTCCGTATGACGGAGAGGTACCTCTGGGCCCACTCGGTAAGACATCATCATAATGAGCTCAATGTGACTAAGTAGTTAGTCACGGGATGATGGATTACGGATCGAGTAAAGAGACTTGCCATAACGAGATTGAACAAGGTATCGGGAATACCGACGATCGAATCTCGGGCAAGTACCGTACCGATGGACAAAGGGAATAACATACGGGATTGAGTGAATCCTTGACACGGTGGTTCATCCGATGAAGATCATCGAGGAACACGTAGGAACCAACATGGGTATCCAGATCCCGCTGTTGGTTATTGACCGGAGAGTGGTCTCGGTCATGTCTACGTGTCTCCCGAACCCGTAGGGTCTACACACTTAAGGTTCGGTAACGCTAGGGTCGTAGAGATAAATGCACGTGGAAACCCGAAAGTTGTTCGGAGTCCCGGATGAGATCCCGGACGTCACGAGGAGTTCCGGAATGGTCCGGAGGTAAAGATTGATATATGGGAAGTCCAGTTTCGGCCAACGGGTGATCTCCGGGGGTCACCGGGAGCGTCCCGGGACCATCGGAGGGGCCCCGGGGGTCCACCGGGTGGGGCCACCCATCCCGGTGGGGCCCCTAGGCCGCGAGGGGATGTGTGCAGCCCTCTGGGCTGGCGCATCACAAGGTGGCCCACCTCCCCATGCGCCTAGGGTTAAAACCCTAAGGGGAGGGGGGCCACCACTTGCCTTGGGGGAGGGGGACTCCTCCCTGGCCGCCGCCCCCCCTTGCAGATTAGATCTGCAGGGGGCTGGCGCCCCCCCTGGCCCCCTATATATATGTGGGGGGGAGAGGGCAGCCGCACCCAAGCCCTGGCGCCTCCCCCCCTCCCGTCACACCTCCATACTCCCAACGCAGGGCGCCCGGCGAAGCCCTGCTGCGATCTCCACTGCATCCGTCATCACGCCGTCGTGCTGCCGGATCTCTGACGACTTCTCCTCCCCCCTTGCTGGATCAAGAAGGAGGTGACGTTGCTGCACCGTACGTGTGTTGAACGCGGAGGTGCCGTCCGTTCGGCGCTAGATCATCGGTGACGAAGAACGTGAAGAGTACGACTACTTCATCCCCACTTCGTTGAAAGCTTCCGCACGCGATCTACATAACGGTATGTAGATGCACTCTTACTTGCTCGTTGCTAGATGTATCCATAGTTGGATCTTGGTGAAGACGTAGAAATTTTTTGAATTATGCTACGTTCCCCAACAGTGGCATCTGAGCCTAGGTTTTATGCGTAGCATCTTGCACGAGTAGAACACAAAGCAGTTGTGGGCGTATGATCTTGTTCAACTTTCTTACCGTTACTAGTCAATCTTGATTCGGCGGTATTGTGGGATGAAGCGGCCCGGACCGACCTTACACGTACGCTTACGTGAGACTGGTTCCACCGACAGACATGCACTAGATGCATAAGGTGGCTGGCGGGTGTCTGTCTCTCCTACTTTAGTCGGATCGGATTCGATGAAAAGGGTCCTTATGAAGGGTAAATAGAAGTTGAGCAATCACGTTGTGGTTTTGGCGTAGGTAAGAAACGTTCTTGCTAGAAATCCTATAGAAGCCACGTAAAACTTGCAACAACAATTAGAGGACGTCTAACTTGTTTTTGCAGCATGTGATATTTGACGTGGTATGGCCAAGAACGAAGATGTGATGAATGATATATGTGATGTATGAGATTGATCATGTTTTTGTAATAGGGAATCACGACTTGCATGTCGATGAACTTGACAACCGGCAGGAGCCATAGGAGTTGTCTTTATTATTGTATGACCTGCGTGTCACTGAATAACGCCATGTAATTACTTTACTTCATTGCTAAACGTTAGCTATAGTAGTAGAAGTAATAGTTGGCGTGACGACTTCTTCAAGACACGATGATGGAGTTCATGATGATGAAGATCATGGTGTCGAGCCGGTGACAAGATGATCATGGTGCCCCGAAGATGGAGATCCAAGGAGCAAGATGATATTGGCCATATCATGTCACTTTAATTGATTGCATGTGATGTTTATCATGTTTATGCATCTTGTTTACTTAGAACGACGGTAGTAAATAAGATGATCTCTCACTAAAAATTTCAAGTATTGTGTTTCCCCTAACTGTGCACCGTTGCTAAAGCTCGTTGCTCCGAAGCACCACGTGATGATCGGGTGTGATAGGTTCTAACGTTCGCATACAACGGGTGTAAGACAGATTTACACATGCGATACACTTAGGGTTCACTTGACGAGCCTAGCATGTACAGACATGGCCTCGGAACACGGAAGACCGAAAGGTCGAACACGAGTCGTATAGAAGATACGATCAACATGAAGATGTTCACCGTTGATGACTAGTCCGTCTCACGTGATGATCGGACACGGACTACTCGATTCGGATCGTGTATCACTTAGATGACTAGAGAGATGTCATTCTGAGTGGGAGTTCATTATAATTTGATTAAGATGAACTTAATTATCATGAACTTAGTCTAAATTCTTTACAATATCTCTTGTAGATCAAATGGCCCACGCTCCAGTTTCCCTCAACTTCAACGCGTTCCTAGAGAAAACCAAGCTGAAAGACGATGGTAGCAACTATACGGATTGGGTCCGTAACCTGAGGATTATCCTCATAGCTGCCAAGAGATCATATGTCCTAGAAGCACCGCTAGGTGATGCACCTGCTCCCGATGCGGACCGAGACGTTTTGAACGTCTGGCAGTCGCGTAGTGATGATTACTCCCTGGTTCAGTGCGGCATGCTTTACAGTTTAGAATCGGGGCTCCAAAAGCGTTTTGAGCACCATGGAGCATATGAGATGTTCGAAGAGCTGAAAATGGTTTTCCAAGCTCATGCCCGAGTCGAGAGATATGATGTCTCCGACGCATTCTACAGCTGTAAGATGGAGGAGAACAGTTCTGTCAGCGAGCACATCCTCAAGATTTCAGGATTGTACAACCGCTTGTCTCAGCTGGGAATGAATCTCCTAGATGAAGCGGTCATTGACAGAATCCTCCAGTCGCTCCCACCAAGCTTCAAGAGCTTCGTGTTGAACTTCAATATGCAGGGGATGGAGAAGTCCATTCCCGAGGTGTATTCGATGCTGAAATCAGCGGAGGTGGACATCAAGAAAGAACATCAAGTGTTGATGGTCAATAAAACCACTAAGTTCAAGAAAGGCAAGGGTAAGAAGAACTTCAAGAAGGACGGCAAGGGAGTTGCCGCGCCTGGCAAGCCTGTTGCCGGGAAGAAGCCAAAGTATGGACCCAAGCCTGAGACTGAGTGCTTTTATTGCAAGGGAACGGGTCACTGGAAGCGGAACTGCCCCAAATACTTAGCAGACAAGAAGGCCGGCAACGTCAAAGGTATATATGATATACATGTTATTGATGTGTACCTTACCAGCACTCGTAGTAGCTCCTGGGTATTCGATACCGGTGCAGTTGCTCATATTTGTAACTCAAAACAGGAGCTGCGGAATAAACGGAGACTGACGAAGGATGAGGTGACGATGCGCGTCGGGAATGGTTCCAAGGTCGATGTGATCGCCGTCGGCACGCTGCCTCTACATCTACCCTCGGGATTAGTTTTAAACCTCAATAATTGTTATTTAGTACCAGCTTTGAGCATGAACATTGTTTCTGGATCTCGTCTTATGCGAGATGGATATTCTTTCAAATCAGAGAATAATGGTTGTTCTGTTTATTTGAGAGATATGTTTTATGGTCATGCCCCGCTGGTCAATGGTTTATTTTTGATGAATCTCGAACGTAGTAATACACATATTCATAATGTAGATGCCAAAAGATGAAAAGTTGATAATGATAGTCCCACATACTTGTGGCATTGCCGCCTTGGTCATATTGGTGTCAAACGTATGAAGAAGCTCCATTCAGATGGACTTCTAGAGTCTCTTGATTATGAATCATTTGTCACGTGCGAACCATGCCTCTTGGGCAAGATGACCAAGACTCCGTTCTCCGGAACAATGGAGCGAGCAACCAACTTGTTGGAAATCATACATACCGATGTGTGCGGTCCAATGAGTGTTGAGGCTTGCGGAGGCTACCGTTATGTTCTCACCCTCACAGATGACTTGAGTAGATATGGGTATATCTATTTGATGAAACACAAGTCTGAGACCTTTGAAAAGTTCAAGGAATTTCAGAATGAGGTTGAGAATCAACGTGACAGAAAAATAAAGTTCTTGCGATCAGATCGTGGGGGTGAATATTTAAGTCATGAATTTGGCACACACCTAAGGAGTTGTGGAATTGTTTCACAATTGACACCGCCCGGAACACCTCAACGTAACGGTGTGTCCGAACGTCGAAATCGTACTCTGTTGGACATGGTGCGATCTATGATGTCCCTTACCGCTTTACCGCTATCTTTTTGGGGTTATGCTTTAGAGACTG
Source organism: Secale cereale (assembly GCA_902687465.1). Classification (NCBI taxonomy): domain Eukaryota; kingdom Viridiplantae; phylum Streptophyta; class Magnoliopsida; order Poales; family Poaceae; genus Secale; species Secale cereale. The sequence goes on along the minus strand of LR738713.1, from coordinate 711,249,352 downwards.
CCGCATTCACTTTAAATAGGGCTCCGTCGAAATCCGTTGAGACGACTCCGTATGAACTTTGGTTTGGCAAGAAACCGAAGCTGTCGTTTCTGAAAGTTTGGGGTTGCGATGCTTATGTCAAGAAACTTCAACCTGAAAAGCTCGAACCCAAATCGGAGAAATGCGTCTTCATAGGATACCCAAAGGAACCAATTGGGTACACCTTCTACCACAGATCCGAAGGCAAAGTCTTTGTTTCCAAGAATGGATGCTTTCTGGAGAAAGAGTTTCTCTCGAAAGAAGTGAGTGGGAGGAAAGTAGAATTTGATGAGGTGACAGTCACCCCTCCTGTACCGGAAAGTAGCGCAGCGCAGGAAACTGTTCCTGAGGTGCCTGCACCGACAAGGGAGGAAGTTGATGATAATGATCATGAAGAAACAGATCAAGTTACTACTGAACTTCGAAGGTCCACAAGGGCACGTTCCGCACCAGAGTGGTACGGCAACCCTGTACTGGAAATCATGTTGTTAGACAATGGTGAACCTTCGAACTATGAAGAAGCGATGGCGGGCCCAGATTCCAATAAATGGCTTGGAGCCATGAAATCCGAGATAGAATCCATGTATGAAAACAAAGTATGGACTTTGGTGGACTTGCCTGATGATAGGCACGCCATAGAAAATAAATGGATATTTAAGAAGAAGACAGACGCGGATGGTAATGTGACCATATATAAGGCTCGGCTTGTCGCTAAGGGTTATCGACAAGTTCAAGGGATTGACTACGACGAGACTTTCTCTCCCGTAGCGATGCTGAAGTCAGTCAGAATCATGTTAGCTATTGCCGCATTCTATGATTATGAGATATGGCAAATGGACGTCAAAACAGCATTCCTTAATGGCTTCCTCAAGGAAGAGTTGTATATGATGCAACCGGAAGGTTTTGTCGATCCAGAGAACGCTAACAAGGTATGCAAGCTCCAGCGCTCGATTTACGGGCTGGTGCAAGCATCTCGGAGTTGGAATATTCGCTTTGATGAGGTGATCAAAGCGTTTGGATTTATACAGACTTATGGAGAAGCCTGTATTTACAAGAAAGTGAGTGGGAGCTCTGTGGCATTTCTCATATTATATGTGGATGACATATTGCTGATGGGAAATGATATAGAATTCTTCGAAAATGTAAAGGCCTACTTGAATAAAAGTTTTTCAATGAAGGACCTTGGAGAAGCTGCTTACATATTAGGCATCAAAATCTATAGAGATAGATCAAGACGCCTCATTGGTCTTTCACAAAGTACATACCTTGACAAAATATTGAAGAAGTTCAATATGGATCAGTCAAAGAAAGGATTCTTGCCTGTTTTGCAAGGTATGAGATTGAGCAAAGCTCAGTCGCCGACCACGGCAGAAGATAGAGAAAAGATGAGTGTCATTCCCTATGCCTCGGCCATAGGTTCTATCATGTATGCCATGCTGTGTACCAGACCTGATGTGAACCTTGCCATAAGTTTGGTAGGGAGGTACCAAAGTGATCCCGGTACGGAACACTGGACAGCGGTCAAGAACATCCTGAAGTACCTGAAAAGGACTAAGGATATATTTCTCGTTTATGGAGGTGACGAAGAGCTCGTCGTAAAGGGTTACGTCGATGCTAGCTTCGACACAGATCTGGATGACTCTAAGTCACAAACCGGATACGTGTATATTTTGAATGGAGGGGCAGTCAGCTCGTGCAGTTGCAAGCAAAGCGTGGTGGCAGCATCTACATGTGAAGCGGAGTATATAGCTGCTTCTGAAGCAGCGCAGGAAGGAGTCTGGATGAAGGAGTTCATCACCGACCTAGGAGTCATTCCAAGCGCATCAAGCCCGATGACTCTCTTCTGTGACAACACTGGTGCTATTGCTATTACCAAGGAGCCCAGGTTTCACAAGAAGACCAAGCACATCAAGCGCCGTTTCAACTCCATCTGGAATTATGTTCAGGATGGAGACATAGATATTTGTAAAGTGCATACGGATCTGAATGTAGCAGACCCGTTGACTAAACCTCTTTCACGGGCAAAACATGATCAACACCAGAACTCCATGGGTGTTCGATTCATCACAATGTAACTAGATTATTGACTCTAGTGCAAGTGGGAGACTGTTGGAGATATGCCCTAGAGGCAATAATAAAAGCATTATTATTATATCTCCTTGTTCATGATAATTGTCTGTTATTCATGCTTGAATTGTATTGTACGGAAACAGCGATACATGTGTGAATACACAGACCACAATGAGTCCCTGGTAGGCCTCTAGTTACCAGCTCGTTGATCAACAGATGGTCACGGTTTCCTGACCATGGACATGAGATGTCAGTGATAACGGGATCACATCATTAGGAGAATGATGTGATGGACAAGACCCAAACTTGAGCATAACACGAGATCGTATAGTTTGTAATGCATAAGCTTTTCGGTGTCAAGTATTTATTCCTTAGACCATGAGGTTGTACAACTCCCGGATACCGTAGGAGTACTTTGGGTGTGCCAACCGTCACAACGTAACTGGGTGACTATAAAGGTACGCATCGGGTATCTCCGAAAGTGTCTGTTGAGTTGGTACGAACCGAGACTGGGATGTTGTCACTCCGTATGACGGAGAGGTACCTCTGGGCCCACTCGGTAAGACATTATCATAATGAGCTCAATGTGACTAAGTAGTTAGTCACGGGATGATGGATTACGGATCGAGTAAAGAGACTTGCCATAACGAGATTGAACAAGGTATCGGGAATACCGACGATCGAATCTCGGGCAAGTACCGTACCGATGGACAAAGGGAATAACATACGGGATTGAGTGAATCCTTGACACGGTGGTTCATCCGATGAAGATCATCGAGGAACACGTGGGAACCAACATGGGTATCCAGATCCCGCTGTTGGTTATTGACCGGAGAGTGGTCTCGGTCATGTCTACGTGTCTCCCGAACCCGTAGGGTCTACACACTTAAGGTTCGGTAACGCTAGGGTCGTAGAGATAAATGCACGTGGAAACCCGAAAGTTGTTCGGAGTCCCGGATGAGATCCCGGACGTCATGAGGAGTTCCGGAATGGTCCGGAGGTAAAGATTGATATATGGGAAGTCCAGTTTCGGCCAACGGGTGATCTCCGGGGGTCACCGGGAGCGTCCCGGGACCATCGGAGGGGCCCCGGGGGTCCACCGGGTGGGGCCACCCATCCCGGTGGGGCCCCTAGGCCGCGAGGGGATCCGTGCAGCCCTCTGGGCTGGCGCATCACAAGGTGGCCCACCTTCCCATGCGCCTAGGGTTAAAACCCTAAGGGGAGGGGGGCCACCACTTGCCTTGGGGGAGGGGGACTCCTCCCTGGCCGCCGCCCCCCCCCTTGCAGATTGGATCTGCAGGGGGCTGGCGCCCCCCCTGGCCCCCTATATATATGTGGGGGGGAGAGGGCAGCCGCACCCAAGCCCTGGCGCCTCTCCCCCTCCCGTCACACCTCCATACTCCCAACGCAGGGCGCCCGGCGAAGCCCTGCTGCGATCTCCACTGCATCCGTCATCACGCCGTCGTGCTGCCGGATCTCTGACGACTTCTCCTCCCCCCTTGCTGGATCGAGAAGGAGGTGACGTTGCTGCACTGTACGTGTGTTGAACGCGGAGGTGCCGTCCGTTCGGCGCTAGATCATCGGTGACGAAGAACGTGAAGAGTACGACTACTTCATCCCCACTTCGTTGAAAGCTTCCGCACACGATCTACATAACGGTATGTAGATGCACTCTTACTTGCTCGTTGCTAGATGTATCCATAGTTGGATCTTGGTGAAGACGTAGAAATTTTTTGAATTATGCTACGTTCCCCAACACACATGAACAGGGGGAAATTTCAGATGTTGCAGGCTAGCCTAACTAAGCATGTTATGGCATGGGGTGATACACTCTCTCATGCGGGAAAGGAAACACTTATAAAATCTGTCCTCCAGGCAATCCCCACGTACATCATGGGAGTCTTTAAATTGCCATATTCTGTATGTGATGATCTCACCCGATTAGTGCGGAATTTTTGGTGGGGATCGAAGCAAGGAAAAAGGAAAACCCACTGGTTGGCTTGGGATAAAATTATTGAACCAAAGGGAAAGGAAGGTCTTGGATTCCGCGACTTTCGAATGTTCAACCAAGCTTTGCTCGCGCGGCAAGCCTGGTGACTCTTAACCAGACCAGACTCCTTATGTTCCCAAGTCCTAAAAGCTAAATATTATCCTAGTGGGGCCCTTGAGGATACAGTTTTTGCAGGTAATGCGTCGCCTACTTGGCATGACATCCAATATGGTCTCGAGCTGCTTAAGAAAGGCCTTCTATGGCGCGTGGGCAATGGAGAGAGGATCCGCATTTGGCGTGACCCATGGATTCCGAGGCCGACGTCGTATCGACCAATCACAGTGCGTGGCACATGTCGGCTACGACGTGTGGCTGACCTTCTAGATGACCATTGTCGATGGAAGGTGGAGCTGCTTCACCAATACTTCTAGGCCCCTGATGTGGAGTACATCCTTGCGATCAAGGCAAGCCCACGAGGACTGGATGATGTCCTCTCCTGGGCGCCGGACGGCCGTGGCATCTTCAGCATGAGAAGCGCTTACAAGCTTGCTCTGGAGGAGCAAACCAGCACCACCGCGTGCGCCACGAGCAGGGCACCGGACGACACTCGTGCCGTCTGGAAGATAGTGTGGGGGTGCCCTGTTCCCCCCAAGGTACGTGTATTTGCATGGCGTGTTGCGACAAACTCTTTGGCTACCCTAGAAAAGAAGAAGAAGAGAAAGCTCGAGATTTCTGATATTTGTTCTTTGTGCGGAATGAACAAGAGGATACATTCCATGCTCTCTGCAGATGTCCCATGGCGCGGACACTATGGACGACAATGGCAAACACACTGCGGATGCCGAGAGTGGAGAACATCATCAACATTGGTCCTGAATGGATAATTCACCTGCTTGAGGGATGCACTCATGAAGAGCGTCTTCCAGTGCTAATGACGCTATGGAGGAATTGGTACGTCCAAAATGAAATACACCACGAGAAGCCGACACCTCCGATTGAAGCATCCAGAAGGTTCCTTCGCGGTTATATTGATAGTCTGCTCACCATTCAGCAATACCCCGCTTACGATATAGCTAAAGGAAAGATGGTTATCTCCTATGGTGATCTAAAGAACAAGAAAAAGTCTGATGCAACAGTGGCAAACTGCAGTCGAACTTTAGAGCGCTGGAGCAAGCCGCCGATGGGGTGGGCGAAACTAAATGTAGACGGAGCTTGGCGAGAAGAAGACGACACGGGAGGAGCCGGAATGATACTGCGAGACCATGAAGGGGCGGTCATTTTTGCCTCCTGCCGGTTCATCCAGCGCTGCACCAGTGCACTCGAGGCGGAGGTTGCAGCGTGCATGGAGGGCTTGACCCTTGCCCTCGAATGGAGCAGAGCCCCTCTCATTATTGAGACGGACTGCACGTTGGCGGCAAGCATGTTGTATGATCCTGAGCTCAATAGATCATCGGTTGCATCTCTGATAGAAGCAACGAAGCGGCACCTTGCGGCTGGGCATCAACATGTAATTAAGGTGATCAAGAGAGAACAAAATAGTGTTAGCCATGCTTTGGCCCAGATGGGGCGATCTGTACCCAGAACTGTCGTTTGGCTGCGTTCCGTCCCTAAAGAGGTTGACTTGCTATGTCAACAGGATTGTAATGACAACATTTGAGTAATGAATTTTTTCCATTCGCAAAAAAAAAACCCTTATAACCATTCGGTTTCTTTGGGTGAGAGATCGAACCTCCACTTGTTTCTGGTTTGGCTTTTTCCCTAGGAAAAGAGGATAGGATATTATTTGAAGAATGCAATCCTCGCATTCTGCCCTGCTCTACAAACCAACATTTGGAGATACGGGTCATCATAGTTTCTCATCTACTAATAAGATTCCGTGCTCGAGATGATGTGATCTGATCAAAAAGATAGATACAAATCGCAAGTTCACTCTCATGCTCCGTGCAAAAGTTATATTGTACCTCATGGATACCATTGTTTGAACATTGGTGTAATGTTGCGTTGTATGCATGAGTCTAAAGTCCACTCCATGAGTTTTTGCACTTGTCATTTTTTTTTTCATTTTGTGGGTTAAGAATTGTATGAGTAATACGCATTGATAATGTTCTAACAAACGGTAGAAATTTTCATAAAGCACTCGGAGGGGCCGAACCTAACCAGGTCGTGTGGTTCTACCCTCAGTTCTTGCAAAGTTTGCTAAACAATCACTACTATCATTTTGAGTGCGCCCAAAATGCGTAATACAATTTTCATGAAGAGACAACATATATTTAATTCCCTTGACGAGAAAGGAATAAACTGATCTATCCAAGCTTGGATCATCTGCACTGCAAACAAGCGAGTCCATCTCAATCTGTATCGAAGCACCATTTCTCTACAATGCCAAAAAAAATCCCCTCCATGAGAGCACATAGCTCTGCCTCTAGATCATCCCGACACGAGAAAAGTTGTATGTAAGATGATAAATCAATAACTCCATTGGGATCCTTTAGAACCATGCTCGCGCCATGCTTGTCCATTTGTTGAGAATGAACCACCAATATTCAGTTCCATCCATGATCCATCCATCCTTTTGTGGAATCCATTTGGCAAGATTTTCAAAGATTGTCTCCATTTGTCATTTCAAATAGGTAGCTCCTCGTGGGTACCATTCAAAAGAAAAGATATATAAATCAAAATGTTAGCTTATGCACATGAAGTTGTTTTTGGGGTAAAGTATTGTAGGAAACAACTCAAAGGATCCGAACATGTAAATATAATTATCTAATGTTCTTTAACAGAGCACACGTGCGTATTATTATATTTTCAAAGTTATTATTCTGCCCTGCGACTTGCCCACCTTCCCCTCTCATGGCCCGTGCATAATATGATTGTGCGATCAGGACGATGAGACCGCGGACCATCTCATGATCAGGACGATGAGACCGCGGACCACCTCATCGATGGGTGTGTTTTCTCGCGTAAGGTATGGCATGTCATTCTCTCCTTGCGGCTTGGGACACATGATTCCACTGCCAGACTCCACACTTGTTGACGGGTGGCCGGAGACTCGTGTGCGGATCCCAAAGTCACAATGTAGGGGATTTGATTCCATCATGCTTCTTACTGTATAGATGCTTCGTAAGGAGCGGAATTATAGCCGCATTTTTCAAAGGTCGATGGTGTTCCCCTGCGAGCTATGGCGACAGATCTCAATGGAGATCAAGCTCTAGATGCGTTATGCAGTACAAAAGAATTGTTCGTCGTATGGTGATTGTCCAAACAACTACTCCCTCCATCACATAATATAAGAGCGTTTTTTACACTAGTGCAGTGTCAAAAACACTATTTTTCGGTAAATGATTGATTTTATTGACTCAAAATGAAGCATCAAGAAGATACAAGCACAATGAGTACACATCCGACCTCTGCATAGCTAGAATGCACACAGCCAACCCAACACACACACACACACAAAATACGTTGTCAAATAGCAAAGTCATATGAGACCAAAGATACGCCTAAGCGAGGAAACGAAAAGGAAACCCGAATCTGTCAAATATGCGATCGACAAACTACAACTATGGCCATATCCGCACCAATCATCTCATGACATCACAAGGAGAACAAGGTTCTTCAACAGCAACACCTTCAGAAAGGGAGCGACGCTCAAACACCGCCCTCACTGGATCCAACCATCAAGGTCAGATTCAAGGTTTTCACCCTGAAGAACCAGTTCGAGCATATCCGAGGAATTCCTTCAACAAGGTAACGATGCGGAAACATCGCCATTGCCAGTTATAACCAACTTGGGTCAAACGTAGGTTTTCACCCCGGAGCTAATCGAAGTCAACCATGTGTTGTCACCACCACTTTGCCGCGATCCCAACAGCTACATACACATGCTAGAAAACCGACCACCGTTGTTGCACAACCGTACCTTCTGCGTCAAGCCTTTGCGATTGTACTGCATCATCGAAGACAACCACCGGATCTGAAAAGATCTTTCGATGGCCACTGTAATCCGCAGCCGGTCACCACCACAGTTCGGTGTTTTACCGTTGCCGCCGCCGCAGCCAGACATGGAGAAGCTGGATCCAGGAAAGCAAACCTTTCACGGTTGTACCGATCCTGCTCCATAACCGCGCCTATTCAAACGGTCGCCATGGTTGCCGCTGCGCCGTGGCATCCGCCAAGCAACCATCAGCCCATCCACACGCGCCATGAGATCGCATGGCGGTCCACCCATGGTCAAAAACGCTCTTATATTATGGGACCCAGGGAGTAGGAACTTTCTCAATGGAGGTTGAGCTCTGGGCCCTAACAAGGACCCCTTAGGTCGTTGCTAGCTGCCCCGAACGTTGTCCATGTATATCTATGTGGTTTGATGCTCGCTTGATCTAAGCCACCGCGTGGGTCTTGTTTGTAACCGCGGCCTCGCGACGGCGCATTCTTTGTACGGTTCTCTTTTCTTTTCTTTCTAATGCATCGACACACAAAGCTTTTGCGTGTTCATAAAAAACTTATTATTTATGTATTCGAATTAACACATAACAGTGACATGATTTTTATCTTCCATTCAGCGAGTTTCATTTTCGGACCTATTATAAATTCCAGTCATAATCGAACAAATAGCCAACCGATTAAGTTGTACTTACCCGGTCAACCTTGTATTCTTGCCAACATGATTTTTGTCTTCCATTTAGCGAGTTTCATTTTCGGACCTATTCTAAATTCCAGTCATAATCGAACAAATAGCCAACCGATTAAAGTTGTGATTATCCGGCAACATTGTATTCTTGCCAACTTGTGTTCGGTCAAAAAATCAGTACCCCTCGCGCGCAA